>CM030360.1:330533492-331032396 GCA_017893485.1 Hemerocallis citrina | reverse complement strand
TAAGCCATAATTGTGGATCTGGTTGAGCTGATGAGCCTGGAGACGACCCAGACTCCTTTAGGGGGCTAGTAGTTGTTGCAGAATTATTGTTCTGCCCATGGAAGCTTTGAGATACGTGTTGAGATATAGTGCTCTGTTTTTACCCATAGCATAAACCCCCCACTTCTGAAGGTTTCATGATCATGCAATGTGCATAAGAATGTCAAAGCGATGATAAGGATGCAGCAAATGATGTGATGCATGATATATATTTGGTTCTCATTCACTAGATGGAAGAATTAATACATTTAATGCAATACTATGAAAGCGCACGTTCTGGACAGTAAGACCGTTGTTGTACAAAAATGAGCTTTCCCGCTGCTACAGGAAAGTAAATTAGGTTCCGCCAGGAATTCTAGAAACTAGACTCCCTGCCGATTCTAACGAATATACATACGATATATAAAAACTACAGCAAGTAGGTTCAATTACTCTTTCTTTACAGATTTTTGTGTTCAGACAGAAACTTAAAGTCATATTTCTCTTAAGCTGATTAATTATGGGTATAAACTATCGAGCCATATTTTAAACACAGGATGCATTCGCAATTAAAATTGAAAATAATAACGTAGGATCCTTTTTTTTAAAATAAAATTCAATTTAATCAACCAGGATACCATCGAGCCATATTGTGAAAACAGGATCCTTCTTCATAAAATACCAACACGTAGAATATATTCGCAATTAAAATTGCATGCTTACATTATATGAAGATAAATACAAAATTTTGGGTTTAGGTTCTTTACCCAAGATTGTAACCTCATTTTTGCAGAATTTTGTTTTGCCTACACATAAAATAATATCGTTGATTAATCGGTAACGTGTTCAGATCGATACCCATAATGCGATCTTCCTCGGCCCATTCTTTAATATCACATTCTCGATTTTTTATCGCATTCCTCCTATCTTGCGACTCTTTGTATACAGCTGTAAAAATGGCTGTTTCTTCGGCCATATCTTTGTATTCTGATGTTTCGGCCACTCTTTTTCCTTTCCTCTTAGCAGCTTTGCGACCTGGTGGTCGGGTAAGGGGTGTAGGTTAATCCGTATCAACGGATATATCTGAGTCCCAGTTGTTTATTGTGGGAGAGTTTTGGCTACCACTCCCTTCACCCCGGATTGGGTATTTTGTACTCATTCAAACACTTGTGTAGTACGCAATGAAAACGTCGGCTGATCTTTAAGAATCTCATAACATTCATCATATTTGAAAGCTCTCCCCGAAGTTTCCATATATTCTACTCTGGCTTCGCGATTCTGAGACAACATTAAAATTCCAAACGTTATTATGTACACAAATAATACAAATCATGGATTTAAATCCTATATTTTTAACATACCTTATATGTCTCGGTTGTTCCGCTACCCGGCCCTAGTAGTTGCATTGCTCATTTTTGTTATGAATAGGGCTACTTCTTTCGAAATCAGTTGAAATCGACTAGTAAGTGAGCTAACTATTTTGTCGGTCGGAGTCCCTAATAATACCTTAAACGTAGAAAAAATATGCTCCCAGAACTGTGCCCCGGATTGATCGTTACCGATCACTGGATCTTGAGTTATACTGATCCAACTCTGGCAGAGAAGAACATCTTCCTGAGCCGTATATGCTCTTCCCCTTGCACAACTTCGGCTCGCCATTTATTTTCTTTCAAAAATAACTCAGTACAAAACAGAGAGGTAATAGAAACTTGAGATCTGAAGAAGAAAAAATTAAACAATTGTGATGCTAATATTGGGTCGAGGATGGGTACTATATATAACAAATTTTTAGTGAGTTGTTCAGATAGAGAAAGTGCCGTTGGATTGATCTAGGAAAGCAAACAAGAGCCGTTGAATGAGGAGGGCAAAAGGGTAATTCAATTTTTATTTTTTATTTTTTTTAAAAATCACAACGAACGGAATTTCTAGTTCTGTCCGACATTTAAGGAAGTGAGGGACGCAACTCGAAGTGTAACTCGCGTTTTCATTTTTCCCTTTTTTATTATTGATCCCCATTGTAATTTCTTTTGTAATTCTATAGTATCTCGTTTTGTCTCATTATTATATCGAATAATATCAATTCCAATATTATTCATGTTTATCCTTAATCTCTGTTGATTATTTGAATCTTACTCCTTTTCTAACCAAAAGTTTAATTTCATAAAGATTGTCTTTTATCTTTTTTGGTTGTGGATTGTTCTTCTATTTGACCTATATTATGCCCGAACCCTATAACCTACCTCATATTGGATCTTGTACCCAAACTACTCCACATCTCCACTAACAGACAAATCCCCTCAATCACTCTCCTCACCCATCACATCCCGTAACGCCCGAAAATTTGAATCCTAACAATCAGCCCTACAATCTCTCCCCTCTTTATTATTATATTATTATATACATTTATTCATATTATAACCCCTCCCCCGTTACTCTCTTTCTTTCTCTCCTACAGTCTCTCTTTCTCCTCTCTGTTTCCCCATTAAAATAGAAGCCAACCCTTCGTCTTCAATCTCCCTCCCGATCTCTCCCCCTCTTCTCGTCTTCACCCACCAACTTGCCACTGCCACCGCCTGTGCCTTGCCTCCGACGCCATCATCCTCATCATCGTCATCCCAAAGCATCGTCCTCGTCTCCGTTGCCCATCGCCATTGCCAAGAACTCGAAACTCCGTCGTCTTCCTCCTTTGACTTCAGCCTCGTCCACCATTGCCATCACCCTCGAGCTCCTAGTCGCCGCCGGCCCTGTCCTCCACCATCGACGACACAACCGCACGCCGACCAGTCGCCCACCGCCATCAACCGTTGCCAGAGCCGAAACCTTCGATGCCTACTGATTGGGTTTTGATCAAGTGAATTCTGGACCGTCCGATGTGCTGTCTTGATCGCCTTTTGGTGTTCGGAGGAAGGGATCATCTGTTGCTGTTTGCTGTTTTGTGTGAGGAGATCCCAACTTCGGTGTTCGCTATTTTGCTGGGTCTGGAGTTGCTTTTGCTGTTTTAGTTTCTAGCACGTGGCTCGTACGTGTTAGTGCATTTTTCCGTGTTCGTGGGGTCGTCGTCCGGGATTCTTATCCCGTTATTCTCTTCATATTCAGAGTCGTCTCCTAACAGGAAAGCGTCTCTTGAACTTATTTTTATTGTTTCTAGTTCAAGAAAACACTCCTTGAAATCCGGCAAAGAGTAATAAAATTGAATATCATATTTAATTAAACTTCATTGTTTATTTATTGTACCATGTTATTGATTTATAGTATTCTCATCGTGCTATTATTGTTGACTTCAATCCCAAACCGTAAATTTATTGTACTAATGAACATTCACATATACTGCCTTGTCGTTGCTTGATTTTGTACTGAGGTTTCGACCCAGTTTCCGACACAGAAACTTAAGACATTGCATAAAGAAATTGTAGTACACTTAGTCCATATATTGTTATGTTTTGCATGTAAACTGTGTTTTCCATATTTAATGGATTGGACCATGTATATTTCATGTATTATATAGTCTTGATATCATCTCGAAATTGTACTAGTGCTACCAGTCTCATCGATTGTACCTGTTGCATGAGTATTGATACCATCGTCCACATTGATCACATGCATGTTCATAAATAATTGTTAATAAAAGAATGTTAAATCAAGTCGGGGTTAAGGGTTGACCAAGGTAGTTGGTAATATAGTGACTGTACTCGGATGATGGCTAGTGATTATTACAGTTATTGGCATCGTGTAAGAAATTACACATGTCCAGTGTTTTACCGTTATCGGCATCGTGCAAGAAATTACACATGTCTAGTGTTTTACCGTTATCGGTATCGTGTAAGAAATTACACATGTCTAGTGTTTTACTGTTATCGGCATCGTGTAAGAAATTACATATGTCCAGTGTTATTACCGTTATCGTCATCATACCCAGTATATGAACTATAGAATCTACCACCTTAGTCTAAACGAAATTGATTGTATGCATGGAACCTGTAGTATGTGATGCAGTAGTACGTGCATTAGTTAGGATTAAAATGAATAATAGATTTATAGACATAAATGAACACTGAACATTGACACTAATACTGGATATTAATTATTAAACTTTGATTCCTGATTTCTGAATTTAGTGATTATCAACTTTTGATTTTGTTATCGTTTATCATTTATTGACTCCGATATCGTTCAAATTTCTGTTTTGTTATATAGTTCTTTATTTCCAATTTTACTGCTTCCTACTACTTGTCGCCCGAAGCTTGTTCTAACGGGTTCTTTTCCTCCTTCTTTTGAGTTGTGTCATTCAGGTACAATGATAGGTAACCGAAAGGAACTCGTCGAACTGTTACCGCATTACATATTCTCAAGCTATTTGGTAAGTTCTTGTATCCCAGATTTGGTTATTGAATTTCATTCTCGTTTATGTGATTATGTTTTCTGCGTGGTTGTAATTATTCCTTTTCATGTTGTTGAGTTAAGACTGGTACAGCTTATGAATGATGTTAAAATCATTCGCTGGGCCATGTCATGTGCTCGTATTTCCGTATTTTGGGAAGCGGGGCGTGACACGAAGTTGCGTCCAAGGGGTTTGATTTTTTCGGTTTTTTTTATTACGAAAAATTGTATTTTTGGGGAAGGACGCAACTCGAAGTTCCGTCTGACGATTAAAATAATATTTTTTTAAAGGGACACAAATTCACTTTGCGTCGTTTAAAATATGCATAATTCTCATATCCATTCTCATTGAGTAATGCTACATCCACTACCAATTTCACTACATTTCTCTTCACTACCTTAGGTGACACACTCCAATAGGTAGAGGAAGATAGTGTAGGTGGGGGAACTCTCCAATAGGAGTATGTCAGGTAGTAATGAAAATGGCAGTGAAATTGGTAGTGGCTAAAACATTACTCATTCTCATTTATAGCAATCTACTGTTGCTTTTTAGCCAAGATATGCATAAATAGCAAAACGACTGTGGATGCTCTAATGTTATAAAAAAAAAATTGTAGAAAATATTATGGGTGTAGCATTAATGTGAAAAAAACTAAAATTTGATATAGGGAAGAGCTGTTCGTTGTCATAAAAAAATAAAATAAAAATAAAAATAGCTTAATTTGGGCCTATCCTAGCTATTATTTGGGCCTATCTGTAACTGATGGATGGTTGCATCCATTCTTCATTCCAGAGTCCGGATCCAGAATCGATAGCACGAGAGAGAGAGAGAGAGAGAGAGAGAGGATATGGCGGCAGGAGGAAAGAATGGAGAAGAAGGAGAGCAGATGACGCTGGTGGAGGCAGCGTTACAAGTGTTGAATGAGGCGGATCCGGTGGTGAAAGCCGAACTCGGTGAGATTGCAGCCACCCGATGGCTACAAGGACAAATCACTTTGCCATACAATGAAACTGAAACTCATCATCTTCATCATCATAATCATGATGTTCCCGATCGACCTGCTCGACTTCCCAGTGTCAGTACTTGCTCGCTCGCTCGCTCGCTCGCTCATCATATTTCTTATTGAATGATAGTATTTGATTTGATTTGATTTGATTGTTGCAGGTAAAGCTTGTACCCCCATCGATGATGCCGAAGCTGGGAAAAGGGGGAAGCCTTGGGAGCAGGCAAGCTATCCTTCACAGCCTTGTCCACACAGAGAGCTGGGCAATAGATCTTTCCTGGGACATTATTGCTCGTTTTGGCAGGCAGCAGCAGCCCATTCCCATTCCCAGGGACTTCTTCACTGACTTCGTTCGAGTTGCACAGGATGAGGGCCGCCATTTCACTTTGCTCTCCGCTAGGCTTCAACAGCTTGGCTCTTACTATGGAGCTTTCCCTGCCCATGATGGCCTATGGGACTCTGCCATCCGCACCTCCGATTCTCTCCTCGCTCGTCTTGCTATTGAGCACTGCGTCCATGAGGTTCTTCTTCTTCCTTCTTCCTTCCTCTTCCTCTTCCTCTTCCTCTTCCTCTTGAAGCATACATATATTCATGATGTCAAGTGTTCCTTCCTTCTATATTGATTCCCCTTCTTTTCTAATATTGTTTGTTGCTGACATGTTATGTATGTTGTCTATACCCCATAGGCAAGAGGACTTGATGTTCTTCCCTCCACCATTTCTCGCTTCCGGAATGGAGGGGACGAATGCACAGCAAATTTGTTAGAATCGGTTGTGTACCCTGAAGAAATTACACATTGTGCTGCTGGTGTGAAGTGGTTTAGTTATTTTTGTCTTAGGTCACTTGGTAATCATCCAATTACTTCTCCACTCAATCCCGACACCATAAGCTCACATAGTCCAGTAAATCCTGGAGAAGACTTCGATGGTGGTGAATCTATTGTGTGTCTGAAGGAGGAGCAAGAGAAAGTTACCAGTAGTAGGAGTGACGAGCAAGAGTTGGTAATTTCAACATTTCATGCAACCGTCAGAAATTACTTTAGAGGACCACTCAAGCCACCTTTCAACCAAGAAGCAAGGGAAGCAGCAGGATTTGCACCTGAGTGGTATAAGCCCTTGGCAGTGAAACAGCGGAAAACAAACGGCTGAGTGAATATTCGTTGGTTTTATCTGCACCAATATTTATTATATAGATTGCATGTCGTAGTTGTTGCCTTTTTTTTTTTTTTTTTTCCCACTCATTCTCTTCCCATTTTTTGGCAATGTAATAAGAAAACATCTTTACCTGTGGAATGTGAGTTGGGATTCTTGATTATGAATTTTACTTATTGGTATTGCAAACTGCTGTGTTGTAGTTAATACCCATCACCGATGGGCTTCTCCTAACTTGTGGTCCAACATACATTAAGCAATATGTTGATTAATAACTTGTGTATCATATGCAAATAATTCAATTAATTCTTAAATCTGCTTATACCAAATTTGTACACATGTCCTACGAGGTACAATTCCCTGTATTCACTCTATATTCATTGTTTATTTCATATGATGCACTTTTCCATATTTCTTTGCCAAGGTGATGAAAAGAATTATGCAATATATTCTCTAACTAAAGTGTGTAAGAATGTTATTAATAAAAAAAATGATAAATAATGTTTGAGAACAGTGTTTTTCCATGAGTTATCTGGACCAGTAATTCTATGGGTATAAGTCCGAGTGTAAGACATATTTCATCCCCCAACCTCATATTATAATAGTTTCCGAAGTTCCCAGCATGGGAATGATATTCAATGAACTTTGTAAACTCAATGCACATGCACACAGATATACAACAAACTGCTACTTAGAAGGCTTCACAAACCAACACTAATCATATGTGTAATGCACACACCAAGAAACTCAGATCAACAACAAACTGCTATATATTGAGAAGGCTTCACCAACGAACAGTGATCATATGTGTAATGCACGCACCAAGAAACTTTACGAGCACTCTAACAGAGACAAATCAACTGTATTATGATGGTAACTGCATAAAGAGAAATCCACTATCAACAAATACATCTAATTAATTTGGGACTGATGGAGCTCAAACCGAGAACAATCCCAATAAGGCAAACTGATCACTTGCATATCTTAAGGCTACTCGAGATGTATAATTCGACCATCTTACAGATTATTACACCTGTTAGATTGATTAACATGATCATAATTAAAAGCCTGCCTTCAAGGATATACAAGACAAAAATTTTAAATATGAAAGAAAATTATTATTTTTGGCAAACAAGAGCTAGGTTTTGCTTATACATACAGTACCATATATTATTTTTGGCTATATTGATGCTCCATGGGTATCTAGGACAACCATGCAGAAAGCTTCACCTAGCTAGTAATTTCTAATTACGCCCATTGGGCACAATAGAAGTTCACATATTACCAAGGCTTCTTTGATGAGGTTCGCTTCAATACAGAATACCAATCCATGTGTGAGATGCCTTCAAGTTTTCAGAAAGCTGGCAGTAAACACAGTACGTAGAAGGATCCCCAGTATAAATTAAAAATGCTAATTACCTCTGGCAAGCTAGCTCCTAGTCATTACTCAAATGTACACTATCTTGATCAGTATCCTTGTCGTGTTGATTTGCGTTTGGGCAGTTTGAATCCGAGTTTTCAGCTGTAACAGCACCACCATAAGCATCATCATCGTCTTGGCCATGGAAGAAGCGTGCAAGAGATAAAGGATTGTAGGTGGAGCTGGCTTTACGAAGGCCTTGTATTGCCTTCATTGCAGCAAGGGTGCTTCGATATACATCATCATGAGTGTCTTGTTCTTCTTCTGCAGATGATGCCTCCTCAGTAGTCTTCCTATTACAACTCTTTTGATCAT
Source organism: Hemerocallis citrina (assembly GCA_017893485.1). Taxonomy (NCBI): domain Eukaryota; kingdom Viridiplantae; phylum Streptophyta; class Magnoliopsida; order Asparagales; family Asphodelaceae; genus Hemerocallis; species Hemerocallis citrina. The sequence goes on along the minus strand of CM030360.1, from coordinate 331,024,111 downwards.
TATGATCAACACTAGAGTACTTGTCTTGTGCTCTTGTTGCTGCTGCTGCTGCTACTGGTGTTGTGCCTGACGACTCTATGACCTCTTCTTCCAGTGGGAAAAGGAGTTCAAGATTGGCTTCACACTGACGCACTAACCCTGTCAGGGGCTCTGTTGTAAAGAAGGGCTGGTGGAGTGCACGGTGTGTGAAAGGCAGACTCAGCAGTCCCCCTGTCCTCTTGTCAAATTTCTTCAGTATCTTAACAAGTCCTGGTAGTGGTAATTAATTAATTAACACCTGGTATTGTTATCGATCGAGAAAGGCTTTTAAATAATGGGGAAAAAAAACTGATTAATTTATGCCATCTGATGCTGCTATTTTTAACTGTGGGGGGCCCAGGTGTGAATTTTTGTAATTTGTAGTGGAAGGGATAGATCTGAGATAGATCTCAGCTGTACATTTGGATCTGAGATGAGAATTTGGTGAGGAGCAGAAGAGGAGGAGAGGGGGTGCTGCTTATAGCTGGCAACCTGAGTACCTGCAAAATGCCTATAGACACCGGGAGTGATCCTAATAACAGGTCCTCCGACGATGTAGTCAGTCACTGGAAAAAGTGGAAAGCTAGGGTTCAGGTGGAAAAAAAAAAATCATTATCTGTGAAGGGTGGAGGGAACCTGGTATTTATAGGCAGAGAGAATGGGTACCCTAACCTTAATGAGCTGGGTTGACCCGATCTCTCTATGGGCCTGGACCTGCAGAAAGCCCGTTGAATTTTCTGGCCTGATGATCGGAAGTGAGCGGATCTTGAGGGGATCAGACGGCTCGGATCACGTTGGGTTATTTACCAACATCATAAGCCCCCCACTCCTGGAGGGTTGTATATATCAGCTGTTGAGGAGTAGTCTGTCCTTATAGGAAGATCAGCAAAGAGTGGTTACGAGGGTAGGATGGCAGATCCCCGAAAAAGTGATAAGGGCTCGACGCCGAGCTCCGTGACGACCGAGCTCCGACCTTTGAGGGTCGAGCGACGCGTGTCTCCCGATGGTGGGTTCGACAACGGCTAGCTCGAGATAAATGCCGAACGTCGAGCTCTGAACCTCGTGCCCAAGACAGGCCCTTGCTCGAGATATGCCGAGCGCTGAGCGCCGAGCCTTGTGCCCAAGACAGACCCTTGCTCGAGATTGATGCTGAGCGTCGAGCTCCGAGCCTCATGCCCAATACAGGCTCTTACTCGAGGTTGATACCGAGCGCCGAGCCTCGTGCTTCGTGAGATAACCACGCTCTTACTCGAGGTTGATGCCGAGCACCGAGCTATTGCGTCTTGTGAAAAAGACAGCCTCTTGCTCGAGGTTGTTGCCGAGCGTCGAGCTACTGCGTCTTGGGAAAAAGACAGGCCCTTGCTCGAGATTGTTGCCGAGCGCGAGCCTCAAGTCTTGTGAAAAAGATACCTGCTGGCTCGAGGTTGATGCCCAGTGTCGGGCCACTGAGTCTAAAAAAGACACCTGCTGGTTCAAGATTGATGCCGAGCACCGAGCTTCGTGCCCAAGACACCTGCTGGCTTGAGATTGATGCCGAGCACCGAGCCTCGTGCGTCTTGGATAAAAGACAGGTCCTTGCTCGAGGTTGATGCCGAGCGCCGAGCCTCATGCATCTTGAAAAAAAGACAGGCCCTTGCTCGAAATTGTTGTTGCCGAGTGCGAGCCTCGGTCTTGTGAAAAAGACACCTGCTGGCTCGAGGTTGAGGTCGAGCGTCGAGCCTCTGAGTCTTTGTGGAAAAGACACTTGCTGGTAGTGATTGACGTCGAGCATCGAGCCTCGTGCCTAACACACCTGCTGGCTCGAGATTGATGCCGAGCACCGAGCCTAGTGCTTTGTAAGAAAGCCGCCCTTGCTCGAGGATGATGTCGAGCGCCGAGCCTAGTGCATCTTGGGAAAAAGACAGGCCTTTGCTCGAAATTGTTGTTGCCGAGCGCGAGACTTGAGTCTTGTGAAAAAGACACCTGCTGGCAGTGACGCGTGTGATGCACGTGTGACGCTGACGTCATTGTTGTGTGAATCGAGGTGTCGAAATCTTGCTAACTGTTGAATATGGATGAGCAATTGAGATCTATTTGTGGATATCGAGGCGTCGTAGAGCTGCCTACATATCCCTCACTCCTCTCACATTTCACCTTGAGTTTTTTCACTACGTGCTCTTCAGTTACCGGCAATCAACTTTTTCGGTGAACTTTCCGGTAATAAGGTTAGTATTTTTATTATGTCGAGGGTTCAGTCCGGTTCTTCTAGCTCCACATCTGGTCATGGTAGTGAGTGTCGCCTTTCCGATTCCTCGTCCTGGGAGACGAAGGAGCGGGTCTACGACGTCCAGCCACTCCGTAGTCGAAAGCCCTTTATAATAGAATCGAGCAACTCGGAAGGGGAGGAGGAAGTGGCCGAGGTAATTGACACGGGAAATGTAGAGGCAGGGGTGGACTCTGACAGAGGGGTTGGTGAGGGAGAGGATGAGGAAGTCGTTGATGCCGATCTTTCGGTGGAGGCCCCAAATTTGAGGCCATTGGTGACGTCGTCCCCCTCGAAGGGCCCTCGCATTCGAAAGAGGAAGAAGTAAACCCTCCCCGACAGTCTGGTACAACGGAATGAATTCCTTCCCGACATGGGCTCGACGTCCCTACCTTCAACAACCGAGCTCCATCAGCATGTATCCGGATGATGTTGGAGACTTGGTTCGATATGGGGTGCAACATTCTTCGCCGAGTCGACAGAAGATCCGGATGGACAAGACGCCTTGCGCCTTGACGGCCGACGAACTACCGCTGAATCGGGCCAACTACTTCATAGGGCTGTAGTACGAGTTGATGATCTCGAGCCCCGGTCTCCGCCCCACGAATAATCTAGCGCCATAGTATTACATTTTCCCGATGGATGCTTTTGCTTCAGGGTTACGGTTGCCGCTACACCCGTTCATTATGAAAGTGCTGAACTGGGGAAGACTGTGCCCGATGCAGTACAGCCCAAACTCTTGAAAGCAGATCGTGTGCTTCATGTTACTTTGCGAGGATAGGGGAGTACCTTTGAAACTCAAGTACTTCCGAGCCATGCTGAGGGTCAGTTCGCCGGGCGAGTATGCGGGAATTTACTACATCTTGCCTCGTCCCCATAGGAAGGTAGTTCACAGACATCCGGACTCCAAAAAGGGATGGAAAGCGAAATACTTTATTGTCCAAATTCAAGTGCCTTAGGAGATTCCCACAACCTGAAATTTCTACAAGGCGAACCATAAACCTCTGAGGAGCAGAGACTTGATGGCCGAGGAGTGGGTTGACGTGGATCGGATTGTTTCCGGGAATAGCATCGGCTGGTCGAACGTGACTAAGATACCCTTAGACAGGATCGGACTGAGCCCCGTTCCTCTCCCCGTATTTCCTTCGTTTTCTTTTTACACAACCTTTTCTATAATCTTGTTTTTCCTTTGTAGATATGGACGACGCCGCGATCAAAGCTAAACGGGCCTAGTTGGCCAAGAAGAGGGCGGCCGAGTCGTCAAAGCAGAAGAAGGGGTCCTCTCAAGTGGGTGGCGAAGGTCCCTCAGATCCGAAGAAATAGAAGATCCCGGGGACTCCTGGTTCGTCGAAGGCGACGCCTAGCCCCAGTAACCTTAGGGTTTCAGAGGTGCTGAGGGGTGGAATCCCTCTCATTCATCCTGCCGCTCAAGACGTAGTGGTGATGAGGGGCTCCGACCGTGGGTTCCCAACTGAGCCGTGAGGGCGACCGATACACCGACCGAGGGTCCAATGGCGGTCGAGGTGGTGGAAAAGCTGGACACGCCTCGCAATACAGAAGCCCTGACGACAGAGACCCTCGAGTCCTGCTATATGAGGTGGGCTTAGGCCAGCGTGCTGGTAAGGCTTCCCTCCATTGTTGAAGTCCTGCAATATGATCTTCTCACCTCCTTCCTTCCTGCGATTTTTTTAGTCTTTGTCCCTCGTTTGTAGGCATCTATGGTCGGGGCCCAGATGATGAAGCTGCACTCCCACGAGCTCCAGCGGGAGGTGAGGAACGTTCAATGGTACGAGCATGAGATGAAGGACCTGAAGCTGAAGTTGGACGCGTTCACCTCTCGTGAGCAGGCCCTTCAGGCCGAACTGGCTTCCATGGCAGACGACCGAATCCGGGCCGAGGGTGAAATAAAGAAGGCGGCCGCCCGGGAGATAAAGAAGACCAAGACCGCCGCTATCGACAATGTCATCGCCGCTCAGGACAAGGCGTACTACCAGGCCCTCGAGCACGTCAAGTTTTATTTTCCCGAGTGCCAGCTCGAAGAGTTTCATTATGTGATGGAGCTTCCCGGGCAACCGGATACGCCCGGAGGCGACGGCGTGGAGGGGGTGAGGCGATGCGCTCCGAGGACAGCGTAGTAGGGGCTTCCGACTCGGTCGTTGATGCGAAGACCAGCGAAGAGGTTTCCTTCTCTCCCCAACAATAGTTTTTAGCCTTTCCCTATTATCCTTTTTTTCATTTTGCCAAGCACGGACTGGCCACTGTAGTTTTGCAAGGATTTTGGTTATGAAATGAATTTTTGGCTGGATTATTTGACTTGAGATTTCTTTGGCGTAATCTGTGATGTGAGTTTTTAAGATTTTCGAGGCTCAGAATGATACTCTTTACTTAACCAGATGGATGTGCCCCTCAGGGTCGACCCTCGTGGTGCTGAGGTGGGGCGCCTCAGGGGCAAGCTCGTGTCCCTAAAGTCAGTCTTGGCGTGCTACCAAAAACAGGCTCGAGATCAGGACGCGGCCATTTCTTATTTCATGAACAAATCAAAGGAGTTGAAATTGGTGTCGGCTCGTCTGAAGAAGGCGATTACCAACCGCGACATAGGCAGTGCCGAGACTAGATGGTCGATGTCTGGTGCTTCCACTCGGACACCGACCTCGAAATCGTTCCTCCGGGAGGTAATCATGGGAAGGAGCTGAAGATACAAAGGTTCAAGGTCATACTCGGAATAAGTGGATCTCGATCTCATCCTTTCGGGGGGTGATTGGCCCACCGTTGGAGGCGCGTCTCCAACCCTAAGGCTAGAGATGGCGAGGCCAAGTGATGCCTAGAGCTCTTTCGCCGGAGTGTCCTCCTTGGCAACCCCGAAGGAGCCCGATGGGCGAGCTGACGAATAGACCCGTTCGATAGGGCTTAAGATGGCTGGTGCTAGTTCTAAGGCCCCCCAAGAGAATGATTAGACTGAGGTTGTAATAGTTGTAATAATCATGTAATAATGCGGCCTTGCCGATTGTATTAATGAACCTTTGTATATTGCCGTAGAAATGATTCTACTTTTCTCTATCTTTTATCCGGGGGTCGAGGGTCCATTTGAGATAAAGGGATCTGGTGGTGTGGACGACAGGTATGTCAGGTTTCAAGCCCGATCGGCTTGTGGGGGATAGTGACCGAACCGAGGGTGAAGCCAAGCATTGATCCCTGTCCGCCTGAACCGGCTGAATGTGCATCGTTTCGCCTTCCGATAACATTAATTGACCCTTCACGAACTGGAGACGTTTCGCCTTCCATGGTCATTTATTCAGCCGCCATTAGTGCGCTGTGGGAGGCGTATCATCACCTTTCTGGCTATATAACCCCTCCCCCTTCATTCTTTATTCCTCAATTCCTTGAGGGCTTTTGCTCATGGTGGTTCTCCTATCACCCTCTGACAGTTAAGGTTAACGACCGTAGGGGCCGCTTTGTCCGTAGTTGTCAGCAGGTGGGTGAGGGACCGACTTGGGGGAGCGAAGCTCGAGGTTCTTGCCGAAGGCGAGGGCCATAAATATAATCAAAACATTTTGGAGGGGGTGTGGTCGGAAGAAGAATCTCTCGCCGAGTCACGTACGCATGCCGAACGGCGAACCTGTGTGACTTGTAGGGAGACTGGTTCGAGGTCCGAATTGAAGGCGAGGACCTGTGCAGCTTGTAAAGAGGCCGAGCGGCGAGAACTTGAGAGATTGAGGAACCTTTCGTTTTTGTAGGAGTCCGAGTCAAACAGCAATGACTTGATGGATTAAGGGATCCCTTGTTTGGGGGACACAGGTCGTGCCGAGCATCGAGCAGGTTGTAGAAAGCTGGCACTTGCTCGAAGTCCATGCCAAGTGGCGAGGACGTGAGAGATTTGAGAAATCCCTTGTTTGGGGGGCACAGGTCATGCCAAACGTTGAGCAGATGGTAGAAAGTTGGCTGCTTGTTCGAAGTCCAAGCCGAGTGGCGATGACATAAGAGATCTAAAAAATCCCTAATTTTTGTAGGAGTCGGAGCCGAACGACAAACACTTGATGGATTAAGGAATCCATCGTTTGGAGGGCACAGGTCGTGCCGAGCGTCGAGCAGCTTGTAAAAAGTTGACTGCTTGCTCGAAGTCTAAGCTGAGTGGCGAGGACGTAAGAGATTGAGAAATCCCTCGCTTGGGGGCACAGGTCGTGCCTAAGAAATTTGAGAAATCCCTCGTTTGGGAGCACAGGTCGTGCCGAGCGTCGAGCAGCTTGTAGAAAGCTGGATGCTTGCTCGAAATCCAAGCCATGTGAATGGGACATAAGAGATTGAGAAATCCCTCGTTTGGGGGGCACAAGTCGGGCCTAAGATTTGAGAAATCCCACGTTTGGGGGGCACAGGTCGTGCCGAGTGTCGAGCAACTTGTAAAAAGCTAGCTGCTTGCTCAAAATCCAAGCCTAATGGCGAGGACGTAAGAGATTGAGAAATCCCACGTTATCGTATGAGTCCGAGCCGAACGGCAAGGACTTGATGTATTAAGGGATCCCTCGTTTGGGGGAAACAGGTCGTGCTAAGAGATTTGAGAAATCCCTCGATTGGGGGACACAGGTCGTGCCGAGCGTCGAGCAGGTTGTAGAAAGCTGACATTTGCTCGAAGTCCACGCCGAGTGGCGAGGGCGTGAGAGATTTGAGAAATCCCTCGTTTGGGAGGCACAGGTCGCGTCGAGCGTCGAGCAGCTTGTAGAAAGCCGGCTGCTTGCTCGAAGTCCAAGCTGAGTGGCGAGGACGTAAGAGATTGAGAAATCCCTCGTTTGGGGGGCACAGGTCGTGCCAAGCATCAAGCAGCTTGTAGAAAGCTGGCTGCTTGCTCGAAGTCCAAGCGTAGTGGCGAGGACGTAAGAGATTGAGAAATCCCTTGTTTCATAGGAGCCCGAGCCGAACGGCAAGGACTTGATGGATTAAGGGATCCCTCGTTTAGGGGGCACAAGTCGTGCCGAGCGTCGAGCAGCTTGTAGAAAGCTGACTGCTTGCTCGAAGTCCAAGCCTAGTGGCGAGGACTTAAGAGACTGAGAAATCCCTCGTTATAGCTAGGTAAAATTAACAACACAATCAAAATAAAAGAAAATTCAGTCTTTACTTGCTCGGTTATAAAGGAATAGTGGCGCTTAGCACCGATTACAACCAGAGGGGTCTACTTTGGCCCTCCAGGTCTTCGAGTCGGTACGTGCTAGGGCGTATGATTTGGGAAACCTTATACGGGCTCTTCCCACTTCGGGGCGAGTTTGCCCCTCTTGCCTGGGTCTGAAATAACAATCTTTCTGAGAACGAGGTCACCCTCTTTGATGTCGGCCGGGAGGACTTTCTTGTTGTAGTATCTCTCGATTCGTTGCTGATAGATGTTTCTCCTGATGGTAGATCTATTGCAAATTTCTTCGACTAGGTCCAGATTGACCCTGAGGTCGCTCGTGTTAGATTCTTCATTGAAACTCAGGATCCTAGGCGAAGGAATCCCGATTTCTAACGGGATGATCGCCTCTGTTCCATCTGTCAGGTTGAAAGGAGACTCACCTATAAGGATCATCTTGGTCGTTCGATATGATCAAAGGACGCTGGGTAATTCGTTGACCCAAAGGACCTTGAGGGAGTTGTCCAACCGTTTCTTCAGACCGTCCAGAACCTGGCAATTAGCATTTTCGACTTGGCCGTTCGACTAGGGATGTGATATCGATGAGAACCGCTGTTGGATCCCGAGGCTTTCGCAGAACTTGCGAAAACTTTTTCTAGCAAATTGAGTTCCGTTGTCGGAGATGAGCACACGCGGTATCCCAAACCGACAGGTTATGTTCTTCCAGAAGAATTGTTGGGATTGATATTCGGTGATCGTGGTCAGGAGTTCTGCCTCGATCCACTTGGTGAAATAGTCGATGGCCACTATGAGAAAGCATCTTTGGCCGGTAGCCTTGGAAAATGGGCCGACCAGGTCCATCCCCCACATGGAGAAGGGGGCCAGGCTGGAGAGTGACTTGAGTTTGGCCTGGGGCATACGTCTAACCGAGGAGAACCTTTGACAGGGGCCACACCTCTTCAAAAGATCGTGGGCATCCTGCAGTATGGTTGGCCAATAGTAGCCGTGGTTGAGTACCTTTCTGGCGAGCGACCTGCTACCCATATGGCTCCCCCCAATTCCTTCATGCAGCTCTCAGAGCGCGTACTTGGTTTCATCGGGGTCCAGGCAATGAAGATATGGTCTTCTGCCAGCCTTTGTGTACGAGCGCTTGAAGAGTATATTAGATAAGGGCAAAACTTTCTGATCAAATTCTTGTCCGCCGTGCTTCGGCTGGGTCGGGGGGGAGCTCGCCGTCTGACAGGAATTTTCGGACGGGATCCATCCATGTGCCCATCTGAACATCTTCGTTCATACAGAGAAACTCGTGTTTCTCGATACTAGGCTTGAGGAGGATCTCAATAGAACAGTATGATCGAGGCCCTCGAATGACGATGAGGCGAGCTTGGAAAGGGCATCGGCTTGGGTATTGTGTTCCCTCAGGATGCGCTCAACAGCAACCTCTTCGAAGACTGTTATGAGTTCTCTGGCGTGGGTTAAGTATAGGATCATCTGGGTGTCGCGGGCCTCGTACTCCCTGGTGATCTATTTGACCACGAGCAGTGAGTCGCTGAAGGCCTCTACCCGTCTTGCCCCCGCTTTGTGTGCTAACATGAGCCCCGCGATCATCGCTTCGTACTCGGCCTCGTTGTTGGATGCCTGAAAATTTAGACGTAGGGAATACTGAAGAGCAAAGTTGTTGAGGCACCTCAGTATGACACCAGCTCCGCTTCCTTCTTCGCATGATGACCCATCCACAGACTTCCTATATTGATTCGCCCTTTAGGGCTTCTGAGGCTTCGGGAATGGTGCATTCCGTGATACATTCTGAGATGGCCTGCCCCTTGATGGCCGTTTAGGGTTGGTAGCTGATGTCATGCTGGCTGAGCTCGATCGACCACTTGATCAGGTGGTCAGAGTTCTCTGGTTTGTGGAGGGCAGTTTTGAGAGGTTGGTCTGTTAGGACTTGGATGGAATTTGCTTGAAAGTACGGTCAAAGTTTCCGAGTGGCGATTACCAAGGCATAGGCGATCTTTTCCATTCTGACGTATCGGACTTCAGCGTCGTGGAGAATTTTGCTGACATAGTATACGAGCTTTTGGACCCCGTCTTCCTCCATGACTAATACGATGTTGAGCGCGTGCTCTGACGCAGCCAGGTAAAGGAAGAGGGCTTCGCTGAGCCCGGGTTTGCTGAGGTGTGTGGGGTTAGCCAGGTATGACTTCAGCGGGTCAAAGGCCTACTGTTGAGCGTTCCCCCACTCGAAGCTTTTTGCCCCTTAAGAGCTTTGAAGAAAGGGAGCGACTTTTTTCCAGACTTGGAAAGAAAACGGCTGATGGCAGCTAGTCTACCCGTAAGCCTTTGGACCTCTTTGATATTTCTTGGAGGAGCCATGGCTAGTATGGCCTGGATTTTCTCGGGGTTCGTCTCGATGACTCGCTGGCTGACTAAGAATTCGAGAAATTTTCCCAAAGTGATGCCGAAGGCGCATTTGGAGGGTTGAGTCGCATATTGTGGGATCGTAGGACCCCGAAAGCCTCCTCTAGATCGTTGACATGATCTTGCCCTCTCCGGCTTTGGACGAGCATATCGTCGACATATACCTCCATATTCCGTCCTATTTGTTCCTTTAAGACCCGGTTGACGAGCCTTTGGTATGTGGTACCGCCGTTCTTCAGCCCGAAGGGCATGACCTTGTAACAATAGAGACCTTGGTCTGTCACGAGGGGGGTCTTGGGAATGTATGGAGGAAACATTCTGATCTGATTGTATCCCGAGAAGGTATCCATGAAACTAGTAGCTCGTGACCCGAAGTCGCATCTATCAGGGCGTCGATGCAAGGTAGCGGGAACGAATCTTTAGGACAGACCTTGTTGAGGACTGTGAAGTCTATGCAGATCCTCCACATGCCACTCGGTTCCTTTACCATCACTACATTTGCCAACCACTGAGGGTAACTGACCTCTTGTATGAAGCGTGCTGAGAGGAACTTGTCCGCTTCTTCCTTCACTACTTGTTGTCTGTCGGGAGGGAGCAAACTTGCACCGCTTCTGCTGAACCGGTTTGAAGTCCGGGTGAACGCTCAGTTTGTGCATAATGAGCTCTTCCAAAATCCCTGGCATGTCCAAGGATGTCCATGCGAAGAGTTCGGCATTCCGACGGACGGACGCATTCAATAATATCAAGTTTTAGGTCCAAAGCGAGAGGCTGGCTGGCTTGGAACCGTTTGGATTCACCCCCTTGAAAATGGGGATCTCTTCTAATTGGTCGAACAGGCTCCCCATGCAAATGGCTTCTGTTAGGCGGGAGTTCCACGCGTCAATAGGGAAGACTCCGCCGCCCACAGCGGACATATAGCAAGCACGAGCGGACTCCTGATTACCTCGGACACTGCCGACACCGTGATCGGTAGAAAATTTAAGCTTCAGGTAATAGGCGGAGGGTACCGCCTGTAGGGAGCAGAGGCCGGGTCTACCCAGGATAGCGTTATAAGCGGCCTTGACGTTGACCACCTTGAAGTCCATCGCCCCCGTTCGGATAGTCATCGTTGTTCTGGCTGTCACGTCGAGAGTGACAATTCCCTTTATTTGAACAGGGACACCTGAGAACCCGTGAAGTATGTACCCGGGTGGCTTCATTCTCTCGAAGGGAGTTTGAGCTTTTTGAAGGCCTCCTGGAACAGGATATTAACAGAACTTCCGTTGTCAACTAGGACTCGGCGCACCTCGTGATTCGCCATACCGAGTCCGATTACTAGAGTATCAGTGAGGTAGTCGGACACCTTCTAGGTCTTCATTTGGAGTATGAGACCGGAACTGCTTGGTCCATAAGGGGCGTGTAGTTGTGAATGGAGTTAACCTCGCGTACAATGGCCTTGCATGTGGTACGAAATTCTCCTCCCATGGGTCCTCCGTGGACGCAGTGAAGAATGGCTACCCCCCCGGCCCCTTCAAGTTCGGACTCCGCTTCAGGACCCTTGCCGGACGTCCGAGGAGGAGGTGAAGTTCTCCGGTCCCCCGGGCCAATTCGAGTGAACTCCCTTAGATACCCCCTCTGTATGAGTGCCTCAATCTCGTCTTTGAGAGTGCAACTATCAATTTCGTGCCCATGGTCCCGATGGAACCGACAATAGAACCTCTTATCCCCTCTTCTTCTTGTTGTTCGCTCGGGGAGGATGGCGGACAATCCCCTTGTCCTCAATCTCCAAAAGAATGGCTGATACGCTTTGGGTTAGGGAGTGAGTCTCAAAACAGGGAATAGGTGGAGGTCGTTTTTGACCGAATGCGTCTTTCTGGGCCTTCGGTGGCTCGGAGTCACGACTTTTCTCTTTCCCTTGGCGGGGACTTCTTTCTGCCCTCCCGGATGCAGAGCCTCCTCGACTCGGATATATTTAGACCATGTTGAGGAGGTCGGGAAAGTCGGAAGGCTGCGGATGCAACGCCAGCGTCGATGGAAGAAACTGCCCTAGCCTCGGTAGTGCACCTTCGCACAAAATCCCGAAGGGACTCTCCTTCCTTTTGTTTGAGGTTCAGGAGGAACATGCTCGTCTTCTCGACCTTCCGGCTGGTCACGAAGTGGGCAAGGAAGCACGCCTCGAGCTGGTCGAACGAGAAGATTGAGCCGAAAGAGAATTTTGAGAATCATACCAGCGTTGGGCCGCATAATGCGGCTGAAAATGCACGGCAGAGGAGAGGATCCGAGACGCTGTGAATCATCATGAGAGGTTTGAACCCTTCCATGTGATTAGCAGGATCAGACTCTCTGCTGTACGTCTCGAATTGAGGGGGTCTAAAGTTCTTCGAAATTTCAGCGTCGAGAATGGCCGCAGAAAACGAGAATCAGTATGGCTTAAAACCTCAGTCCAGTTGTGGCCCGCTTTCGCCAATCCGAGCAAGGCGATTCTCCATTTCTTAGAGGCACTGGAGGACGACCTCCTTGCGTCTCGCAGGCCGCGTTGAGCCGAGGGATTTGCTGCCGTGGGCTTCCTCCCGGCGAGGATCGTTGTTTAGACACTCGGCTTTGGGGCCACCTCGGAGAGCCTGGAGGACCTTGTTCCGGAAGTCCTGGAACTCGGCCCTCGAGATCGGGGCCTGCTTGCCTTAGCCAAGGGGGGGAGTAATCTCTTGGAGAGGGGGTGCGCCAATGCTTTCGGCCCTGAGATGAACATGTGCTGTGGGTCGGAGCCTGGTTAGAGGGTGCGACCCCTCTCCTCGATCGACTAAGCTGATGGCGAAGGTCATTCGGGGGTTGTCGGTTATCGAGGACGTGCCGGAGGTCATTGCCGACCGAACGTGAAGCGCTCGGATCGGGCTCCGACTGACCCTAGGCTTGTTGCCTTCGAGACCCCTGCGTGATGACGTGGTTGCGTGAGTGATGAAGAGCATCGGTTTGACATCCCGCCGTTTGTGCTTTCCTGGCCCTTGGTGCCATGGATGGGTATGGTCTTGGGGTCGGTTCCGAGCCTGAATCAAATCAGTCTGTCTCAATTTCCACAGATGGCACCAACCTGATGCTGCTATTTTTAAGTGTGGTGGGCACCGGGTATGAGTTCTTGTAATTTGTAGTGGAAGAAACAGATCTGAGACAGATCTCAGTTGCAGATATGGATCTGATATGAGAATTTAGTGAGGAGCATGAGAGGGGGCGCTGCTGGTAGCTGGCCGTCCTGAGTACCTACAAAATGCCTAGAGATACCGGGATTGATACCAGTGACAGGCCCTTTGACGATCTAGTCAATCACTGGAAAATGTGAAAAGCTAGGGTTTAGGTGGAGAAAAGTTCATTACCTCTGAAAGGTGGAGGGAACCTGCTATTTATAGGCAGAGAGAATGGGTACCCTAACCGTAATGGGCCGGGTTGACCCGTTTCTCTGTGGGCCTGGACCTGCAGAAAGCCCGTTGAATTTTCTAGCCTAATGATCGAGAGTGAGCTGATCTTGAGGGGATCAGATGGCTCGGATCACGTTGGGTTATTTACCAACATCTCGGTCTTTCTTGTATATTTAAGATAATAATAATAGTGTAGATGGAATAGAGAGAGATTAAGAGTTACCAGCAAAGTTAAGGGAACTATAGTTTTTCAGAAGTACCATCTCCCCATGGATGGTGACAAAAGCTTTACGTATCTCTAGCATTTCTTCTTCGCTGAACTCGCTGCTGCTTTCACAAGTAAAAGGCTCATTTTTGCTTTCCCTCACCCTCTCGATCCTTTCCTTGAGCTCCTACGGATGTAAATTTTGTGACTGATTCACATTAAACCGTCGTTGTTGTTTTTAACTACTTCAAATCAAATTATGCAGAATATAAATTCTGGATTAATTTAATACCTGCAATCGAATAACAAAGTCCTCTTCCTTGTCAACATAGAAATCATTGAACTTTTGGAGTTCGTGGTTGAGAATTGTGACGAACCAGTCTTGGTTGTTGGGGGGATTAGGGGGGTTGATGTCTTGTTGTTGATGATGATGATTGAGGAGCTTCTTGAGGGGTTTGTAGCACAGGAACTTGTCCCTCCATTCTGGAAGGGTCTCCTCCAAGTGCTTCTCAAAATCCTTGCCGAATTTCATTTATCTGATCTCTATCTTCTAATAATGTTTAATTTTAAGAAGCCATGGATTTTTCAAGGAGGATTTGAGGAGAGATGAGATGGAGGATTAGGGTTTGGGTTTGAGGATGATTGGGATGGACGAACGGAGGCCAAAAGGGAGAAAAAGCATGGCAAAGCAGAGGAATTTTTTGCCGTACTGACCCTTTTGGAAATATTTGGCACTCAAAGCTACTTTCTTTCGAAAATAATTAGCGAGTACACATCAACAAAAGCCGTTATTGAAAAAACCAAGATAGGTTATTTACAAGCCGTTTTTCTAATAACGGCATCTATTTTAAAAAAAAGTATCATGTCATTTTTTGGATTAACGGCATAGGTTATTTTGATTTTCGGTAGTTGAGAAAAAAAATGGCAAGTGTAAAAACCTTATAACAGATGTCGTTCTTTCAAAAAACGACATTCTCAATACTGATGCCGTTATTTTGAACAACGGCATCAATTATTTACTTTGTTTGTCGTAAACAGTGCCCCCCTCTTCTCACTTTCCTTTTCTCAATCGATCTGCTCTCTCTCTCTCTCACGAAACCCACAAACCCTAGATCCCTAAAACCAAAAAACCCAAGTATTGGAGTGCTCTCAAACTTCATATATCCTACCTCCTCACTCTCACTCTCATCTCATTCCTAATCCACGACGTATTTTCAAGCTATCTAAGATATAGTATAATTTGAAGGTATTATTATAACCATATGTTTGATATGTATTCATAGGTTATGCATGTGAGTAGTTAATGTCTTGAATATATTTGAATCTTTATGTTTAGGTATAGAATATGATATCCCTATTTGGTTATATTTTGGGGGTGAAATAATTAAAGATCAGAAGATTGGATATTGTTATAGCGATGTTGAACCGATCATTATTTGGGCTTCCCGCAACTTTATTTACTCACAACTAATAGATAAGATATTTGAAGTCACTAATTGGGATAGAGGTGACTTGAGTGTCAAAATCAAAGCCTGTTATGTTGCCGGTAAAGGGGAAGGGCAATATTTTGTGGTGGTTCCCATAGATAATGATAATTCTCTGAGATCCATGATTGGTAGGACACTTAATCCAAATTGTAGTTGGAATGCATTGGAGTAATACATTGACCAAATGAGGCTTCTAAATACTAGGCAAGTTGTTATTGAAAGTCCAAGGCGTGCCCCGAGTTTGAAACCATATGCCGAGTCACATGTAAGAATACCAAATACAGAAGAAGACATTAGCACATCTCCAATAGAACCTATTACCACCGAATATGAGCAGGTACATCCATTGACCTTGATACAAAATATTGTCCGCACCGACATGGTATTACGAGACTTTGACAACGCCATTGTAAATAACTATTTGGTAGAAGAGGAAGAAGAAGAGGATCAGGGTTTTCAAGTTGAGGAGGAGGAGGATGTCGATGAAGCTCCGATTAATGATGTCAATGTCGATGTGCCGGTTAACAATGTGGTGTTGCCAAATCAGTCCATTAGTGCAACTGTACATAAGGTTCAATCGAGTGAATTGATATCTCGTGCAACCATATATGAACATGCACAGTCTTCCGTCGACTCTTCCAACACGGATCAACTCTATATAGGTCAAAGATTTCCAACTAAAGATTCTATACAACATCAAATGAAGATGTACTCCGTGAGAACCATTGAGAATTCGTGACGGTAAAATCAACTCCCGGTTTATACTATGTCAAATGTAAATACGCACCCATCAACCATTCAGCCGAGGAGATTGCAGAAAATTCGACACTTCTAAATGTAATGGGTTGCCCTTGGCAATTGCGTGCAATTGTTTCAAAAGGCAATACTTATTTTGTGGTAAAGATGCTTGAAGGTCCGCACACATGTGTGAATCTTACATTGAATCAAGATCACAGGAAAATTGATTCTACGATTGTATCGACGGTCATATTGAATGTTATGAAGGCACAACTAGGAATAACACCAAAAGCCATAATTGAGATAGTCAAGCTTCAGTTCAATTACACAATTTCATATTGGAAAGCTTGGAAGACAAAACATAAAGCGATTGAGCGATTATACGGTTCCTTCGAAAAAGCATACACTAAACTGCCCTATCTTCTCAATGCAATTCAAGAATCAAATCCGGGAACGACCGTACATTGGGCCAAGATTGTGACCGATCCAGCCGAAGAAACTTTTAAGGGTATTTTTTGGGCATTCAGGCCTTCCATCGAAGGTTTTAAGGCATGCAGACCAGTTATAAGTGTAGAAGAAAGTCATTTATATGGAAAATACAAAGGTTTTTTGTTGATTGCTGTTTCACCAGATGCAAACGGTCGGTTGTTTTCATTTGCTTTTGCAATAGTTGATGGTGAGAGCATAGAAACGTGGACATGGTTCATGAACTGTATTCGTTACTTTGTCACAGATCGTGTAGGTCCATGTGTCATTTCTGATCGTCATGCAGGCATTTTATCAATAATGGAAAATGAGTTCCAAACATGGAAGGAACCACTTGCTTATCATCGTTATTGTATGCGGAATTTTGCTAGTAATGTCCACACAAAAATTGGTTGCAAGTTTATAACGAACAAGCTGAAGGTGATCGCGCGTCAGAATCAGTTGAAGAAGTTTGAGGAAAAGTTGGCACAACTTGAAGCGGGTAATATTGATGGGGCTAATTGGTTGAAGGAGAAACCGATTGAGAAGTGGGCACTTTCTGCCGATGGAGGTCATAGATATGGTATAATGATAACAAATATATCGGAAGTTATTCAGTTCTAAAAGGTGTGTGTAGATTGCCCGTCACCACAATTGTTGAAATGATTTTTTTTTCGTCTTAACATGTACTTCAATGACCGTCGTGAAGCGGCACAGACCCTTATCAGTGAAGGGAAATTATGGGCACCACGTGTTCAGGAGATTATTGATTTACGTCATGAGAAATCCAATTTGCATGAGGCAATAATATTTAATAACCGGCCTGGTATTTTTGGGGTTAAAACCGCCATTAGAATGGATAATGGACATCAAAAGGGTGGACATTGGCACATAGTTGACCTCGAGGGGCACACTTGTACTTGTGGAAAATTCCAACTCTATCACATTCCATGTTCTCATGTATTGGCCGCTTGTGCCTCCCATGCAATTGATTGTCAACCTTACATTGATGCCTTTTATTTTAAAGTTCATTAGCACTAACGTGGGCACCAACTTTTAATCATATTTCAGATGAATTTTATTGGCTGACACAAAGTGGATCGATACTCATAGCCGATGCGAGTCTACGTTGGTTGAAAGGTCGACCTAGGAGTACTCGTATTCGCAACGATATGGATGCTCGAGAGGGTGGGAGCACCGGCAAAATTTGTTCAAAATACGGATTAAGTGGACACTATAGGCGTAGATGTAAGAATGTACCCAATGTAGGCACATGCCAGTCTACCGATATTTGAAGTTGTATCCCAATGTTGACTATATTTTGTAAGATATTTGAAGTTGTATCCCAAATTGTCAACATGTGTAAAATCTACTAGTATAGTCATTACGAATTAGAGACGTTGAATTTTATGAACATTTGATGTAATATATGGTAATGTAATCTGTTGAGTCTGAGATATATGTTTGTGATGTCCATTTTTTTGTGGAATGACGGTGCATGTTTTGAATTGTTGTGCATTTGATGAATAGCCATGCATGTTTTGGGTACAAATGATAAGTAAGAGATGACATTTTTCAAAATGTGCACAAAACATGCACAACTGATTACTTAAGAGATGCCGTTTTCCAGAATAACGGCATCCTTAAGAGATGTCGTTTTTTAGAATAACAGCATCCTTAAGAGATGTCGTTATCCACAAAAATGAATGTGAAGTTAGATGGTTTGGCAGAGTTTCATTTCCCTCGAAATAAAAGACTCAACTGGTGTCGTTTTTCAGAATAACGGCATCCTTAAGAGATGTCGTTATTCCAAATAACGACATCCTTAAGAGATGTCATTATTTAGAGAAACGACTGTGAAGTTAGATGGTTTGGCAGAGATTCATTTTCCTCGAACCAAAACTCTCAACTGGTGCAGTTTTTCAGAATAACAACATCCTTAAGAAATGACGTTATTCCAAATAACGACATCCTTAAGAGATGCCGTTATTCAGAGAAACAATTGTGAAGTTAGATGGTTTGGCAGAGATTCATTTTCCTCGAACCAAAAGACTCAACTGATGCCGTTTTTCTGAATAACGACATCCTTAAGAGATGTCGTTATTCAGAGAAATGACTGTGAAGTTAGATGGTATTGGCAGAGCTTCATTTCTCTCGAAATAAAAGACTCAACTGATGCCATTTTTCATAATAACGGCCTCATTTTCATTGGTGTCGTTGTTCTGGAAAACGGCATCAGGCTAGATTATAATACAAACCAACTTGTACATGTTTTGTACTGATGCTGCCGTTGCAAATAACGTTACAAGTAACAGATGCCGTTATTTGCAATAACGGCATCTGTTACTTATAAATTACAACTAAAACATGCACGGGCATGAGACAAAAATTGATTTTCATCGTTTTCAGACTTCAATTTTACAATGAACAACATATGCAATTATGAACCCCAGATAATATATATATAGAATTAATACATCACTTGAATTGCATCATTTGTTTCGAGTTTGCTTCAAATGATAAAAGCACAAAAAAATTATAAAATATCCAGTACTTCATAACATATAAAAATACCAGGTTTGCCCGTTGACACGTGCCTACGGCACGTCTTCGGAACGGTGCACCTTGTTTGATCATATAAAATAGTTTTGGAGGTCCATCAAATTTATTTATTTTTTTTTTGAGGAAAGTCCAGCAAATTAATTGAAGTAGCAAATATATTATATGAGAAACATTTGGGGGTCCATCAAAAAACATATTATATGATTTTTTTGATTTTTTTTTGAATTATTTTAAAGTTTTTAAATTTTAAATTTTTTTAGTTTATTAATTTTTAATTTTGTAAAAAATTTTAAATTTTTTAGTTTCTTAAATTTTTGAATAGAAGAGGGAGAGAGAGAGAGAGAGAGAGAGAGAGAAATAATTAAATAAATATAATAGTTGTTTTAGGTGGGAGATTTGAATTTGAGTTTTGGGGGGAAAAATATGTTTTGTGAAGTTAGATCTGGGCCTTTGATTTTTTGGGGAATTGAAGGAGAGCCACTTGATAGCTTTCTTTGTGTTTTATTATATAGATAATAAAATTATACATTCAAAATCTATCTGATATGATTGGGTCATTCAAATCTTAGAAAATTACAAATTTAAACATTCAACACTAACTAGGCGTACAGTGTTGTGGCTCCATCCTTTTTCGAGCTGGGACTTCCTTCCACATTCGGCAATTTCTTGTGTCGCGGGTACACTGGGCCCGACATCTTCTTCATGCCTTGCTTGTACTTCTGCAATCTCTCTTGATGCTAATTGACTTCCCAAAGGAGGAAAACGAACACTCTTACTCCGTCGTGGCAATTGTGAAGAAGCTCCCGAATGTGTAGATGACCTAGGTTAAGATTGAGCTTGTCTTTGTTGTGGTGCAGCAGGAGGTTCAACTTGTCTTGTTCGTGGTGGTGGAGGTTGAGCTCGGGTAACACTTACTCGGGGCGGTTGAGTGGGAAGTTCGGATGAGGGTAAAAGAGCAGCGAAGGGCGGACTGTCACCAACCTCTTCAAGTGAGGTACGACATGGATGGAGGATTTCTCTCGCTAACTCCTTGCAAGCCTTCGAAGCGTTTCTCTTCAACACACGAGCACAATTCCTCGCAATATCCTATGTGTTGTCAATCTACAATACCAACAAAATAAATTAGTAGTAAACCAAACTTTTTAAACAAATAAAAGCAAAATGTGTAAAAAAAATTAAATTCATATTTTTTAACAATAACAAAAATTTACCATTAGTCAGTATGAGGACGCTTTGGGGATACAAAGGTTGCGACGTGGAATGTGCCAGTGGTGGTTCTACTTGGTGCCTAGGTATCGAAATTTGGATACCCGCGGGGATATCCATTCTTGGGGAAATATATAACTGTGTAATACGACGGTACCACGCCATGTAGGCTGTTTACAACGACCCGTCGTACGGTGCAATCCCTTCTACCACCAAATATTACTTCCTCTCATTCCAACATGCTACATGAGAGCGGTGGTGATCGGCCCAATCCATATTTGGCAATCGACCTTGACCGGTAATATTGTGAAGTCTTCGGTCGTACATTATCTTTTCTGGGATGGGCTGTTGTGCATTAAATTGGCGGAGGACTCGGTCGGCGTAATAGAACCCCACCACTAAAAAATTTACAAGTGGAGCTCGTGTCAACCATAGTTGATTATTGGCCATGCATATTGGGGGTAGACGCTGTAGCCTTTCATCCGTGTACGATGTCCAATTGACGTACTCTTCTCTAAGCTGATTGAGTTCATCCCTATAAGATGTCAACACACCACGTGGGTTATCTCTACACGTGAGTTTACTCGTCCAATACACACCTAAAGGAGCCCTCAACTGTGGATTCTCACGACGCACACTCCAATTATTTGAAAGAACAGTTACTCGAAGCCGACCGAGGTGTATTCGTTCCCAACACCATATTTGCAATAACCCCATCGGCCCCGTCATTTGTATCGACCACATTGAACAATTGCACAGGGCACAGTAAAGAGAGGCCAAAGTCGCACTTCCTAAACTATATCGCCCGGCTCTATGTATGTCAGCAATCAAGGGAAGTTACATTAAATGGACTACATCACCGGAAGAATTAGGAAAGAGAATACCTCCGATCATCGACAAAAGATATGCCCGCGTGTAACATTGAATCTCGAAGTCTGTCGGTTCGTTTACCAAACTATTATTAAACTCTGTAAAGAGCCATGAACGTCAGATTGATTCCCCGACGAATACACCTCTTTCATCCTCTTTAACCTGCTTCCCAAGATAATCTCGAACCAACATCACTTTATTGAAAAGCAAGTTTCCGGTGACCGCCACCCCATCGATTGGAAGACCCGATATGACAGCTACATCTTGTAGCGTGACCGTCATCTCACCAACGGATAGGTGGAACATGTGTGTCTCCGGCCTCCATCGCTCTACAAGAGCGATAAGTAATAAATGGTCGCATTTCACTTTGGCCAAAATGGACATTCCATAGAACCCGCAATTTACCAAATAATTTTATATTCGATGGTGCATCGGCAATATGGTGTGCATTCGGAAACTCATTTTCTCGACATCTCCATTCCCCACCGCCTGCGACCTATGATCTTCTTGCAAATAGAGTACGAACGAGTCTAGGACCTGGATGTCCTTGTAGTGTGTGCGAAGATGAAGATGAAGCACCCACATCATGAGAAGAAGATGGTTGTGTAGGATCCATTTATCTGTGAACATAAAAAATAATGTGTCAAGAACAATATTAATAAATGATGATGTATGGAGATAATCCAATTTGTAAGCCATGTTTCTTCAATAGAATTAATAATCGATGTTTGAAGATAACAACAACTTCTCAATACTCGTATCGAATTACTACTCATAACAATCACCACCACAACATCTTCACACACTACAGTATATAAACAAATCTCATATCAATATCCATTCATACATACCGAACTATGAATATAATGATTAGAAATATAGCAATTCTAATGTATGACCATTTATCCATCAATGTCTAATATACAACATTGCCATTTTTAGACTACATCATCAACGACAGTCCTTAGATACCAATATAGCTCATCCACATCTCACATAGATAAATCTCATTTCACATATCTAATACTCAGATGAATCTAATCTACATCTATTATACTATACTACCAACATAGCTCTCATTCATCAAAATGAACATTTCATACATCATCAACAACAATCCTTAAGTACATTTCACATATTTACTACTCAGATGAATCAAATCTACATCTCTTGTACTATGCTACCAATATATATATAGCTCTTATTCATCAAAATAAACATTTCAAAATAAATTTAGGGATTTACAATACTTACCACAATTTCGGAATTCGGAAGAGTTGTAAAGGAAATGAAGGAATCACAATTAGGGCTTATGTATGGGTATTTAATTGTTTTGTTTCGGGAAGAGCACTCCAATACTTGGGATTTTTTGTTTTAGGGATCTAGGGTTTGTGAGTTTCGGGAGTGAGAGAGAGAGAGAGCAGATCGATTGAGAAAGGGGAAGTGAGAAGAGGGGGCCATTGTTTATAGGCAAACAAAATAACGGCATCAGTATTGAGAATGCAATTTCTGGAAAGAACGGCATATGTTATAGGATTTTCACACTTGCCATTTTTTCTCACAATTGTGACTATATGCTTCTTCGACTAAAAGTAACCTATGTCGTTACTCCAAAAAACGGCATGACACTTTTTTTAAAAATAGATATCGTTATTGGGAAAAATGGCTTGCAATAACCTATGCCATTTTTTCTAATAATGTTTGTGGCTGACGTGTCCAAAACTGGGTTAGATCGCTAATTATTTTCGAAAGTGGGTCAGAACACCAAATATTTTCAAAAAGTGGGTCAGTACGAAAAAAATTTCCAAAGCAGAGCTATAGGGTGTCATCAGGGCTGGTTCGGCCCAGCCAGCACTGAAACCGGGCCAACCCGACCCGAAACTACTCCCAAGATTGGGCTTGGCCGTGCCCCACTTCTGGCTAAAAAAAATGCAATGGGCTCGGTCCGGTTCGAAAAACAACAACAACAACCCATTTCATTTATTTTTTTTCACAAATTCACTCAACTCTCTTAATTCTGTGTCAAACCTCTCTATTATCTTTCAAAAAATCAATAACAAACAACAACAAGAATTGAAAGGATCAACATCAATAACAAGTTCTCAACACTCTCTACTCTCATTCTTCAAACATACATTAAACACTCATATGGTATTTTTGTATTTGTTTAATTTTTAAAATTATCATTATTCTTATTTCCATCTCTTTATTAGATTGTAGTAATAAATATATTAATAGTTCATTACTTTCATTTGTATTTTGTTGTACTCTTTCTTCTTCTTTTTAGATTTTTAAAAAAAACATACACTAGTCCATCTCTTAATTGTTGTTATTTTATTGAACTCTCTCTTTTTTCTTTTTTAGTTTTTGTTTAATAACATATATTAGTTCATACTTGTTTTGTAGAATTGTTTAGTTATCTTTACATGTTCTGTAGAATTTTTTTATAGAACATACACTATTTCATAATTTGAATTTTGTTGTTTTTTTTAATTCCCTCTTCTTATTTTTATTTTTTTTCTCTGAACATACATACACTAGTTATTAATTAGATGACATCTAACCGATCGCGCGGTAGACATAGTAGCCAATAATCAAGCTTATCTCATCTCATTCCGTCCATTCCTTTAATTTCATAAATAGATAGTGAAAAAACATTTATTAATTTTGATAGTATTCCCGATTTTCATGATATTCCACACACATAGAAGATGTAGTAGTAGAAGATATACAATCACAAGACATGGAACAAGCCCCTTCTTAATCCTATACAGGGCCGGTCCTGAGGTATTTGAGGCCCTGAGCGAAAAATAAAATTGGGCCCTTTATAGACACGCATGTATTTTTATATATATTAATAAAATATAATATAACGACGGGGGACATAAAAACAATACCCAGAAAATTAAAGATTATCTTTGTTTTGCTTTATGACACCAAATACTCCATATTTTTCATTAAGCATAGTGACAGCAACCCTTGTACCTGCAAAAAAAAAAGAATTCATCCAAAATGATTTCTTCTTGCATTTTTGAAGCAAAATCATCAATTATATGTTCAACCTCAATATTTTTTAACATATTATTTTCAATACTCAAAATTGCCAATCCATTTAATCGATCTTGAGTCATAGTTGTTCGTAAATAAGATTTTAATAATTTTAATTTTGAAAAGCTTCTTTCTTCAGATGCCATTGTCATAGGTACAGTCAAAAAAATCCTATAAGCAACCAAAATATTTGGAAACATATATATTTTTTGCAAACTCCATAATTTTAATTGAATGTCATGGTCTATCTGTTTCATATGCTTCACTTGGTAGCATTTCTTGCAATATTTGTAATTGTGAAAGTAAATAATTTGCACCAATATCAGAAATCTCACCATGTTTCAAAGCAATTTAAAGTTGCATACAACAATTTTTCATTTCATCATTAACCAATGAAACTAACCGTGATGCATCAAATAAGAAGCCAAATAGATTCAAAAATTTGCACATTTGTTCAAATCTACTCTTCAATTGAGAAAGAACAATATGAACTAAAACAAGAAAATAATCAGTTCTAAAATTTTTTTGAGCAGATTGTTTTTCTCTATCAGTATCAGGAATCTCATCAAAATGTCCCTTTCTAAAAGCCCTACGTTTTATAGGAAATAATGGCTCAATTTCTATTTCAGATGCAAATTCTTTAGCTTCAAAGTGCGAAGTTTGGGGTTTATTTGAAATATTTTGGAGATTGGAGATTTATATGTTAATATTCCATTTAAAAATCTTTAAAAAATATTTACATTTATATTTATAGTTTTATTAAATTCCACCCCCCTCCCCATTCTTCTCCTTCTTCTCTCTGGTTTCTTTTCGCCCACCAAAATGAAACCCAATTTCGGCCTCGACTTCTTCCGCCCAAATCCACTCCAGTTATTCATGATTTTTAAATTAATTCGAGGGGATGGCTAAGTGGAGGGTGCTTTAGCTAGTGCTGGAGTCGATTTGGAGAAAGGATTTAGTCGAGGTATATTTATTTTTAATTATTTGTGTAATTTCGTATTCTTTTAATTTCTTTTGCTTAGAAAAGGAGTATAGGGTGGGTTAGAGGTTCATTTTGATGCTAGAGACAAGAAATTAGCAAGTTACTGGAGATTTTGCAAGTTGTTTATAAATTAGGTTTAGGGTTTATAAAAAGGAATTATATATACGAGAATTATCTCTTTCATAGTAGTAGAAATTTTTGTTGAGCCATTAGAATAATTTAGGGGTAATTTTAGTAATTATTTGGGGATAAGAATCCCGTAGGAATTTAAATGTTACGTGCATCGCACGTGTGCATGCCAGACGTTCAATAAAACGCCTGAGTGACATTAGGATTAGTGTTATTATTTCCTGTGGCTGGTTTGGATGTTTTGAGCCCTAATTGCCTTGGAATTTGATAATAGGCGAGGTTAGCGACATCGGATGTAGGATGGAGAAGTGGTGCTTCGAGTCTTCGCAGGATATTATGTGAGAATGATTTTATTTACGTATCTGGTGTTTTAAGAAAATTTTAGAATAATCTGAATTGTTGGTAGGAATTACGGATAAGGTGTATTGGGATAAAGTGTATTGGTATAAGGTGTATGTATATATGGAATTAGTACTCGGTGTTGGTGTGAAAATAAGACAATTAAATAATCGTGTACCCTGTGTATTGGTATAAATTTATAAATGATGGAATAGTTATGTATATGGGGATGTGATATATTTATATAATGATATCGATATATGGTGAGTATGATTATACTAAGCATATATATATTTTTGTGGCAGAATTTTATGCGGTTTCGAAGTGATTTTTGTGGGTTTCAGCTAAATGAAGATTTAACCGAAAATACAAAATTATGGTGAATTTGTGCGATTTTAAATATTCAGTGTTATGGGTGAAATATTGGGCATGTGTATGATAATATGAAATAATTGGGGTTGATATACGTATAATATACGGTAAACAAAAAATGACACACACACACACACACACACACACACACACACACACACACACACACACACACACACATATATATATATGGTGTTATGATGTATTGACCTATTTGATGTATGTGTGTGATATATACATGGGTGATAATGAGTTATGTTAGCTTAATCGATGAAATTAATGTGTATGTATAATATAGTGATTGTTTAAAGTGAAACTAATGAGCGGTCATATGATATAATCATCTACTTAGTTTGGCATGTGCCTAAGACTTTATAATGTGAGTAAATAAATATTTTGGTGCGTTTATAATACAGAATAATATGAGGTAGTAATCTTATAAATGAAATAATCAGATGTATGTAAATATGTGAGATAACGTGATAATAAATCGCGCTGTTAAGTTAAATATGTGGTAAATTATTGAAATGAAAGATGAGATGTTGTGCGGTGTTTTCTTTCCCTCGTTGGCTATGCCACGAAGAAGTACCCAGCTTCGCTGGGGTGCGGTGTTTTCTTTCCCTCGTTGGCTATGCCACGAGGAAGTACCCAACTTCGCTGGGGTGTGGTGTTTTCTTTCCCTCGCTGTCTTTTCCACGAGGAAGTACCCAAACTATGTTTGAGGTGCGGTGTTTCCCTCACTAGCATAGGCTGGGAGTAAGACGTAGCCTCGGACATGTAAGACTTTGTGTGAGCATCGGTCCGCATGTGTTACTGGGCTATCAGCTTTCAGTATATTAGGATACCGTGGCTCAATGATTGACACATTAATAAAATGAATGTGATGTGAAATGTGAATGCGAAAGAGAAGAAAGTAATTGATGTGAAATGAAATGAGAAAGTGAAGTAAGTACCTGAGTGGAAATGAATAAGTAGAGTGAAAGAAAATGTATATATATGAAGATGAGCATGAAAGAATGTGATTCATGAGTCTGCAAATGTAAATGAATGGTAAAAGAAGTATGTGATTAAATAAGTATGAAAAAGGAGATAATTGCATTATCTAATTATAAATGAAACTAAATAGATGGTGATGTGAATATATCATGAAATGAAGCAAATTGTGTAATGTGATTAAATATGAGAAGTAATGAAAGTGTATATGTATGATATAATATTATATGAATGGAAATAAAGTCAAATAATATGTAATATGAGACTGGTTATTAAACGAAAAATATGTTGTAATATGAGTTAATGCATCTTGGAATTGTGTCGAGGAACTACCCGCCCGCTATTTTCATGTGAATAGTCGGAACTACCTGCCTTGGCACAACTTCCAGGGTGAGTTGGCAGGTTATTAATATAATTGTTGTATTGCGAGATGGAATGGAAAGTAAAGAAACTTGTAAGATGAAAATGAAAAAAAAATGATGTAATATTTCAAGCTATCGGCTTGAGTTGTGATGATTATTACCCAGCTTGTCTGGGGTGCGGTGTTTTCTTTCCCTCGATGACAAGATGTCGCGAGGAAGTACCCAGTTTATCTGAGGTGTGGTGTTTTTCCTTGCTGGTCTAGACCAGGAGGAGGACATAGCTTCGGGAGTGTCAGACTTTGTGTGAGCAACTTCCTACATGTAAATGTTTGTGTATGGAAATGGATATGAGAATGATAAGTGATATTGAAGAGAATGAGTGAAATAAAAGGTATGGAGTTTGTATGGGCTGCGAATGAAAAGAAAGTAAGTATGTGATGAAATAAGAATGGAGATAAATAATGAATGTTTTAACCTTTATATAATGAAACAGAATGTATGTGTATAAAACGAAGGAAATAAGTTAAGTTCTGAAGTAAAAATTGTTTTTTCTTTAAACGGAAAGTGTGGTGATAGCTATACGTATATAAAGATCCGATATGGTGCAAGAATGTGATATTGAACTTTATACTTGATATTATGATAATTATTAGTAACGGAGTGAAGTAATCAATTTTTGGGAATGAAAGTTGTAATTTATGTCCCGCCTCGCTTCCCAGAATACTGGAATACGAGTCCATGACGAAGGCTCAGCGAATGATGTTAACATCACCCATGAGCTGTACCAGTCTTAACTCAACAATATGAAAAATGAATAATCACAACCATGCAGATAAATATAATCATATAAACAACAACTGAAATTAAGCATTTAATAGTTCAACATAATAACCAATAATTGAGAAAACAAACAACGGTTACTGGTCAAAAAGCCCGGAATACAAAGTTCAATCAAATGGATAACAAATGCGATAAAGAAAAACATAGAAGGAGATAATTTATTGTGAAGCAAGCTCTTGCTCCAACCCTAGAAGAACTGCTCACCAATGCCTCCTGGCAGATCTCCTTATTCATCCGTAGCTGGATCAATTAGAGTGGAAAAAAATGTCCTTATAGCAAGTATGGACAGCAAGTAGTGAAAAGTAAAGAGTAAGGAGACATGGTACATCAAAGAGTATGAAGCAAGATCCAAGTCCAAAAGCAATAATGATATCAATAAACAATGGTCAAGTGTACAAGTGTCAACTTAGGTTTATTAGTATTTTGTTTTCCCTATCTAGTACATGTACTACTGCGTTCCATACCACAGGTTCGGTGCACGCAAAGCAGTATATATTTTAGACATAATGGTGGGATCTACAGAGCGTATACTCGGAGTCATGAGATAACATGATAACAAGGTAACAAATTCACGAGTATTTCTCCACCTTCCATGTCAATAGTCCATGTCACAAGAAGGGCCCTACCGATTACATTTTCTGAGATTATCCACTACTAAGTCAACCCTTATTAACACCGGCTTGTTAAACATTTTATTATTTCATTCATGGTCATGCAAGTGTATGTATGAGAGTGTCAAAGCGATGATAGAGGTACAAAAAAAATGATACAATGCATGATATTCTACAAATAATGTAAATCTGAAAAGGGCAGACACAACAACACTAACACAACAGTAACTCACAAACTATAACTTAGAATGCGATTCCGCAAAAAAAAAGAAAGTGAACTAGACATCCGGGGCTACAATTTATGTTCAGCAAGTTTTTATTAATTCTGACTGTTAC
This sequence comes from Hemerocallis citrina, assembly GCA_017893485.1. Classification (NCBI taxonomy): domain Eukaryota; kingdom Viridiplantae; phylum Streptophyta; class Magnoliopsida; order Asparagales; family Asphodelaceae; genus Hemerocallis; species Hemerocallis citrina. The sequence goes on along the minus strand of CM030360.1, from coordinate 330,995,404 downwards.
TAGGTCAATTATCCTAATCTTTACAGGTTAGCTGTTCTAGCAGTAACTTATAGTCAAAATTTAATGGGTGAAAACTAGGAGTAAAATGAATATAAAAATTTACAAAAATTAGAAATGGATCCTAAGTATGTCTACTAAGTTTCTAGAGAGTTTCATGTCATTATACTACTGTTATCATGGTGTTTCAACTGAAAGTTGTGTCGGTATTTCATTAATTTGCGATCTGGAAAGTACAGACCAACAAGGACTAAAACTGTGATATCTCACAGCTCACAGATCGAAATCTAGATCCATCAATTGGTATGGAAACTAGATTCATTAAGCTACAATTCTCTTTTATATTGTTTTGGTTGATTCCTATTGCAACAGGGTCGAAACCTCAGTACAAAACAGAAAAGGAAGCAGGAGATAACAAAAATCATCCTATATATTTGTCAAAGTGAGTAATCAACATGTTCTAGTTATCATGCAATGCATCATCATTAATGTACAGCAAGTTGAGGTAAAATTCTACTGTATATAAAGCAAGATTATAATGTCACAATTCAATTCTTGAGATCTTAATCAATTAACATGTATTCATATCATGGTATATTTCTCATATGTAAGTTCTAGTTAATTTGTTCATGTCGTGTGTGCATGTAAGTTTAGGTTTGAATCGATGGGTATTGGCACGAGTCAATGATACTTCAGGTTAGCTTGTGTAAACCCTAGATATCCCCAATGGAAAGTATACAAAGCAAAGTTAAGATAATCGAAGTGGAACTACTTGCGTAAGAGGTCAAAAATTTTGAACTAGAAAATAAACCAAGTTCAAGTGGACTTATCTTTTGTAGAGGATTCGAATATGCAAAAAGAAATAACAGGATCAGAATCCCAGGCAATGCTCCAAAATACGTGTGAGACCCGTGCAAGAAATACCCAAACAGCAACCAACAGCAAGCAACCCCACACCGGATCGGCCAAAACAGCAAACAGCAGGCCGGGATCTTGTGTGCCAAAACAAAAAACACTGAAATCGACCAATCGGTGTGCATCTTCAACCTTCAGCAGAGAGAGAGAGAGAGAACGGTGCGACTGCGATGCAACGACTGCGACGAGGGCGGAGCGATGATGGCACCACAGCGAAGACGATGACTCTGCGGTCGGGAAGCAAAGGCAGCGACGACAGCTTCGACGAAGAGCAAGCTCTATTTACGGTCAAAAACAGAGGAGACGACGATGATGACATCTGGGACTGAACGACGGTGCTAGGGATCTTCAGTGGAGCGGTGAGGGACGACGATGACAATGGGGGTGCACGGAGACGGGTGATGGCGACGGTGAAAGCTCGGTGGATTGGGTTCGACAATGAGAGGGGGACGAAATAGGGTGTGACAAGGTCAAGGGGACGAGGGGATGGTGATGGAGACAATGATGGTGATGACAAGGAGGTGGTGGTGGTCAGAGTTGGCGACGGGAGATGGGCAAAGGCGATGGGTTTGTGTTGGCGGTTGAAGATGAAACAGAGAGAGAGAGTGGTACGAGAGAGTGAGGGAGAGAGTTGGGTTATTTAATAATAAAATAATAAGAGTGAATCGTAGGAAATTAAGGGATATGGGGGATTGTGGAGGAGGAGATCTGGGTTAGTTGTTAGAGAGTATGTGGGTTTGAGTAGACTAGGATTTGGGTTCAGGATCCAATAAGGAGATGGGTTTTGGGCTTGCAAATGGATTGGGCTAATAAAAGATAACAATAATAATACTAGAAAAAAATAAATTGAAATAGAAGGCCCACAATAAGACCAAGACCCTAGAAAAGAGAACACCACTAAAATACAGGAAAATCGTACAATCGGGAACATGGGTTACAAATCCTACCCACCTTACAAGAAGAATTTCGTCCTCGAAATTCACATCGGTGGATCGTAGGCACCCCGAGAAAAGAAAAACAAACAAAACAACAAATGACTACTCAAAGAGGTGAGGGAACTTCTTCTGGACTTCCTTCGCCCATTCCCAAGTCGACTTACCGGGCGAGTGAGGATTCCATGAGATACGAATAAGTTTGATAACTTTATTCTTTAGCACTTTCTCACGTCTGTCCAGAATACCAACTGGTTGAACTTCACAAGATAATTCTGGTCTCATGAAAAACTCTGAATAGTCAATCACATGACTGTCATTCCTGACATACTTCCTGAGCTGAGAGACGTGGAATACGTCATGGACTCCAGACAAGGCTGGCGGTAATGCAAGTCTGTAGGCTACCTTGTCCACATGTTCCACAATATCAAAGGGGCCAATGAATCGAGGACTCAGCTTACCCCCAGCACCAAACTGGATGATGCCTTTCCATGGTGATACCTTTAGAAATACATGATCACCTGCCTCGAACTCTAAAGGTCGTCGACGACAGTCAGCCCATTTTCTCTGCCGGTCCTGGGCAGCTTGCAAGTGCTTCCTGATCTGGGCTACTGCATTAACTGTCTTTGTGATCAACTCTGGTCCTAAGAGTTTCCTCTCGCCAATATCGTCCCAACAGAATGGGGACCTACATTTGTGACTATAGAATGCTTCGAACGGAGCTATATTGAGACTCACCTGATAACTGTTGTTGTACGAGAACTCAACCAGATGCAGATGATCCTCCTAAGAACCACCAAATTAAAGAACACATGATCTCAACATGTCCTCCAGGGTCTGAATCGTCCTTTCGGACTGTCCATCTGTCTGGGGGTGAAATGCCGTGCTGTAGTTTAACTTGCTCCCCAAACTCTTCTGAAGGCTCTCCCAGAACTGGGACCTGAATCTCGTATCCCGATCGGATACGATGTTGACGGAAACACCATGCAATCTCACTACCTCCTGGATATACCGTTCTGCCAGACTCTCAGTGGACTGGCCCACTATAAATGGGTTGAAGTGGGCACTCTTCGTCAACCGGTCAACTATCACTCAGATAGCATTATGACCTTTGGGACTCCTGAGCAATGCTGTCATGAAATCCATAGTGATATTCTCCCATTTCCATTCCGGAATCGGAAGAGGTTACACTGCGACGTTGCACCCAGAAGAATCACTTCCAATTTCAGCCTCCTCGTATCTTCCAACATTTTCCTCTGCTTAGTCAGGAACATTGCAGTAGGTCTCCTACTCAGAGCATCGGGTACCAAATTTATCTTGCCCGGGTGATACTACAAATCGATGTCAAAATCTGCCATCAGTTCTAACCATATTCTCTGTCTCATGTTCAACTCCTTCTGCGTGAACACATATTTGATACTCTTGTGGTCTGTAAAGATCTCCACTCTATCTCCAAGTAGACAGTGCCTCCATAATTTCAGAGCAAAGATTACGGCTGCAAGTTCTAGGTCGTGGGTGGGGTAGTTCTTTTCATGCGGCCTCAACTGCCTGGATGCATAAGCCACAACCTTACCTTTCTGCATCAGAATTGCGCCAAAACCTCTACCTAAAGCATCGCAGTGAATCACAAATTCTCCAGAGCTGTCTGGTATTGTCAACACTGGTGCTGATGTTAACCGGTTCTTCAATTCCACGAAGGCTTCCTCACATGCACTATCCTAGACAAATTTCTGCTCTTTCTTCATCAAGTTGATCAAGGGTCCTGCAATCTTCGAGAACTCCTGAATGAATTTTCTATAATATCCTGCCAATCCAAGGAAACTCCGCACTTTTGGGACTAACTTCGTCACTGGCCAATCCTTGACAGCAAAAATCTTTGACGGATCTATTGATACACCTTCATCAAAGAAAATGTAGCCCAAGAAGGCAATATGGTTCAGCCAAAATTCGCACTTGCTGAGCTTTCCGTACAACTGATTCTCTCTCAGAGTCTGTAAGACAATTCTCAAGTGCTCGGCATGATCTTCCTTGTTCCGCGAATACACCAAGATGTCGTCTATGAACACAATGACAAACTGATCCAAGAACGGCAAAAATACTCTGTTCATCAGGCTCATGAATACCGCCGGTGCATTGGTAACGCCGAAGGGCATCACCAAAAATTCGTAGTGCCAATATCCCGTGCAGAATGCCATCTTCGGAATATCCTCAGTCTTTACCTTGACTTGATGATAACCAGAATGAAGGTCCAACTTCGAGAACACAGATGCACCACCTAGCTGATCGAACAGATCATCAATTCTTTGCAGTAGGTACTTGTTCTTCACCGTGACATTGTTCAGCTTCTGGTAGTCGATGCAGAGCCTGCGACTACCGTCCTTCTTGTTGACGAACAACATTGGAGCTCCCCAAGGTGAAACACTTGGTCTGATAAAGCCCTTGTCCAACAACTCCTGGACTTGCACTTTCAGCTCAGCCAATTCAATTGGCACCATGCGGTACGGGCTCTTTGAGATTGGTGTCGTACCCGGCTGAACCTCAATGCTGAACTCCATGACTCGATCTGGTGGAATTCCGGGCAACTCTTCAGGGAAGACATCAAGAAAATCCCGCACGACTACGGGTGCAACTTCACCATCAGTGCACAATGACTCAAGTGCACCAGCCTTCGGGGATCTCGGAATCTCGACACGTCCAGACGGTGTCTCACCCGCATGAAATTCAAACTCGGGTTGCCCCCAAGAAGCTTGAAAGTCACCTTCCTCTTCCGACAGTCAATAACTGCATGGGTAACTCCCAACCAATCTATTCCCAGAATAACATCGAAGCCAGAGTTATTAATCACAATCAGATCAGCTTCGAAATCCTTGTCACAAATCAGTAGAGGACTTTGCTTGCACACCTTAGAACAAACAATGGTGCCTCCACTGGTGGTGATATCGCAAACTGCTGGCATGACATCGCTTACCAGTCGATGACGATCTACGAAATAGGAAGACACAAATGAGTAGGTTGCACCATAGTCGAATAAAACATGGGCAGGGAGAGAATACACAAGAATGATGCCTAACAGAAAGGTCCAATGAATAAGAATGAAAGATGCATGCAGGGTGCACAAAAGATTAAGCAGAAGAGAGAAAGAAACATGCAAGAATTGAATATAAAACAACACAATTACAACAACATACTAGCAACAACTCCAGTAGCCGTTTCAGCTTCCGCTGCAGTCAGGTTAAAGGCCTGACCATGGCCTCCCAACTGACCTCCCCTAGTGGTCATCCTCCACTGATCGAAGGCCTGCCTCTATGGTGGAAGAGGTGGTCCTCCCTGAGCTCGAACTGGTGCTCCAAACTGAGCTGGACCTCCAGCCGGTGCAGTAGATCTGTTCCTGGGACAGTCCCGAACAATATGGTCAGTTCCCCGCACACAAGACACAGATGGTTGGCTCGGCGGTAGTCCTTGTGCAAGTTCCTAGCCTTATTGCAGAAGGTACAAGTCGGAGTAACGAGAGAATACGGCAATGCTCTCACAGGGGGATCGGAACTGGCCTTCGAGTAGGCCCACAGCTGATCGAGCAACGATGGGGTACTGTACCGCCCGCTGAGTGACATTGGTCCTCCTGTGAGCCTGCTCTTGAACCCTGGCAGTGTCAAGGACGTTGGCATAGGTGCGATAGCGATGGTCCACCAACTGGTTCTGAATATCCGAACACAGCCTCAACAAGAATCTGCGAGCTCGGTCTTCCTCAATTGCTACCATGACAGGCGCAAAGCGGCTGAGCCGAGCAAACTCTACGGCGTACTCGTCCACCGACCAATTCCCCTGATCCAAGATAATGTTTAATTAATATTGTCACATATGTAGTAGGCAACAATAAATGACATTAAATAACATTATCGAACCTGAGTCAATGAAACAAATTGCTGCTTCATTTTGACCCTGGTGACACTGGGAAAGAATTTGACCATGAAGCTCCCAGTAAAGGTGGTCCACGCGATGGGTCTCTCTAACCTCTCAGTTTTAGCCTGCCACTAGATGCGGGCAAGGTTGGTCAGTTGGATGCTCACCACATCCACACGGTCCACATTAGAGACTCGCGCTGCTTGCAGCAACTGCTTCGTGCGAATCAGCCACTGTTCGGCCTCCAGCGACGTCTTCGTACCTGAGAACTTGTCCGGGTGCAATCTCATAAAATCAGTTGCCGTACCAGGCCAGGATAGTAGTTGTCCTGGATCGGGTCCCGCAGCAACCCGGTTCATGGCCTCCAAACTGGCCTTCATCAATTCGTTGTGCTCCTGTTGCAGTGCAATCATCTGCTGCAGCGCTTGAAGTAAAGCTGAGTTCTCAGACCGATCATCCCTCTGTCGGGAAGTAGAAGAGCCTCCCCTAAGCATTTGCATTATCTGTCAATAGTGGGCTCTTTCGACAGATCATCTCTAGTACGGGAAGATAAAGCATCTTTTCTAACCATGGTCTGCAATATAGAAAAGAATAATTAGTATCCAGATTGCATGAATGTGAATGGATAGAAGGCACAAAACAACTAGGAAATGAAGGAAATGAATATGAAGGAATCAAATAGAAGGAGTATCCAGGTATATGTTGGTTATTACATGTTCATGTGATTAGCGTGGTGTACATATTGTTGAGTTAAACCTGGCTAGAACCAAACTTGACTAACACGTTAGCCAATAATGATTAACACCTTAGCCAAAACATAGCTCTGATACCACTAAAAACCGGTCACGCCCTGCTTCCCAAAATATGGGAATACGAGTCCGTGACGAAGGCCCAGCGAATGAGGTTAACATCACCCATGAGCTGTACCAGTCTTAACTCAACAATATGAAAAATGAATAATTACAACCATGCAGATAAATACTCACATAAACAACAACTGATATTAAGCATTCAAAAGTTCAACATAATAACCAATAACTGAGAAAACAAACAACGTTTACGGGTCAAAAAACCCGGAATACAAAGTTCAATCAAATGGATAACAAATGCAATAAAGAAAAACACAGAAGGAGATAATTTATTGTGAAGCAACCCCCTGCTCCAATCCTAGAAGAACTGCTCACCAATGCCTCCTGACAGATCTCCTTGTTCACCTGTAGCTCGATCAACTAGGGTGGAAAAGAAAATATTCTTAGAGCAAGTATAGACAATAAGTAGTGAAAAGCAAAGAGTAAGGGGACATGGTACATCAAAGAGTATGAAGCAAGATCAAAGTACAAAAGCAATAATGATGTCAACAAACATTGGTCAAGTGTACATGTAACATCCCAATATATTATATATATATATATTCGTATATATTTCATTTTATGAGAATTTGAGACCGTATGTATTTTTGCATACATAATTTCATATGTTTTTCTAGAGTCCAATATTTTTCTTCATAGCCTAATATACTGATTATTCTCTTTGTTTCCTACAAGAGTTATTTTAAAGCCTAAATAACATCCTAAGCCAAATTCTAGCCCATTATAATTATTTTAGGTATTTCTCCTTGGGCCCATGATTTTTGGCCCAAATAGTAAACCCATTTAGTTTATTTCTCTTTTAATTATGGTGACTTGTAGTGTAGACTCAATGATAGACAATCAATAAATTAGTGCATGAACAACTTAAGAATGAGGGACACTAGGGTAGCACGTGCATGCAATATGATGTGCAATGCACATCTTTTTTTTTGGGCCGGAATGGATCTAAGAGAGAGGGAGAGATGGGAGTAGTGATGAGGTAGTTTCTCAAGTCATGGGTGGTTATGGCAACTTCCAAACTCATCCTAGCCTTTAATCCCTAACTAGTTGATCAAATCCTAGCCATTCAATCCACCCAAAATTAAGTATAAATACCCCATAGTTTCTTCTCATCTTAGTACATTAGAAAATTTATTAAAGAGAGAAAAGAATTAGAGTGAGAAAAAATTGAGAATTTTAGGGAGAAAAAGATTGAGTAGATTCTAGTGTGAGTGTTCATCCAAAGAAGGTCGGGAATCACACTAAGAGAGGCTCGGTTTTGCTACACCTAGGTGGAGAAGGATCTTTCGTGCATTCTAAAGGATTTTCTAAAATCTTTCTATTCGTGTTTCTTCAAAAAGGTGGGTGTTTCTCATGACTTCTACTTTAGATACCATGTTAGGTTGTGTGCTAAGTGTGCAAGAATAAATGAATGCCATTATTTTGCTCTTTGATTATACCATGATTAAAGTAAGAATGGAACACAAGTGAAATTGTATGAAATGAATGGGTGAACTTAATGGAATGATATGATTAATGTTATGTTATTTTTTATTTTAATCTAGCATGCTAAACTGGAATAAATGTTTATCTCTGTAAGAAAATGATGATTATGGGAAAAATACCTTTTTTTTTAAGAAGTCGTGGTTGTGTGGAAAATACTAGTCGTAAGAATCCCTACGTTAATTAGTAAACCATGCTTGTGGTGATGGTAGTCAAATAAAGTTGCATGTTCGTGTTGATAAACGAACATATTGTAGTTAAACTAAAATGTTGTGTACAGATCGAAAGGAAAGAAGAAACGTTTCCATTATTTCAAATTTTAATACTGATCAGTCGACCGAATAGATGTAGTAGTCGACTGACTTGATTATTAAATCCTTCGAGTTAAAACCCTACAGAACAGCCGACTGGTCTAAGTAACAGTCGATTGTCCCGTACCTTGTACTTTCGAGTTTAAAACACTGCAGAACAGCCGACCGGTCATGTTTAGCAGTCGACTATCTCGACCATTTTCTTGAATATTTTTCTTTTGCTGAACAGTCGACTGTCCAGATTATTTTGATGTCTCAGATTTTAATTTCCGTCCCGTGACAAAAATAAATATATATATACTGCTTGAAAGAGATTTGATAATGGAAAGAATGAAGATTGGATGTGACGGATTAGAAAAGTGAATTTTATTTACCTTTGCATAAAATCGCATATGAAGTGAAGTGAATTATTCTGCTGAATTTATAAAATGTTTTACGATTATAAATACTATGAACATGACAAGGAAAATCTGATATAATCATGAAAAATGAACTTATGAGCTTGAAAGACTCAATTCTTGTGTAATTGTGAATTGAAATTGAGAACTAGAGTGTAGCTAAGCCTCATACCGGCATTGGAAAGAAATGAATTGAAATGAAATTTGAAATGAAGAGACAAAGATTTGGGTCATGTTGAATAAAGAATTAAGACCGGTATAGCAGAAAGGCTAACTCTAGAGAATTAATTTTGTTCATGATTCTAATAAACTAAGGACTAGATACATAGTGAAGATGTGATGAAAGTAAGAGAAAAATACGAGTATGAGGGCCATCGGATTGGTGGTGTGAGAGTGATTCACAGACTGCTTGCTTGATGTGTCATGACATGGCGTGAGCACTACTCCAGAATTATCGTCCCGGTGGCAATGCTTGTGGGGTGTTTTGGTGGCTACGGGTGGTGCCATTGTTCCATGGTAAAGGCTGAATTGTCCATAGTCTGCCAGCTTGATGCGTCATGTCAGTGCATGGGATTCCGCTCCAGACTGCCTGGATATGGGCTCGTAGATCATAGAACATCTAGGATACTTACCGTAGTTACCGTAGTAGTTGAAGTCATGGCGATGGATTGAACCCTATAAGATGAAGTACAATTAAGGGCTTGCCCTCGAACCTATGAAGTATGGGATGGATAGAATCCGAACAAGTGCGCATTAGTGTCATATAACATAACAACTGCATTAAGGACTAAGTGCACAACACGACACGACATCAATAGGATAGTCCCTTTAGCTTGTTTTTGTGAACAAGTTTGTGATTTTGTTAAGAAATGAGAATCGTTATACTGTTTCCGGCATAGAGAGGATGACCGTGTATAATTTTTGTCAGTTGAATAAACTGACGTACCCACAGTTTTGTATGCAGGGTAAATGGCCTGATAAAGATTAAAGGAGAACTGATGCTTAGAGATTATTCAAATATTGTTGTACTTTTACATAAATGTCGTAAATTGCTTATGCTGTAAAATGTAAAGTGTAAAGATTCCATGTAACTCTGATGTAAAGTGAAAAGTTTTTAATTTCCTTGTAAAATTGTACGAAAGAAGTGTAAAGATCCCGTGGAATCTCGAATTCAGTTGTATTTTGGAATTCGGGGTATTACAGTACAAGTGTCAACTTAGGTTTACTAGTATTTTGTTTTTCCTATCTAGTGCACGTACTATTGCGTCCCATATCACAGGTTCGGTGCACGTAAAGTAGTATACGTTTTAGACATAGTGGTGGGATCTACAGAGCATATACTCGGTGTCATGAGATAACATGATAACAAGGTAACAAGTTCACGAGTATTTTTCTACCTTACATGTCAATAGTCCATGTCACAAAAAGGGCCATACCGAGTACATTTTCTGAGATTATCCACTACTAAGTCAACCCTTATTAACCCCGGCTTGTTAAACATTTTATTATTTCATTCATGGTCATGCAAGTATGTATGAGAGTTTCAAAGAGATGATAGAGGTGCAACAAAATAATACAATACATGATACACTACAAATAATGTAAATCTGAAAAGAACAGACACAGCAGCACTAACACAGCAGTAACTCACAAACTACAACTCAGAATGCGATTTCAAAAAAAGAAAAGTGAACTAGACATCCGGTGCTACAATTTATGTTCAGCAAGTTTTTATTAATTATGACTGTAACTAGGTCAATTATCCTAATCTTTACAGGTTAGCTGTTCTGGCAGCAACTTATAGTCAAAGTTTAATGGGTGAAAACTGGGCATAAAATCATAAAAATCTACAAAAATTAGGAATGGATCCTCAGAATGTCTACTAAGTTTCTGGAGAGTTTCATGTCATTATACTACTGTTATCATGGTGTTTCAACTGAAAGTTGTGTCGGTGTTTCATTAATTTACGATCTGAAAAGTACAAACCAGCAGGGACTAAAACTGCGATATCTCACAGCTCACAAATCGGAATCTAGATCCATTAATTGGTCTGGAAACTAGATTCATTAAGCTACAATTCTATTTTATATTGTTTTGGTTGATTCCTATTGTAACAGGGTCGAAACCTCAGTACAAAACAGAAAAGGCAGTAGGACATAACAAAAATCATCCTATATATTTATCAAAGTGAGTAATCAACATGTTCTAGTTATCATGCAATGCATCATCATTAATGTACAGCATATTGAGGTGAAATTCTAATGTATATAAAGCAATATTATAATATCACGATTCAATTCTTGAGATCTCAATCAATTAACATATATTCATATCATGATATATTTCTCATATGCAAGTTCTAGTTAGTTTGTTCATGTCGTGTGTGCATGTAAGTTTGGGTTTGAATCGATGGGTATTGGCACGAGTCAAGAATACTTCGGGTTAGCTCGCGTAAACCCTAAATATCCCCAGCAGAAAGTATACAAAGCAAAGTTGAGATAATCGAAGTGTAACTTCTTGCGTAAGAGGTCAAAAATCTTAAACTAGAAAATAAACCAAGTTCAAGTGGACTTGCCTTTTGTAGAGGATTCGAATATGCAAAAATGAATAACGGAATCAGAATCCCAGGAAACTCTCCAAAATACGTGTGAGACGCATGTAAGAAATACCCAAACAACAACCAACAGCATGTAACCCCACACCGGTTGGCCAAAACAGCAAACAGCAGGCTAGGATCTTGTGTGTCAAAACACAGAACACCAAAATTGACCAATCGGTGAGCATCTTCAACCTTTGGGAGAGAGAGAGAGAACGGTGCGAATGCGATATGATGACTGCGATGGGGGCAGAGCGACGACGGCACCACGGCGAAGACGATGATGCTGCAGTCGGGAAGCGTCGGCAGTGATGACAGCTTTGACGAAGAGCAAGCTCTGTTTTCGGTCGAAAATAGAGGAGACGACGGCGACGACCTCGGGGACTGAACGGCGGCACTAGGGATCTTCGGTGGAGCGGTGAGGGACGGCGATGACAATGGGGGTGCAGGGAGATGGGTAACGGCAACGGTGAAAGCTCGGTGGATTGGGTTCGACGAGGAGAGGGGGACGACGACAGGGTGCAATGAGGTTGAGGGGATGAGGGGATGGTGATGGAGATGATGATGGTGATGTCAAGGTGGTGGTCATGGTCGGAGTTGGCAATGGGAGATGGGCAAAGGCGATGGGTCTGTATTGGTAGTTGAAGATAAAACGGGGGGAGAGAGAGAGAGGTACGGGAGAGAGAGAGGGAGAGTTGGGTTATTTAATAATAAAATAATAAGAGTGAATCGTGGGAAGGTAAGGGATACGAGGGATTGTGGGGGAGGAGATCTGGATTAGTTGTTAGGGAGTATGTGGGTTTGGGTAGACTAGGATTTGGGTTCAGGATCCAATAAGGAGATGGGTTTTGGGCTTGCAAATGGATTGTGCTAATAAAAGATAACAATAATAATACTAGAAAAAAATAAATTGAAATAGAAGGCCCACAACAAGACCATGACCCAAAATACAATAAAATAGAAAAGAGAACACCACTAAAATACAGAAAAATCCGTACAATCGGGAACAGGGGTTACAATTTATATATATATATATATATATATATATATATATATATATATATATATATATATATATATATTGTAACCCCTGTTCCCGATATATAAAATCCGTAGGGGTTCCCGATTGTACGGATTTTATATATCGGGAACAGGGGTTACAATATATATATATATATATATATATATATATATATATATATATATATATATACCTGTTCCCGATTGGTATATATACCTGTTCCTGATTGGTGTACGGATTTTATATATCGGGAACAGAGGTATATACCTGTTCCTGATTGGTGTACGGATTTTATATATCGGGAACAGAGCCTGATTGGTGTACGGATTTTATATATCGGGAACAGAGGTATATACCTGTTCCTGATTGGTGTACGGATTTTATATATCGGGAACAGAGGTTACAATATATATATATATATATATATATATATATATATATATTGGGAATGTGGTGTGATTAAGAGATGAGAAAATCACTATGTTTAATTGAATGAAGGGTAAAAGTGATATGTGGAGTTTGAGATTCGAGCTTAGGAACTACTGCCCGCTATTTCGAGCAAATAGTGGGAACTATCTGCCTGGGTTCGAATCTCTCGGCAAAGCAAGGATAGTGAGATGTATAAGGTGGGTTTGCAATAACTATATTGTGGGCTAGTTGATGATATGGTTTCATTATAATTTCAAATGTACAATTACTTTCGGGCATTTCATTGTTATACTTATTTTGCCACCATGATGGTATTTTCAAAGTTTCTATTTTCTTTGAGTTATTTATTTGAAGTTAAGTTATATTTGATTATACTCACACCAGAAATGGTTAATCGCTTAGTGTTTGGGGGGTTAGGGGAGTCCTAGGACTACCCTAGATCCCATACTATTGCAGGTCCTCAGTAGTGCAGAGGTGGGACATGGAATTTAGTGGAGTGGGTTCTTTTATTTTTACAAAAAATTCTGTATAAGTTTAGTTATATGAATAGTGAAATTTATGGTTTAAATTGTATTTTGAATGTATAAATATGTGGATGGCGATGATGAGTATGGTGTGGGGTAGTATGATATGTTTTTGACCCGTACCCATTTCGTTGTGGAGTACCGGACCCTGTGGTATGTTTTATAAGTTCTTTTCTAAAGATTTTACAACGTTTTCGAAGAAATTTATAGTTTTTATTTAATAATTGATATTCTATTATGAGTTTGGCCTCCAGAGCATGATATTTATATTGCCTGTGTGTTTCTGCTCGTTTTATCCTGGGGAACCCATGAAAATATTGCTCTTGTTATGAGCTACGGAATTTAGAACAGAATTATGTAAGTTTTTTATGTTTCGGGACAGAAATTTCAGGGAAAATTTTGCCAAAATTTTATTTGAAATATAACTATCTTAGTTTATGTTTACAGTGACATAGAAATTGAAAGAATTGAATTTGGAGTTATAGAATTGAAAAAATAAAAATAATGGGGTGTTACAAGAACCATTATCATAACATTGTTCCCTCACAATATCAATATCTAAATCAAGAGAGTTTAGAGTAGCTTGTAATTCATTAAAATGACTCAATCCAGATGTATCTTCCACATTTAGAAACTCTAAAAAATACTCTTATATTTTTATTGGGGAACTTGTGACATCGACACATCGTATAATCAAAGTCATTTGTTCTTTGTGACTAGCATCAGGAGTGCAATCAAGAATCACAGAAAAATATTTGGCCTCTTTAATTGTTTTAATAATTGCACTCTTGACACTTGATGCTAACATAACTATCAATTCATTTTGTATTTTATGACTAAAATAATGATAATGAATATTTTTATCTTGAAAATGTTGCATCATTACTGTATCAAACTCTGTTATTAATTCAAGAAAGCATTAGAAATTTCCATTATAATCTTCATAGATTTTTTCATTTGTTCCACGAAACGTCAAATTATTCATAGCAAGACATTTTACAACCGCAATTATTCTGATCATTACTTGTTTCCAATGTTTTGTATCTTCTTGATTTGCTCTTGTAATTCTTTATCAATTGTTTGATTTGTGTCCAATCTAACTCATAGCTCAACCAAAGCTCTATGGTTAATGAGGTGTTCATGACTATTTTCATGTTGTTTAAGCTTATCCCCAAGATGTTTCTAATCATTAATTCCTTCATCTGCTAATTGACTCCTAGAATAAACTTTTCTACCACTTTACAACAAAAACAAAATACTCTATCCAAATATTTTGAGTAAACCAACCATTTTCTATCAGAAAGTTCTCTATTTGTTAATTTTCGATAATAAAAATCAGAAGAAAACCTCCTATTTTGATTATCCTTAGAAAAATTAATATTGGTGTAACACCCCGTAATTTCAAAAAGAGCTATATATATGTATATATATATCCTCCTATTTTGATTATCCTTAGAAAAATTAATATTGGTGTAACACCCCGTAATTTCAAAAAGAGCTATATATATATATATATATATATATATATATATATATATATATATATATATATATATATATATATATATATATATCTATATAATAAAACACAAAGAAAGCTATCAAGTGGCTCACATTCAATCTCCCAAAAATCAAAGGTCCATATCTAACCTTATAAAACATATTTTCCCTCCAAAAGTTTCCTCTAAAACTCAAATTCAAATCCCCACCCAAAACAACTCCTATATTTTTTATTTCTCTCTCTCTCTCCATCCCTCTTCTATTCAAAAAAATTAAGAAAATAAAATTTTTTAAAATTTGAAAAAAAAAAATTTAACTAAAAAAATTTAAAATTTAAAAACTTAAAAAATAATTCAAATTTTTTTTTCTTCATATAATATATATTTTTTGCTTTATGTTTCCTACTTCAATTAATTTGCCGGACCTCCAAACTATTTTATATGATCAAACAAGGTGCACCGTTCCGAAAACGTGCCGTAGGCACGTGTCAACGGGCAAACCTAGTATATAAAATAAAACACAAAGAAAGCTATCAAGTGGTTCTCCTTCAATCCCCCCAAAATCAAAGGCACAGATCTATCCTCACAAAACATATTTTTCCTCCAAAAATTTCTCCCCAAAACTCAAATTCAATCCCCCCAAAACAACTCATTTATTTATTTAATTATTTCCCCCCCTCTCTCTCTTTCTATATATATATATATATATATATATATATATATATATATGAAAACATGGACTTTTATACCCCAATTTATAATTATTTTTCACCATATACTAATGGAAACATGGACTTTTATTTACAACTAATTATTTCAAACTTCAGCTACATAACTGTTGATTTACTGTTTACAAGACGTTACATATGCTGTATCGTTCTGAAGACGTGCTGTAGGCACGACCAGGGGCAAATCTAGTATATATATATATAAAGAAAGAGGCAGTGGTAGATTTGTAATTAAAGTGAGGGGGGGCACCAGTTAAGAAACGACAGAGAGCTGCTTTGGTTGTGGGTGACGTCACCGTGACGTCATCAAAAAAGGGACCCACCTGGAAATTGAGCATACAGTGCTCTACCTCTCTCTTACCTTGATGACGTGGCATACAAGACTGTGTGTGTGCACGGGATTCGAGGGGAGAGAGTATAAATAATTAGTCCCATATCGAGAATGCAATAGAAATATATAACTATAAATATAATAGCCTATGATCAAGAGTCACCAATTCGGTTAACCACCTTTTGAGAGGCAGCCTATTGTGGGAAGTTGTACTATACTATAAATAATTTGTCTTCTAAATTGTATAAATTGTCTGAGTTAGGGGCAGGGGTGTTTCAAATGGTATCAGAGCTGACTTTCGACACCGAGTGTGGGGCATATCTATATAGTCGGCAGAGGATTCCGGGATTATAGACTCAGTCGGGAGGTGGATTTTCAGGACTGTGGTCGATTATGATTGATCAGGCGGTGGATTTCGGGATCATGATTAATCGGGCGAATAGGAGAGCGGATGCTCCACATCGGATAGAAAGTAGATCCTGCATTAGATTGTGCATACCCAGTGCTCAGCGAGGATGCTGATTTCTGAAGGGGGGTGTAACCCCCATTTCCGGAAATATGTATTTTTTGTATTTCGATATTATAAATTCATTATTTGTTAACATCGTTTTGGACTTTATATTAAAGTGTTTTTCTAATCGAAAATTTATTCATTTCGAATAACGATGTGTTTTGAACTTATTTTCTAGATCTTATTGATCAACTATTTGTATTCGAGTCCAAATTATATATATATATATATATATATATATATATATATATATATATATATATATATATATATATATATATATATAGGGTCATTTTAATAAATTGTTAACCCGAATAATTATTTTATTGTATGATTTTATTAATTTTATAATTATAACTATTAATCGTTATTCCTTGATTATTTAATTAAACTATATTTAACGAATTATTTTGTTTTCGTACTTGATCTGATTTTCGTGGTGAATTCTAATTTAATTTCAAGCCAACTTATATTGTTTTCATTTGTATTATTTATCAGTTTATTTGGATTTCAATTTTCGTTCATGAAGTTCTTTGTTCTTTTGATTGAGCTTTTATTATCGATCCTATTTTCCTCTTATTTATTGTTGGTGTTTTTATTTTGAACCCTATTGATTTAGATCTATCTCTTAATTGAACCATAAAACCCAATTTGATGTATTCTTGACCCAAATCCGCTATTATTGAATCCTAATTGTACCCTATAAATACAACTCTAATGCAAAACCTAATTTGGCACACAAATCGAAATCCTAGTCGCCTACTCTCTCTCCTCCTCCCTCTCTCTTTCCATTCTCTCTCTCTTCCGACTTTTTCTCGCCAAAACCCAAGACCCACCTTCTCCGTCGTCTTCTCCGGCATTCCCCTGCCACTTCCGGTGACTCCCAACCCCATTGCCGCCCTCCAGTTGTCGCGCCACCCTCCGGTAACCCTGTCTTCGACACCCAGCACACCAGAAATCCTCGCCGTCCTCTTTTTCCGCTCTCCTCGACATTCAGAGCAGCACTAACCCCAAATCCCGTTTCTCCCTCCCCCTGTTCTGTCGCGCCGCCACCGCGACGCTATTGTAGACCCATCTGAGGGATGCTCAGTAGATGGAGGAGGTGGTGGTGGTTCACGTCCAGACCTGGTAATCGCCATGGCGATGCACTACCTAAGAGAAGAAAAGATTAAGGGGAAGAGGGGGATACAGAGGAGGGAGCAGAGCAGAGAAGGTAAAGATGGAGATTAAAAGTGATTCATATCCTCATTGCATTCATCTCCCCTGTATATAAAGCGAGAGGGAAAGGAGAGGTACAGTAGATCACCCATAGGTTGAGCTACACATGGCACGTGCACTCAACGGGTTTACATAATGGAAAGAGAAAAAGAAAGGAAAAGATACAGTAGGCCTAACAGCTATTACTGTAGCTGGGCCCCACACAGCTCCCCTCCCCTATTCACGTTAGCCACGTGGAAAGACGGTTAGAGAAAGGAGGGTCCGAGGTGCAAAAGTCCATCGAGGGATTTGAGGCATGCAGACCAGTTATAAGTGTATACAGCATTCATTATGGGAAATACAAAGGATGTTTATTGATTTTTGTTTCACCAAACGCAAATGGTAGGTGGTTTCCATTTGTGTTTGCACTAGTTGACGGTGAAAGCATAGAGACGTGGACATGGTTCATGAACTATATTCGGTGCTTCGTCACAGATCGTGCAAGTCTATGTGTCATTTCTGATTGTCATGCAGGTATTTTATCAGCAATGCAAAATGAGTTCGGAACATGAAAGGAACTATTTGCATATCATCGGTTCTGTATGCGACATTTTGCCAGCAATTTTCATAAAAAATTTGGTTGCAAGTTTATGATGAGTAAGTTGAAGGTGATCGCGTGTCAAAATCAGTTGAAGAAGTTTGAGAAAAAGATGGCACAACTTGAAGCGACCAATGTTGATGGGGCTAATTGGTTGAAGGAGAAACCGATTGAGAAGTGGGCACTTTCTGCCGATGGAGGTTGTAGATATGGTATAATGACAACAAATTTATCGGAAGTTTTCAATTCGGTTCTAAAAGGTGTGCGTAGCTTGCCTGTCACCGCAATTGTAGAAATAATTTTTTTCCGTCTGAACATGTATTTCACTGATCTCCGTGAAGCTGCGCAGACACTTATCAGTGAAGGTAAATTATGGGCACCACACATTCAGGATATTATTGATGTACGCCGTGAAAAATCCTATTTACATGAGGCAATAATGTTTAATAACCAGCCTGATGTTTTTAGGGTAAAACGGGCATTAGAATGGATAATGGATATCAAAAGGGTGGACATTGGCACACGGTAGACCTCGGGAGACATACTTGTACTTGTGGAAAATTCCAACTATATCACATTCCATGCTCTCATGTGTTAGCGGCCCGTGCTTCCCGTGCGATTGATTATCAACCTTACATTGATGCCTTTTACTCTACCGGTTCATTAGCACAAATGTGGGCACCAACTTTCAATCCTATTCCAGACAAATCTTATTGGCCAACACAAAGTGGACCGTTGCTCATAGCCGATTCGAGTATTCGTCGGGTGAAAGGAATACCTAAGAGTACTCGTATTCGCAATGACATGGATGCTCGAGAGGGTGGGAGCACCGGGAAAGTTTGTTCAAAATGCGGAGTGAGGGGACACAATAGACGAAGTTGTAAGAACGTACAGAATGTGGGCACATCCCAATCTACCGACACTTGAAGTTGTAGCCCGTTATTGGATTGATGTTGTAAAATCTATCCCTAAGTTATTAATAATTAGAGAGCTTGAGTTTGATGAACCTGTAATGCAATGTACTGTAATTTTGAACATTTAAGTATGAGATATTTGTTTTTGATGAATCTTTGTCGAATTTGAATTAATTTGAATGAAATTGAATGAAAGTTATTGGCAGGTGGCCATCAAATGGAATGAATTTGAAATTGAATTCTCTCCACAAAACATGCACAGAAACATGCACAACAGTAGTTATAACAGATGTCGTTGTTCTGATTAACGGTATCTTTAGGAGATGCCGTTATTTAGAGCAACGACTGTGAAGGCAGAATGTATGGCAGAGGTTCATTTATAGGGAAATTTCACACCAAACTGATGCCTTTATTTCAAAGAATGGCATCCTTAAGAGATGCCGTAATTCAAAATAATGACATCCTTAGGAGATGCCGTTGTTTTGGAAAACGACTGTGAAGGCAGAATGTATGGCAGAGGTTTATTTCTAAAGAAATTTCACACCAAACTAATGCTGTTATTTCAAAGAATGGTATCCTTAAGAGATGCCGTTATTCAAAATAACGGCATCCTTAGGAGATGCCGTTATTTTGGAAAATGACATCAAACTAAAATAATGAACAAAGTCCAAGCTACATATTTTGTACAAATGCCATTATTTGAAAGGACGTTACAGGTAACAGTAGCCGTTATCTGCAATAACGGCATCTGTTATTAGTGTATTTCAAATACAACATGCACAGAAACATGCACTGATTGTATACATAATGACTATTGAACACTTTCACACTTCAATAAACACAAATAACTCCAAATGCAATATGAAACTCCAAATTATATATATAACACAACAATACAACAATCGAGTATGCTTTACAACAATAACACTTCAATAAACACTAATAACACCAAATGCAATACTGCATATTAGTCATTTATAACCTGCATAAGCTTAGCATCAGTAAAAAAGGATTTTTGATATATCACTTTTACTTCATCAAGTTTTTTAATTAACCAACATGATTGCAATACAACAATCGAGTCATCAAGTTTTTCATTAAACCACCATGACTGCAATACACCAACCGACTCATCAAGTTTTTTCTTAAACCACCATTACACAATTGAATAGTGAACACTAACTAGGTGTATAGTGTTGCGGCTGCCTCCTCTTTCGAGCTAGGACTTTCCTCCTACATTCCCCAATTTCTTGCGTCGCAGGAACACTTGGCCCAACATCTTTTCTTGCCCAGCTTGGACTTCTTCAATCTCTTGCAATGCTAATTGACTTTTCATAGGAGGAAAACGAACACTCTTACTCCGTCATGGTGGTGGTGGTGCGAGAGTTTCTTATTCTTGTGCTATTCGTGGTGGTGGAGATGGCTCGACTAACACTTGTTCGGGGCATTTAAGTTGGAAGATTGGTTGAGCGTAAAAGGGCATCGAAGCGCGAACCGTCACCAACATCTTCAAGAGAAGGATGACATGGACGGAGGATCTCTCTCGCTAAATCCTTGCATGCCTTCGAAGCATTGCTCTTTTCAAGACATGAGCACATTTCCTCGCAATATCCCATGTGCATTACGAATGAAATAAATTAGTACATAAGCAAAATTTGGGAAATAAATAAGATTTAACCGAATGTATCGACTTAGATACCATTAATCGATATGAGGATGCTTTCGGTTGATACATGGTTTGCGATGTGGAATGTACCGGTGGTGGTTCCACTTGGTGCCTAGGTATCGGTTGTTGGATACCCGCGGGGATATCCGTTCTTGGGGCTATGTACAACCGCGTAATACGACGGTACCATGCCATGTAGGCAGTATGCAAAGACCCGTCGTACGGTACAATCGCTTCAACCACCAAATCATACTTTCTCTCATTCCAACATGCTACATGAGCGCGGTGGTGATCAGCCCAATCCATATTTGGCAATCGATCTTGACCGGTAATATTGTGAAGTCGACGGTCGTACATTGAGTTTTGGGGGATGGGTTGTTGTGCATTGAATTGGCAGAGGACTCGGCCTCGGTAATAGAACTCCACAATTGAGAAATTTATAAGTGGATCTCGTGTCAACCAAAGTTGATAATTGGCCAAGCAAATTGGGGGTAGATGATGTAGCCTTTCATCTGTAAACAGTGTCCAGTTGACGTACTCTTTCCTTAGCTAATCGAGTTCATCCCTATAATATGTCAGCACACTGCGTGGGTTATCTCTCCCCGTGAGTTTACCTGTCCAGTACACACCTGAAGGAGCCCTCAACATTGGATTATCATGTTGCACGGTCCAATTATTTGAAAGAACCGTTTTCCGAGGCCGGCCAAGGTGTATTCGTTCCCAACACTATATTTGCAATAACCCCATCGACCCCGTCATTTGGATCGACCCCATCGAACAATTGCACAGGGCACGGTAGAGAGAGGCTAAAGCCGCACTTCCCCAACTATATCGCGCAGCTCTATGTATTTCGGCGATCAATGGAAGGAACATCAAATGCACTACATCACCTGAAGAATTAGGGAAGAGAATACCTCCGATCATCGAAAAAAGATATGCCCACGTATAACATTGGAGTTGGAAGTCGGTCGGTTCGTCTTGAAAACTATTATTGAACTCTTTATAGAGCCAAGAACGTCGGACTGATTTCTCGACGAATACACCCTTGCCCAAGGTAATCTCTTAATAACATGACTTTATTGAACATTAGGTTGCCGGTCACGGTCACCCCATCGATTGGAAGACCCGATATGACGGTGATATCCTGTAGGGTAACCGTTATCATCCAATGGGTAGGTGAAACATGTGTGACTCCGGCCTTCATCGCTCCACAAGAGCGGTAAGTAATGCATGGTCACATTTCACTTTCACCAACTTTGACATTCCATAAAATCCGGAATTTACCAAATAATTTTGTATTCGAGGGTGCATCGGCAATATGGTGTGCATTCGGAAACTCATTTTCTCAACATCTTCAGTGCACACTGCCTGCGACTTATGATCTTCTTGCAAATAAAGTACGATAGGATCTAAAGAAGTCAGATGTCCATGTAGTGCTTGCGAAGTACCAGATGAAGCACCCACATCATGGGAAGAAGATGGTTGTGTAGAATCCATTTACTTGTGAACATTAAATATAGGTCAATATTTAATTAGATAGCAATATAGGTCATCCACATCTCACATAGATGAATCTCACTTTACATGTCGTACGGTACATGGATCTAATCTACATCTATTTTACTATACTACCAATATAGCTCTTCTTGATCAAAATCAACATTTCACACATCATCAACAACAATCCTTAAGTAAATTTTGCATATCTACTACTTAGATGAATCTAATCTACACCTCTTGCACTATGCTACCAATACATATAGCTCTCATTCATCAAAATAAATATTGTAAAAAAAACTAGGGATGTTGAATACTGACCACAATTTCGGATTTCGGAAGATTTCTAATGGGTATGAGCGAATCACAAGTAGGGTTTATGTTTAATTGTTGTTTAGCAAGTTAGAGATTACTCCGATAGTTTGGATTTTGGGGTTTTTTTGATTTAGGGATCTAGGGTTATGGGAGTGAAGAGAGAGAGAAAAAAAAATCGAAAGACAAGGGGGTAGGAGAAGGGTTTGGGGGCACTGAATATAGGTAACTGTGCAAAAAAGAAACTAACTGATGCTGTTATTCAAAATAACGGCATCAGTATAAACCTTGTCGTTCTTACATAGGTTAAATTCTTTCACACTTGTCTCTCAGCTCACAATTGAGACCGTTTGCTCATTCGACTAAAAGCAACAGATGTCGTTATTTGAAATAATGGCATGATAGTTTTTTTTAAAAAATAGATGCCGTTATTGGGAAGAACGACATCGAAATGACCTATGCCATTCTTCCCAAGAACGTTTGTTGCTGACATGTCCAAAGCTGGGTCAGTTCGCTAATTGTTTTCGGAAGTGGGTCAAGGCGCCAAATATTTTCAAAAAGTGGGTCAGTACGGCAAAATTTTCCCCAACTACCCACCTGCCATGTGATGGTGATGTAGTGCATTTGATGAGGATTACCTTGGGCGATGGAGGCCGGAGACACACACGTTTCACCTACCCATTGGGGGATGACGGTCACCCTACAAGATATCGCCGTTACATCGGTTCTTCCAATTGATGGGGTGGCCGTGACTGGCAACCTAATGTTCAATAAAGTCATGTTGTTAAGATATTACCTTGGGTAGGTGGTTGATGAGGATGATAGGGGTTTATTCATCGGGAAATCAGTCCGATGTTCTTGGCTCTATACAGAGTTCAATAATAGTTTACAAGACGAATTGACCGACTTCCAACTCCAATTTTATACGCGGGCATATCTTTTGTCGATGATCGGAGGTATTCTTTTCCCCAATTCTTCAGGTGATGTACTGCATTTGATGTACCTTCCATTGATCGCCGACATACATAGAGCTGGGCGATATAGTTGAGGAAGTGCGGCTTTGGTCTCTCTCTACTGTGCCCTGTGTAATTGTTCGATGGGGTCGATCCAAATGACGGGGCCGATGGGGTTATTGCAAATATGGTGTTGGGAACGAATACACCTTGGCCAGCCTCGGAAAACGGTTCTTTCAAATAATTGGACTATGCAACATGATAATCCAATGTTGAGGGCTCCTTCAGGTGTGTACTGGACGGGTAAACTCATGTGGAGAGATAACCCATGCGGTGTGCTGACATATTATAGGGATGAACTCGATAGTTAAGGAAAGAGTACGTCAACTGGACACCGCATACAGACGAAAGGCTACATCGTCTACCCCTAATTTGCACGGCCAATAATCAACTTTGGTTGACACGAGATCCACTTATAAATTTCTCAATTGTGGAGTTCTATTACCGCGGCCAAGTCCTCCGCCAATTCAATGCACAACAACCCATCCCCGAAAACTCAATGTACGACCGTCAACTTCACAATATTACCGGTCAAGATCGATTGCCAAATATGGATTGGGCCGATCACCACCGCGCTCATGTAGCATGTTGGAATGTGAGGAAGTATGATTTGGTGGTTGAAGCGATTGTACCGTACGATGGGTCTTTGCATACTGCCTACATGGCATGGTACCGTTGTATTATGCGGTTGTACATAGCCCCAAGAACGGATATCCCCGCGGGTATCTAACAACCGATACCTAGGCACCAAGTGGAACCACCACCGGTACATTCTACATCGCAACCCATGTATCAACCGAAAGCATTCTCGTATCGATTAATGGTATCTAAGTCGATACATTCGGTTAAATCTTATTTTTTCCCAAATTTTGTCTATGTACTAATTTATTTCGTTCGTAATGTGGGTTGACAACACATGGGATATTGCGAGAAAATGTGCTCATGTCTTGAAGAGCAACGCTTCGAAGACATGCAAGGATTTAGCGAGAAAGATCCTTCGTCCATGTCGTACTTCTCTTGAAGATGTTGGGGACGGTTCGCGCTTCAATGCCCTTTTACGCTCAACCGATCTTCCAACTCAAACGCCCCGAACAAGTGTTAGTCGAGCACCACCTCCACCACCACGAACAGCACAAGAACAAGAAACTCCCACACCACCACCACCACGACGGAGTAAGAGTGTTTGTTTCCCTCCTACGAAAAGTCAATTAGCATCACAAGAGATTGAAGAAGTCCAAGCTGGGCAAGAAGAAGATGTTGGGCCAAGTGTTCCTGCGACGCAAGAAATTGGGGAACGTAGGAGGAAAGTCCCAGCTCGAAAGAGGAGGCAGCCGCAACACTATATGCCTAGTTAGTATTCACTACTCAATTGTGTAATGGTGGTTTATGAAAAAACTTGATGAGTCGGTTAGTGTATTGCAGTCATGGTGGTTTAATGAAAAACTTGATGACTCGATTGTTGTATTGCAGTCATGTTGGTTAATTAAAAAACTTGATGAAGTAAAAGTGATATATCAAAAATCCCTTTTTATTGATGCTAAGCTTATGCAGGTTATAAATGACTCATATGCAGTATTGCATTTGGTGTTATTAGTGTTTATTGAAGTGTTATTGTTGTAAAGCATACTCGGTTGTTGTATTGTTGTGTTATATATATAATCTGGAGTTTCATATTGCATTTGGTGTTATTTGTGTTTATTGAAGTGTGAAAGTGTTCAATAGTCATTATGTATACAATCAGTGCATGTTTCTGTGCATGTTGTATTTGAAATACACTAATAACAGATGCCGTTATTGCAGATTACGGCATCTGTTACCTGTAACGTTCTTTCAAATAACGGCATTTGTACAAAACATGCAGCTTTGACTTTGTTCATTATTTTAGTTTAATGCCGTTTTCCAAAATAACGTCATCTCCTAAGGATGTCGTTATTTTGAATAACGGCATCTCTTAAGGATACCGTTCTTTGAAATAACGGCATCAGTTGGTGTGAAATTTCTTTAGAAATGAACCTCTGCCATACATTCTGCCTTCACAGTCGTTTTCCAAAATAACAACATCTCCTAAGGATGCCGTTCTTTTGAATAACGACATCTCTTAAGGATGCCGTTCTTTGAAATAACGACATCAGTTTGGTGTGAAATTTCCCTAGAAATAAACCTCTGCCATATATTCTGCCTTCACAGTCGTTGCTCTGAATAACGACATCTCCTAAAGATGCCGTTATTCAGAACAACGATATCTGTTATAACTACAGTTGTGTATGTTTCTGTGTATGTTTTGTGGAGAGAATTCAATTTCAAATTCATTCCATTTGATGGCCATCTGCCAATAACTTTCATTCAATTTCATTCAAATTAATTCAAATTCGACAAAGATTCATCAAAAACAAATATCTCATACTTAAATGTTCAAAATTACGGTACATTGCATTACAGGTTCATCAAACTCAAGCTCTCTAATTATTAATAACTTAGGGATAGATTTTACAACATCAATTCAATAACGGGCTACAACTTCAAGTGTCGGATTGGGATGTGCCCACATTCTGTACGTTCTTACAATTCCGTCTATTGTGTCCACTCACTCCGCATTTTGAACAAACTTTTCCGGTGCTCCCACCCTCTTGAGCATCCATGTCATCGCGAATACGAGTACTCTTAGGTCGTCCTTTCACCCGACGAAGACTCGAATCGGCTATGAGCACCGGTCCACTTTGTGTCGGCTAATAAGATTCGTCTGGAATGGGATTGAAAGTTGGTGTCCACGTTTGTGCTAATGAACCGGTAGAGTAAAAGGCATCAATGTAAGGCTGATAATCAATCGCACGGGAAGCACAGGCCGCTAACACATGAGAGCATGAAATGTGATATAGTTGGAATTTTCCACAAGTATAAGTACGTCTCCCGAGGTCTACCATGTGCCTACGTCCACCCTTTTGATATATATTATCCATTCTAATGCCCGTTTTTACCCTAAAAACACCAGACCGATTATTAATCATTATTGCCTCATGTAAATTGGATTTTTCACGGCGTACATCAATAATATCCTGAATGTGTGGTGCCCATAATTTACCTTCACTGATAAGCGTCTGCGCGGCTTCACGGCAATCAGTGAAATACATGTTCTGACGGAAAAAAATTATTTCTCCAATTGCGGTGACAGGCAAGCTACGCACACCTTTTAGAACCGAATTGAAAACTTCCGATAGATTTGTTGTCAATATACCATATCTACAATCTCCATCGGCATAAAGTGCCAACTTCTCAATCGGTTTCTCCTTCAACCAATTAGCCCCATCAACATTGGTCGCTTCAAGTTGTGCCATCTTTTCCTCAAATTTCTTCAACTGATTTTGACACGCGATCACCTTCAACTTACTCATCATAAACTTGCAACCAATTTTTTTATAGAAATTGCTAGCAAAATGCTGCATACAGAATCGATGATATGCAAATGGTTCATTCCATGTTCCGAACTCATTTTGCATTACTGATAAAATACCTGCATGGCATTCAGAAATGACACATAGACCTGCACGATCTGTGACGAAGCACCGAATACAGTTCATGAACCATGTCCACGTCTCTATGCTTTCACCATCAACTAGTGCAAACACAAATGGAAATAACCTACCATTTGCGTTTGGTGAAACAAAAATCAACAAACATCCTTTGTATTTCCCGTACAAATGAATGCCGTATACACTTATAACTGGTCTGCATGCCACAAATCCCTCGATGGAAGGCCCGAATTCCCAAAAAACACCCTTAAAAGTTTTTTTGCCCGGACCGGACGCAATCTTCGCCCAATGTACAGCCGTACCCAGATTTGAAGCTTGAATTGCATTGAGAAGATACGGCAATTTAGTGTAAGTTTTTCCAAAAGAACCATATAGTCACTCAATTGCTTTATGCTTAGCCTTCCAAGCTTTCCAGTATGAAATTGTGTAATGGAACTTACCCTTGACTATTTCAATTATGATTCTTAGTGTTATTCCTAGTTGTGTCTTCACAACTTCCAATATGACCGTCGATACATCCGTGGAATCAATTTTGTTGTGATCCTGAGTCAATGTAGGATTCACACATGTGTGTGTGCCTTCAAGCTTCTTTACCACGAAATAATTACGGTCTTTTAGAACAATTGCACACAATCGCTAAGGACAACCAACTACATTTACAAGTGCCAGATTTTCTGCAATGTCCTCGGCTGAATGGTTGATGGGTGCGTATTTACATTTGACATAGTATAGACCGGGGGTTGATTTTACCGTCACGAATTCTCGGTGGTTCTTCACGGCGTACATCTTCACTTGATGTTGTATAGAATCTTTGGTTGGAAATCTTTGACCTATGAAGAGTTCATCCAAGTTGGAAGAGCCGACGGAAGACTGCCCATGTTCATGTATGGTGGCACGAGACATCCATTCATTCGATTGAGATCCATGTATAACTGTACTTGTGTCCTGACTTGGCAACACGTGGGCATTGTTAACCGGTACATCAACATTGACATCATCAACCGGAGCTTCATCGACAACCTCCTCCTCATCATCTTGAAGACCGCATTCCTTATCTTCTGCCTCTTCTACCAAATCTTTATTTACAACGGCATTGTCAAAGTCTTGCATTGCCATGTCGGCTCCGACAATATTTTGTGACAATATCAGCGGAGGTACCTGCTCATATTCGGAGGTAATAGGTTCCGTTGGAGTTGTGCTAGTATCTTCTTCTGTATTTGATATTCTTGCATGTGACTCGGCAGATGGTTTCAAAGTCCGTGCGGGCCTTGGACTTTCAATAACAACTCGTCTAGTATTTGAAAGCCTCGTTTGGTCGCTATATAACTCCACTGCATTCCAACTATAATTTGGATCAAGTGTCTTACCCATCATGGACCTCAGAGAATTGTCATTGTCTACGGGTACCAACATGAAATATTGCACATCCCCTTTACCGACAGCATAACGGGCTTTGATTTTCACACTCTTTTTACTTCTATCCCAATTGGTGACTTCAAATATCTTATCTATTAATTCTGATTACATAAAGTTGCGGGAGCCTAAATAATGACCGGTTCAACATCACTATAACAATATCCAATCTTCAGATCTTTAATTACTTCACCCCCAAAATATAACCAAATAGGGATATCATATTCCATACCTAAGCATAAAAATTCAAACATATTCAAGTCATTCACTACTCATGAGCATAACATGGGAATACATATTAAACATACGGTTAAAATAATAATACCTTCAAATTAGAACGTACTGTCGATAGCTTGAAAATTCGTTGTGGATGAAGAATGAAATGAGAGTGGAAGTAAGGAGGTAGGATATATGAAATTTGAGAGCACTCCAATAGTTGAAATTTTTTGATTTAGGGATCTAGGGTTTGTGAGTTACGGGAGTGAAGAGAGAGAGAAAAAAAAAACGAAGTACAAAGGGGTAGGAGAAGAGTTGGGGGGGTACTGATTATAGGTAAGTGTGCAAAATAGAAAGTAACTGATGCCGTTATTCAAAATAACTGCATCAGTATAAATCATGAGAGAACGGCATAGGTTAATTTACGTTTACAATTGTATTTCACCTTACAATTGAGAATGTTTGCTCTTTGGACAAAAAATAACAGATACCGTTTTTTGAAATAACGGCATGAAAGTTTTTTTTTTTAAACAGATGCCGTTATTGGGAAGAACGACATCGAAATAGCCTATGCCGTTTTTCCCAATAACGTTTTTTACTGACATGTCCTAAACTGGTTCAGTTCGCTAATTTGTTTCGGAAGTGTGTCGGAGCGCCAAATATTTTCAAAAGTGAGTCAGTACGGCAAAATTTTCCTTATAGTCCCAGTGCATTTCCAACCAGTGAATTTGAAACAGCTAGCCAACGAAAAGAAACAGTAGTAAACATGCAGCAGGAGCCATTGCGGCAACTACTTGGGTGTTATGGCTAGACAGAAATAATTTTTATTTTCGTTCTTCATGTAATAGTATTTCTGGTAATCTTACTCATATCATGCATGTTATTTCCTTTTGGGCCACAGCTGCTTCTACAGGAGCAAGAGGGAGGATTGCTAGAGTCTTCCAGGTGGAGGACTTCGATGATGAAGAAGTCGAGTTTGGACCGACGCTGGACTGAGGGGTAGGCTTCCACTGACACTCACAGGGTACATGATACTTTGGGAAGCCAACTGACTACAGCTAGCTCTATTTTGTACTTTGGTCTATTGTATCTTGGGTTGTAATTTTGCTCTTTTGGTTGGACCCACCCCGAAGGTATTGTTGGGAGATTATGTTCTACTTTCTGCGAAAATTTTGCCGAAATGCCCCTGTTTTTAAAAATAATTAGCGAATTACCCTTGTTTCGAAAACATTTAGCCATTTGCCCTTGTCTGTGACACGTCAGCAACAAACGTTATTGGGAATCACGGCATCAGCTAATTGCATGTCGTGTTTCCCAATAACGGCATCTGTATATGAAAAAAATTACGTGCCGTTATTCCCAATAACGGCATTGGTTAATTTGAGTCTAGATCTATATTGTATCAACATTGGCTCGAGATTGGAATTCAAAAAATAAATGAACTGATGCCGTTATTCCGGAGAACGGCATCGTTTGTACTGATGCCGTTCTTCAGAATAACGGCATCAGTTATTTACTTTTTGCACAAATCCCTATAAGCGTAACCCCCTTTCTTCTCCCCTTTTCTTCCCCTTCTGATTTGTAAAACGCATCTCTCTCACATCACCCCTTTTACCCACAAACCCTACATCTCATAATCAAAAATTTTCAACCATTTGAGTCCTATAAAATTCCATACATCCTAACTCCTCACTCCCACTCTCATTTTCAGTCTTCCGCATCAACGAAAATTTTGCCGGTGGTTTTTTTGGTATCATTTGAAAGGTATTATCATACTAACCTTATGTTTGATTTTTATATCAAAGATTCATCACATTTTGAGTAGTGAATGATTTGAATATGTTTTAAATTTTATGCATAGGTATGGAATTTGATATCCCTATATGGTTATATTTTGGGGGTGAAGTAATTAAGGATCCAAAAATTGGATATTCTTATAGTGATGTTGAACCGGTAATTATTTGGGCTACCCCCAATTTTGGTTACTCAGAATTAACAGATAAGATATATGAAGTAACCAATTGGGACAGAAGTGAAATGACTCTGAGATTGAGAGCCCGTTATTCTGCTGGTAAAGGGGATGGGCAGTACTTCATGTTGGTACCAATAGACAGTGACAGTTCTCTGAGGTCTGTTCTGCTTAGGACACTTCATCCAAGTTGTAGTTGGAATATAGTTGAGTTATATATTGATCAAACGAGGCTTCCAAATACTACAAGAGTTGTTATCGATGGTCCAAGGCCAACTAGGATTCTGAGACCATCTGAAGAGTCACACGCAAGGATTTCTAATACTGTTGGAGATACTAGCACAACTCCAACGGAACCTGTTTCCTCCGAATACGAGCCGCTCCATCCGACCCCATTGCCACAAATTTTTTTGGTAGCTGGCATTGCTTTGACAGACTTTGATAACGCCGTTGTAAATAACGACTTGGTAGAAGAGGAAGAAGATGAGGTACGCGGTCTCGAGGATGATGATGAGGAGATCGCCCTTGAAGCTCCAGTTGTTGATGCCAATGTTCAAGTGCCGGTTGTTGATGCCAATGTTCATGTGCCAGTTAACAATGCCCGCGTGTTGCCAAGTCAGGACACAGGTCCAGCTATGCGTGGATCGCAATCAAGCGAATGGATGTCCCGTGCCACCGTACATGAACATGGCCAGTCTTCCATTGGGTCTTCCAACTTGGATGAACTCTTCATAGGTCAAAGATTGCCATCCAAAGATGCTCTACAACATCAAGTCAAGATGTATGCCGTGAAGAACCACAGGGAATTCGTGACGGTAAAATCAGATCGTTGTCTGTACCATGTGAAATGTAAATACGCTCCCATCAACCATTCAGCCGAGCAGATTGCAGAAAATCCATCACTTCAAAATGTCGTCGGTTGTCCATGGCGCTTGCGTGCAATTATTCCCAAAGGTCGTGATTATTTTGTAGTGAAACAACTTGAAGGTGTACACACATGTGTGAATCCTACATTGACTCAGGATCAAAGCAAAATTGACTCGACGGTTGTATCGATGCTGATAATAGATACTCTGAGGGAACAACTCACAGTAACACCAAGAGCCATAATTGGGCAGGTGAAGGGTAGGCTCCAATACACAATATCATATTGGAAAGCTTGAAAGGCAAAACATAAAGCAATTGAGAAACTATATGGGAGGCTAAAGATGAACAGTTGCAGAGTGCACGATAAAGGGAGGCTAGAGCTGCACTTCCCCAACTATACCTGCCGGCTGTCTGTAGGTCAGCTATCAATGGAAGATACATGAGGTGGACTACATCACCTGAAGAGTTAGGGAATAGGATCCCTCCAATCATCGACAGTACGTATGCCCGGGTATAGTTCTGGATCTCGATGTCCGTATGCACTGGTGCGACTCGAATGTGAGTGAAACTATCTTCTAGGAATGAACGTCTAATGGATTCCCCAACCCATATGCCGTGGTCAACTTCATCAACATCCAACCCCAAATAATCTCGTACCAGTGCAACCTTGTTGAACATCAAATTGCCTGTGACGGCCACCCCGTCAATTGGAAGACCCGAAATCACCACTACATCTTGTAGGGTGACCGTCATCTCACCGCACGGTAAGTGGAAGGTGTGTGTCTCCGGCCTCCATCGCTCTACCAGTGCGGTAAGCAAGGCGTGATCACACTTTATGTTGGTCAGCTTTGACATACCGCTAAACCCACTGCTAACTTAATAATGTTCCATAGCAATACAGTTCTTGAGGACAGGCATGACCTTGTGCATCCTAAAACTCATCTTCTCTACATCCCCTGTCCAAACGGCCTGTGATCTGTGGTCTTCTTGCAGAAACAGAACTGTAGGATCTAATGGACCCGGATGTCCCCGTGGTCCAAATGAAGGCGTAGAAGAAGCACCAACACCATGCGAAGAAGATGGTTGTGCAGGATCCATTGGCCTGTACACATTAACAAAGACTAATCAACAACATTTTCAGTAGGAAAATTGAGTGCATGAGCAGAGATCTGCTAGTGAATTAGGATTTTCAATAAGCAAGAAGCACCAAAGATGAGTGTATTAGGATATCCCCGTGAATTAGGAAAATTGAGTGCAAGAGCAACAAGCACCAAAATTAAGTGTATTAGGATCTTCAAAACCCCGACTTCAAACGTAAATCACTTGAATATTTAAGAATTTGAGCATCTCAAAAACTCAACATTTAGTAAACCCTAACCTACAATACTTCATACTTCCAAAATTACTACTTCAATAACCCTAACCTACAATATTTGTACTATACTACATAATAAAACAGTCAAAATCAACTATACAAAATACAAATTAGGGTTTTTGGTTACTTACAAAGATTTCGGAATCGGAATGAGAATGAACTCTGGATGAAGGATTGAAGAGTACACTCCGAAATAGAAGTCAACAACACACCAAAAGATCTAGTGGATTTTTTTTTTTCAGATCGTCTAGGGTTTTCGTCTAGGGTTTTCTGTTTGGAAATGAAGAAGGCACGAGCGGAAGAGAAAGGGGGAAGAGGAAGGGTTTTTCGAGTATATTACTGCAAAGAGTTCATTACTGATGCCGTTATTCTGAAAAACGGCATCAGTTATAAACGATGCCGTACTCCAGAATAACGGCATCAGTTTATTTCATATTTGGAATTAATCTCGAGTCAAGATTAATAAAGTAGAGCTCTATTTGAAAAATTAACCAATGCCGTTATTGGGAATAACGGCATAGCAATTTTCTCAAATAGAGATGCCGTTATTGGGAAACACGGCATGAAATTAGATGATGCCGTGATTCCCAATCACGTTTGTTGCTGACGTGTCACAGACTAGGGCAAATGGCTAAACGTTTTCGAAACAAGGGCAATTCGCTAATTATTTTCAAAAACAGGGGCATTTCGGCAAAATTTTCACTTTCTGCACTGTTACTTTTTTGTATTTCTCTTCCGGTATGTCGGGGTTGTTTTATTAACTTCTTATTAATGAAACAGGGTGGCGTTATTCTACCTTTTCCCTCAAAAACAATAACAAGCAGCAGGAACACAAGATAAAGAGGAAAGAGGGAGGGAGACAAACAAGTACAGAAGTGGCTAGCAAGGAAGGGGGTGGAAATCATTCGTTAGCATCGGCAGAGGCAGTTGGGAGATGAACGTGATGATGGAACGTGGTGATCGGAGTCAAGACGAGGAAGGAAGAAAGATTGAGAAGGTAGAATAAGTGAGCAAGATGCACAACCCGGACACGACATGTGTAGAAAAGAAGATGACCGACCTGGGATTCACCGGATGGAGAAGCATCCTGTGAATGGTCTCTCTCCCTTACCCTATGGACCTCCCAAGTCAGAGTCAGGCCACGGTGGGTGGCAAGTTCACTCGGGAAGAGCGTGCTGATCCCCCTCTTGTATTGAATGGCATGAGCTTCTATTCTCTATGCTGTAACAAGTCTAGCATTGTAGTTTTCGATGATCAATTTGTGACCAAAAAAGAAAAAAAAAAAAAAACCTTTTTTTCTCTGCCTCTGCCTCTGCTCCTGCTCCTCCTTCAGCGTTCAATTACAAATCTATCTTCATGTTCTTTTGTTGTTGGCTGTATCTTCTAATAATTTCCCAAACATCGAATCCTTATTTTGGAGGCTGAAAATTCACACGTTAATTTGCATCTCACCGAGAAGAAGAAGATGGGATCTTTACATGACTCTCTTAAAGTTGAAACATGCTAACTTTACATATACATATTCTGGGATAGAACATCTGTGCAACAGAACAAACATATGGTCATACCAAATCCCACTTTTATGAGTTGGACACAAATGTTCCGACGAAACTAAAACCCACAACCATGAAAGCAATTGCTTGGACATAGAGGTATATGAAGTAATGGCTCTTCCCAAAGGCAATGTCACAGCACCCACAAAAGAAGAGGTAGCAACCAACCACAAGCTCCAACAGATTTAACCTGATAATGTTGAGAAATGGAATGAAAAAGAAAAATAAATAAACGACCATAGATACATCGGAGTCGGAGAAAATTCAGTACTGGGGAATGAATTGTACGAGGCTAATATACAAGTAATACCTTTCGCCTATCCTGATTCTTGGTTTCCTTGATTCTTTGGCGCCTGCCACTTTGTTCTTGAGAGCATCTCCTAGTTTCTCCGTGACTACCCATTCGTTGACTCTCCCTGTCTCTAACAAACCGATTAAGGTTGCCTTAGTTCTGTGCAATGACATGACATTCTCGAAAAGAATCCAAAATATTAGCAAGTGCAGAGACCTGTGACAAGAAGGAATGGTGAAATGTAATCAACTGAAATAATCAGATGGTATAATTTTGGAGTTGAGTTGTCTAACATAAAATTTAGCTGGACAAGGAAAACACAAAGCAACAACACTTGACAAGAGCTTGATCCTAACCTTGGAGTTGCAACAGCACTGAGAAGTGTAATGATGGCAGGGATGTAAATTGCACCCCACTTTGGAATAACAACTTCAGGTAATAACACGTTCGTAGGTATCACAATGCAGTAGAATACAAAAGTCAAAAGATGAGCTACAATCTTCCGAACAAAGAAGAAATTGTATATCACATGAACTTTCTTCAGCAGAGATACTTTCTGCAACACCCATATGAAGAGATATCAGTATATCACATACATCATGCCGTGTATAGAGATACATATGAGAGTATATACATTTAACTCTATATTGACTCCAATTCGTACATATATGACAAGCTAACCTTGTTCCTTGCAATCTCGATGACCATTTTTCTAAACAAATTTGCAGGTCCACACGACCACCTGTGTTGCTGATAGCGGTATGCCTTCAGGGTGCTTGGTAATTCATTCTTAACCTGATTTGTTAAAACAAGAAAGTGAACTGATAAGTTGTGTGGTGATTGGCAATGTTTCTGAGTATGCACATGCATAATTAAACAGAATCCTTGATAGTAAACGTATGCCTCAAGGTTTCCGCTGAATTCTAACATATATGGAGTGCTTGGTAGCCTCTTTTTGCATGCAGTTGCAATAGTAATGTAGTATTACAAAGATGATAAGTGCAACGTGCTGCTTGCATTAAATTATTCACCATGGGATGGGAAAATGGAAAATACCGTTAGGTTTCCCAGGAAGAGAAATTTCCAGCCTTTAAGGCTAGCTCGAACAGCCAAATCCATGTCCTCCACTGTTGTCCGATCATTCCAACCTCCTGCTTCATTCACAGCTGCAATCCGCCATACTCCAGCAGTCCCTGTCAAACAAACCCATATAACTTGAAATTAGAAAGTATACAGAGATACCTAGAAGCTTAAGCCAGTTCTATGTATCAACTGATTCAAAAAGGGTGTCATGAAACAATAGTTTGTTACTCAAGCCAACCACATGAATGAGAAAAGCATTCATGTTGGGAAATGAGAAAACCACTGAGCCGTTGTTGGGAACAACGGCTTCAGTGGTTTTCATTCCCGTTTGCACGGGACCTATTTGCAATGGAGCATTGCCCTAGATATACATATACATATATATATATATAGGAAAACCTTCCGTTGTGCACTGCCCCTCCGTGTGCACTCGGCCTTCCCGCCTTCGTATCGACGATCCGAACCGTTCACATTAATCTACACATCTAAATTAGTCTAAATATGTAAAATCAAATCATTTGAAATTCATTTGCCCATCCATCATGTGACTATAAAAAACAATGATTTTCAGCCATACGATTTTGTAACACTTCAATGGATGGGCAAATGAAGTTCAAATGATTTGATTTTACATATTTAGACTAATTTGGATGTATAGATCAATGTGAATGGTTCGGATCGTCGATACGAAGGTGCACAACGGAAGACTTCCCCCCCCCCCCCCCCCCCTACACACACACACACACACACACACACATATATATATATGACTAGCTGACTGACCGTTGAAACCAAAGAAGGCATAGGCAGAGGATCCGACTTCCTGTTCAACTGTGAAATGATAATCAAGCGACATCTCCTGCATCCTTGTCATGAGGCACTCGTCTGAGTTCACTGCAGAAACAGATTTTAAGAGATAAATAAAATAGAATAGAAGATTGCTTCCAGTTCCCCTAGCTTTTAATACACAATATTTTAGCATAACGTAGTGAAAATTTGAATCGATGATCTTTTTAAAATATTGAAATAATTTTATGATAGATTGTAAGTAAAATAACTAATTTTACTCCCTGTACAAAGGAAGTAGAAAATGTGTATCACAAAAATGTGATGGTAACGAGCAGGAGTAAATGATCAAAATAGACTTCCTAAAAAAGTAATAAATTAAAAAGAAAAGGAGAGAGCAGAAATGATTGTACAAATGGGAAACTTAAGAGAATACCAAATTTCCAGCGGGCTTGGACAAGGCCAATTTGAGGGTTGTGAAGAAGGAAAGGGATAGTGCGGCATAGGAAGTCGGGCTCTGGCTGGAAGTCAGCATCAAATATGGCTACATAATCACAGTGCTTCACATAGTTGTGCTTCATCCCTTCTTTAAGTGCACCTGCTTTGTACCCATTTCGGTTGTCCCTTACCTCGTATTTTATGTTCATACCTTTACTTACCCACCACTGACACTCTTTCTCCACCATAACCTGCATTATCATTATAATTCACCTCATAGTTAATTAAATTTATTCACAGCAACATCTTCACAAACTTAATTTAGATCAATCTTTGCTACAAAACAGGGCAGTGGACAGCTGGATAAGTCATGATTTGATTTTTATCATCCATTGCTATGTATATGATAATTAACGACTTATTAGAGGTACTAACATAGAGAAATCAACAATTGGTTGAAATTTTACAAGGACTGAGGAAATGATTGAGGTGGAAGAGAAGAACAAAAGATTTACGAGTATACGACGGACCTATGGTAAAAAAAAGTTTACCTTAGTAATGGGGTCAGTGGAATCATCAAGCACTTGGATAATGATCCGATCGGATGGCCATGAAAGCTCGCATGCAGCACCAATGGAGAGCTGATATACCTGTTAACATCCACCCTCACAATTCAAAAAAACAAGGAGCTATCAGCATCCCCATCTTTATTTCAATATCTAACATTTAACAAAAGAAGGGTAAAAAAACAACAAATAGAAAAAGAAGCGAAATTGAAGACAGAGATAAAAACATAAAAGAATTGAGAAGAAAGAGAGCGAGAGGGAGCACAACTGACCTCCTTTTCATTGTACATAGGGATTTGGACAAGGATCATCGGGTAATTATTAGCCGTATTGCAGCCCATCTCAACGTCAACATTAACATCGAGTTCCTTGCAAATGGGTTCTGATTTGTATCTCTTCTCAGCCTTCTTCCCAAACAATTTGATGATCAAAATTGCTACCGCCATACATACTTTCTCCACAAACAGCATTACCAACATAATCAAACACAACACAACCAACACCCTCAACAGTGGCACCATCACCAGAGCTTTAATTTGCTGCCATATCAGACCTATCTGTTCTGCCAAATCATCTCTCACCCCTCCTTGAAACGATGTTAACAGTTCAGGGAGAACAACAGTGTTTCTCGTTGTTGTCGTTGATGAAAGCAAGTCCATCTTTTTTCGTTCTCTTTCTTTATGGAATTTGATTCTCTTAGCTATTCTATTTGATATTTGATTTGATTTGATTTGATAGGGTAGAGTTGCCTGGGAAATTATGCAAGGCAAGGCAAACGATATATCAAGGATATGCCACTCCCCTAGAAAGGCTTGCAGAGCTTGCAATTTTGATAAGAAATCCCCCGAAAAAAGATGTAATGAACAAGTCTAATGCATGCCGATTGAGGAAATTATGACATTAATTTCGTTCAATAAGTAAAATCCCCGGTGGAGATGATACAGCAAATTAAACCAATCCACATTCAACAACCATCAACTCCCTTGTACAACCTTAAGACAGTAAGGTATGTAAAAGCATCAATTCTACTAATCTCATCAAAACAAGTAAGTAAATGAAATAGAGAGGAGACAGGAGGAGAGAGATGATAAATAGGTACGACATATTAAAAGTTGGGCAGAAAGAGAAAGAAGATAAAAGAAAGATGAATTAGTAATTACCATCTTTTTCTTCTTCTTCTTCTTGGAGGCTCATCTCCGTCCCTCCTTTTGCTAAAAGAAGTTGGTAATGGGTTTGTTATCTCTCATCTGCTTTCCTTGAAATGCCAGAGAGAAACCCAGAACCACCTCAATTCCCATTTCTGGGTTATAATTACACCCATCAAATTAATAACAACCTCCTATATTTGAACACATTTTTATTAGCTAGTTTTACTATATATTTATTATATAATTTAAAGATTACTGGGATAAAAAGTTTGTAGAACCGCCAAAAAATACACAAGGGGAGGGAGATCCATGCTCTGTTGCGCATAAAATTTCTACAGAAAAAAAAAATGGCAAAAGGAGACTGGATCTCCTTGAAAATCCGGCCAATTGCGTGGAACATTAGAGCACAGTTTTAAGCCTTTTATGACATCTAAAGCTCCTTCCTTTTCATCTTCGTAGAAACTTTATTTTGATAGGTTGAATATTTGCAGATATAGGCGAGAATTTTTTATTTTTTTATAAACAGATTCTTTGATAATCTTTTTTGATAGACAGAAAATGCAACATCAGTAAAAATTAATTGTTGACAAATAGAACTGAACATATAAATAGCATTAGTATTTGCATATGTATAAATAAAATCAAGTTAGATTAATAAAAAAATTCCAACATAATGAGTAGCATACTGTGGAGCTGACTGGTTCAGTTATTGAACTGGGTAGGGCAGGGGGAAAACAATTTTATGCCCTCTCCTCACATCAGTTTTATGAGGCCAGTCTCAGTGCCCTCAAAACTCAAAACTACATTTTTTACTGCCGTGTATTTGCAATCGTACATATAAATAACATTGAGCCCAAAGTTGGAACTCCAAGTTGGAATTCTACAATCTTAGGCGAATCTGAATCTTCTGCTGCTTCTGAGATAATTAACTACTCCAACTCATCAGTGTTGTCATCCGGACATCATAACACACCAACAAGAAGATCAGCTGGTGCGGTAGTTTCTAATGATGCCTAAGCGGGGCCTTGATACATACAGCAAACCAAAGATTTACTTAGCCAAATGATTTCACCGATCAATTTTGAGATAGTTACCTAATCAATTGATAATCAGTTAACATTCACCAAGATCCTATATGCAAAATGCCAAAAGTACCTCGCACTCCCAATCAGTACTTCCCTGTGCATGCCCATGGGTGCGAGGCATGATCACATGAAAGAGTTTTGTGAATTTTAAAAGGGACTGGCCAGACCGGACAGATCAAACTCTTTCTAGAGAGCACCTGTAGGCAGATTTGACTGTAGCCCAACAGGCAGGTCGTCGAACCACAAGGCTAGGCGCCTAGGCCTCATCGATCCCATCAAACTTCGAAACCTAAGCTCTTGGCAGAAACATAGAGGACTTCTCTTTTTCTTCTTTCCAGTTTATTCTTGTTACGGTTAAAGTTATATAAACATAAAACATGACAGATTATGGATCTAACTTCATTTTGGAAATTAACTATAATTTTCATTCAAGAGTCAACACAAAAGGTTTAAAAAGAAAAAAATAAAATAAAATAACTAGTTTATATATCAAGAATTTTTGCTGGTTCCCTGGGCCAATTGAATATCAGTTTTAAGAAAATTAAGATTTATAGGCGTGAAAAAAGAGTAACTTTTAGTGAATCATCAGATACTAGTAGAAACTCTATCCAGCAGTCAATTTAGAAAAATAAGCACAT
Organism: Hemerocallis citrina; assembly: GCA_017893485.1. Classification (NCBI taxonomy): domain Eukaryota; kingdom Viridiplantae; phylum Streptophyta; class Magnoliopsida; order Asparagales; family Asphodelaceae; genus Hemerocallis; species Hemerocallis citrina. The sequence continues at coordinate 330,954,808 of CM030360.1, read as the reverse complement.
CATTACAGAAGAAGTACCCAAAAACCTAGAAGTACAATCGCACTCAACCCATGTACCTGACAATTGCATTTACAAAGAGTATAACCCTCCTGTGTGTGAGAAATGATCATTAATAAAGACCAGGTAGATTATCCTCGATTATGCCATACAGATAGATCCAGGGATGTCCTTAGCTTACGTTTAGGCTGGCAAACCTTGCGCCAAGATAGCAGATGATGAGGATATGAATTGATTACTTTGGTAGGACGGAATTCATTTATATATGTCCACAGATGCAGGGTAAGGCTCATTACCTTCCCAGTCCCAGCACACAAGAAGCATAAGGAACACAATACACACCCACACAATTTGACCATGATGTAGTACATCACGCCTCTGCACTCGGTCTGGTAAGATATGCTGTAAAACAATCTCTTGACCTGATATCCATCTCTTTCATGTGATCCAAGAAAGTTGTAATTGGTATTAAAATCACATGGTTTAACTTTTCTCAAGTCAAGGTAAGAGTCACAATGGTTTCCTGACCCTAAATTTATAATCCTCCACAAATATGAATCTTATATCAATCTAAGCTAGGTTTGGTGAAATTCAGTTATAAACATTCTTGGTGCACCTAATTGGTTGACCCATTTAGCACAACTGTCACTCTACATTCAATTGAGTTCTTATTGCCTCAAGAAGAAAAGGAGAGCAGAGAAGGCGAGTTTGTTCTTACTAATGAATGTAAGTTGCTCATTGTTGGAATTTTCTCCTCCCCGCAAAGAATGGTGCAGTACGTGTCCAAACCAAGAGCAGCGATGATAGATTTCATTAAAATTTATAGTATGAGAAAGCTTCAACTCAAACAGAATAAAGATAAAGAAATACGAGTCAGATTGTCTCAAAAGTCTCAGACCATGAAGTAGGAGAAAACATGAAAGATTGAACATACAAAGTAGTGGCACATAATAGTTGTGAGATAGAATTGCTCAAGGCTGACACTAGTAATGTATGAGGTCTTACCAGGACTTGCTAAAGCATACAAAGATACCTGGGGCTTCAGTGTCAAGGCTGTTTTGGACTGGTTTTTTGTATATATAAAACAGAAATGGTCTTTAGGATATATATTTGACAATGTGAAGGAATTGTCGGTTAAAATTACCACTAACTAGGTGTTCAGGTTCCTGAATTTGTATTATATGTTCAGTAGCATTGCAAAATACACTTGAATGCCAGAACACAAATGTTCAACATAATAAACTCGAACCCACGTGACCTGATGAAACTATCAATCTAAAAACATTAAAATAAGAAGCATAAACTAAAACAGAGAAGCCTCAGCACCTATTGGATTACATAACTATACTTGTCCACACCTAGAAGAGTTACAACACCAAGCGTTTAGGCATATTGCGTTTGGGTCATGTATGGAATGATCATGGAGAACAAAAAGAAACGCCCTAATTCCATCTCAATGTGTGTGTTGTTATATAAATAAAAAATTCAGGAGACCCATCTGATATTATCTGCATATATCACATTTATGCCTTTTACAATTATCAACATTCAAATATTATGGCATAATTTTCACAGGATTGTGTGTTAAATACTACTTAACAACTTTGCAAAAGGGTAATGGCATTATTATAAAGTTGAGAATTCGCAGAGAAAGCTAAGCTAATACTTTTTCAAGTTATTATTATTCTTAGGGGGAGGAGGGAGATACATGTCAATAAATAGAGAAAATAAATCAAAGACAGTAGCAAATAATTAGTTCATAGCTAATCTTCTTGTAGCATGAACAACACCAAATCCATAATAGCAACAGGACATGATAACACGGATATAGGACTAGTTAGTATTTAGTAATGAAACTAATTCAGAAATTACAAGTGAGATAAAACTAAAAGGAGGGAATGGACCTGAGATAGATAGATACTACTGACAGAATGGAGAATATGGATGAACAAGACGTAAATGAAGGAAGGAAGAAGCTCGCCGGCGGGATCGAAGTATGAGACGTTGGAGTCGGGGATTTTATCGCCGGCGGCGATGGTGGAAGTGGCAGTGGAGAAGCGGATGATGGATTTCCTGTTGTAATTGTTAAAGGAGGAGGAAGAAGAGAGGAGGCGTCTGGTGGTGAGGGAGGAGGAGGAGGAGGAGGAGGAGAGTGGGGAGAGGCGGAAGGAGGAGGAGATGGCGAATTTGGATGCGATTGCGATTGCGATTGCGGAGGCGTCCATTGAAACTGAAATCTGAATTTGAGTGATTGATTTAGGGTTTTGGTTCTTGAGGGCGAATGCAGGATGTGTGTGTCAGTGTGTGTGTGTTTTGGATGATAAGATATAACCAAGGAAGGAGAAGCCGAGACACCGGCGGTGATTGACGGAGAGAGAACATGATCCGATCTGGAGATAATAATTCCATAGCGAGGCAGGCCTTTTTCGGCTTTGGGCTTTGGGCTTTAGGCTTACCTACCTACCTAAATACACTTGCAAAAATATTCTAAGCTATATTCTCACAAAAAAAAATATAATAATAATAAAAAATCCAACCTATTCATATCATCATCTTATTATTATTATTATTATTTTGTCAAAAGATGTATGCAATAGAAATTGCCTGGAATTTCTTTTTGAAGATATTGTTCCCTGTGATAAATTTAATTTATAAAATAACATCATTGGAGACAACTTGAAGCCAGACAACTAAGAGGACAATGACATGAAATAAAATGCATAGCAAAGAATAAATGATAAAAGAGGACCCCTAAAATCAATCTAGAAACCTAGTATGCAAATTGATGTTAGATATTCTAGATGTGCCGACGGAGATGAAGATACAAATCATATTTTATTCAACTGTCCTGAGACAAGATTAGCTTGGGAGGTGGTCTGTCTAAGTTTTGGGAGTATAGAGGTTCCTAGCTCGAGTATAGAGAGGTGGTGATATTGGAGAGATAACATAGTTAGGAAGGAGGACAGAATAGCCTGAGATACCTCAGTCGCTGCAACCATATGGTACTTATGACTAGACCATAATGAGTTATACTTCCGGAATGTTAATAGTCGATTTCCTGTTATGATGCATATAATATTTGCTTTTATTTATGTTTGGACAGGTCAGACATGAGCTAAGAAGATGCTACATATGGAGGAGTAGAGTAGAGTAGGAGTGATTGATTTGTAGGAGGGAGGATTATACTGTTATGTATCTTCTTTTGAGAGTCCGATGTATTAGTTGTACTGTCATTGTGTACTATGCTTAGATTTTGAATATCACTATTATATATTCTATTTGTTTTGTTAATATATCATTAATGAAGCGATGACGATGTCATCTTTATTTTTCTTTATACATTAGATAGATTGATCTGACACAAAAAGATCACTGATATTTTAACTAGATTAATATATATTAACTAAAGTAAAATTATAAAAGAAACTATTGTTGAACAAAAAAAATTTAATTCATTAAATTTATAACACACATAGACAAATTTAATTAATGTATTTACGAATACATTAGATAGATTGATCTGACACAAAAAGATCATTGATATTTTAACTAGATTAATATATATTAACTAAAGTAAAATTATAAAAGAAACTATTGTAGAACAAAAAAAATTTAATCCATTAAATTTATAACACACATAGACAAATTTAATTAATGTATTTAAGAGTACTATTGCTGGCTATGGGGTTCGAACCCATGCGCACTTATGTGCAGAAGATCTTAAGTCTTCCCCCTTAACCTCTCGGGCAAACCAGCAGATTTGTGAATTGCTGTCCTTATAAGTATACTTAACTCATTATTTAGGTTTTTTAAATATATACCCCTAGCGAACACACTAATATAAAAAATACCTCATGTATATTTTCACCTTTATCCTTAGCAATGTTATTCTCTTTTTTTTTCCCTCTTCGTAAAAAATTTCTAACCCAACCCTGATTTAACCCTTACCAGATATTAGAAAAAATGTGCATAGCCTTATTTGTCAATAAATAAATTCAACCTACAATTAATTTTGTATTTAGGGAAGAAATGCGAGGAAGAGGAGGATTTTCTTTTATTTTAATCAAGGGAAAATGTGCGGACATTACAAAAATGTACTGTAAATTTGTTCACTTTTTGAAAAAGAGATGTAGCACTGGCAAATGAGAATTCCTACTCTTTAGTTTAAAGCAATATTATTGCATTTTTCGACCTTAATAATTCAAGGTAAACCAAATTTCTAGTTACCAAGTTCTTCTAAACCTATTGTAACTCCTATTTTCGATTGTACGGATTTTTCTTGTATTTTGTGGTATTCTCTTTTCTATATTTGTGTATTTTGAATCTTGAGCTTGTTGTAGGCCTTCTGTTGCAATTTATTGTATTATTGTTATTATTATTATCCTTGTTATGTTTTGTTAGCCCAATCCATTTCCAAGCCCATACTATTATCTACCCAAACCCATCACCTTATTGGATCCTAAAACCAAATCCTAGTCTACCCAAACCCACAGACCCATATACTCCCTAACAACTAACCCAAATCTCCTCCCCCACAATCTCCCATATCTCTTAACTATCCACTACTTTATTTATTATTTTATTAAACACCCCCACTCACTTTCTCCTCAATTCCCGTTCTCTCTCTCTTCCACTCTCTTTCTCTTTCTCTGTTTCGAAACCCAACAAACACTCACATCTCCCCCTTCGTCTTCCTCACCCCTCCACGGCGCCATCGAGACCCCAAAACCCATCGCTGCATCTCCATCGTCCGCCTTCTTCCTCCTCAACGAGAGACCCCGACTCCTCGTCTTCCTCCTCCACCAACTCCACCATTGCCGAAGTCAGAAGCTTCACCTCCATCGCCCCCATCTTCCTCCCGGTCGCCTGCCTCCATTGTCGCACCTCCGAACCCCGTCGCTCCTCCTCATCATCCCTGTCAGTCGCTCTCGCCCTCGACGCTGCACTGCGTTGCCAGTCGCGACCTCCAGTCGCGCTGCCCTTGCCGGTTGCTTGTAATGCCCTGAATTCCAAATAAGACCGAATTCGAGATTTCACAGGATCTTTACTTCACTTCGTACAATTTTACAAGAAAATTAAAAATTTTCAACAACATCAGAGTTCTTTACATTTTGTTTACACAGCAGAAAACAAAATAAATTACAACAATACAATTACAACATCTTTAACTTTTAAATAAATCGGCAACATCATATCCACTTTGAAATCTAATACCTGCATGTAAAACTGTGGGCACGTCAGTTGATTACAACCGATGAAATATTATACACGGCTATCCTCTCTATGCCGAAGACAGTATAACGATCTCCATACTTTAACAAATCACAAAACTTGAATGAGATAAAGTGTTAATTAAGTTGTGACTACGCTAAACATGTAAGTGTATGCCATGCCTTAATACCTAATGCACATATTTTTATACTAGAATAACACTAATGCATACTTGTTCGGATTCTATGCATCCTATACTACATAGGTCCGAGGGCAAACACCTATGTACTCCACATTTAAGGGTTCGATCCCTCGCCATGAAACTACCTAGTAATAAAACATGGTTTAGATGATTCCACGAATATGGATTCCAGCCACGGAGATCCACTGCCGAATGTTATAACAGATCCCTCATCGTGTGAATCATCCAGCAAGTGCCCCTCTAGCCCCGGTATACGTATATACATTGGAGTACGGCAAATTATTCGCTCGACTATGCAAAGTCCCAGATTTAAAAATAAAAAGTCCGTCTCCCACGGAGCAACCACAGTCCACCAACTGGGTCTATCTCCATGAAGATCCACCGCCGACTATATAGAAGCAACCCACTTACGTTTGCCCAGGTTCACTACATCTTCACTTATGTGCCTAATTATTTAGTTCAAGACATGAATAAATTTTCAAGCCTAGAATTAGTTTTACCTTCTACCGGACTTTATCAACAAATACGAGACAGCTCCATGGCCATATCTCAAAATATATCTCAACTCTTTTCAATTCAATAGTGCCGATACCCGAGGTCTCACTAACTCTAAATCACAACTTTTTCGTGTACCAGAATTTATGGGTATACATACCATTCATCAAATCATGTCTTAAACTCATTTATTCAAATCTCTAACTTTTGATTCACTGTCTCATTTACCATCATTCATGTTTCTCTTATTCGTTCATAATTCATCTTTAAATTAATAATAATAATCCTTTTCACAAACATGAACTCATCACTTGCAATCTTATTTGCAAATTAAACTCATGAAATAAACTCCAATTAATCAAGTACAATCTCTTCAAGAGAAATTAATTCACATACCAATTTCTTTTACTCTTCTAAAATAGTGTCATCCCCTTTAATAATAAATCTCCAATCAAAACTTACTTTCTAACTCAATTTTTTCTATTTAAGGTCTCAATTATACATGAAAAATTCTGAAACTAATTTTAGTAAGTTCTAAATCATTTTATAGGAATAATAAAATTTTCCCCAAATTATTAAAATCAACTTAAAACCCAAAAAAATTTAAAAGTCGGCACAAGGCTTCGAACTCGTGACTGATCAGACAGCGCCCAAGCTCACAATGAGCGCCAAGAAGTCCAAGCGGACTTGGTGTCTCATTTTCACACCGAAACCCCTTACACTAACTCTTGGGATTTGTGCACCAGACCACTGGGGCATTTGCGCCCAACGACAGTAAATCACTTTGGTGGCTTTTGTGCCAACTTTCTGTTATTTTATTGTTTTCAGAAAACTTGATTCTTCACTTAATCAAATCTTTTCATTAGTTTACTAATTGTTTAATTAGACTGAGATTTTCTTACTAGTAAGAACTCATGACTTTAAAAGAACTTCATATTTGATAATCTATCTAAATTTCAATCTATTTCTTCTCTCATTCACATGAATTGTAGTTCTTCATTTTAATCAAACTGGCAAAATTTGTATTCTCTTACAACAATTTAAATAACTATGTATACCCACTTTACTTTATAAAAACTCCTTTTTAACCATAATGAAATCTCTTCAAATATTTTCACAATTACTAGTTTCTATATTTGTAAATTAACATACAAATGAAAATTTCTCCTTACTTTTTGTTCTCACTTCTAAGCAATATGATAATACTTTGTTTCTTAATCAATAGTAACATGTCTACAATTTGGCATATATAAAAGCATAAATTTATCTTCGAATTATCACATCAAATTTATACTAATCATAAAGCATGCAATCCCTACAATTAGAAAGCATAGGATCACCCACCTTAATTGAAGTTTGAACAATGAAAAGAAAGATGGAACACCACTTCGAACTCCAAAGCAACTCCTTCTTCTCCTAGCAAGACTCCTCCAAGCAAGAACACTCTCATCTTTTTTTTTTTCCTTTCTCTTTTTTTGATTTCTTTTGGTGCGAAGAGAGAAGAAGAATGGGGGTGCTATTTATAGGACAAGTTGAGGGTTCAATTTGCAAAATTCTACACCTAATAAATTACTCAATTTAATTTTCCAACCTTTCATTTTCTTAACTCTCAAAACTCCTAACTCTTCATTTTTCCACCTCTCCCTCCCAAAACTCCCACCTCTCCCTCTCCTCCTATTCAAAATCGAAACCAGCACAATGAAAAACCCATCTCAAAAAATGCATGCATTTACATTAATTTGGTCATATATACATTATGGTCAACAATATATTCTGTGGATGAACCAAAAAAAGAAAAAGAAAATGGAGACTCTCAAAAGGCTGGCTGTACACCTTGTAGGCCCCCATCACCATAATTCATTACCATAAGCCAACATATATATATATATATATATATATATATATATATATATATATATATATATATATATATATATATATATATATATATATATATATATATAATGTATATTGTAGAATGTAATTAAAATAGTTTAATTTAAAATTTATAATGTATTATGCACAATTGTAGAATGTAATTAAAATAGTTTAATTTAAAATTTATAATGTATTATGCACAACTAAAATAAATACACATACTCCAAAAATTTAATATTGTAGAATGTAATTAAAATAGTTTAATTTAAAATTTATAATGTATTATGCACAACTAAAATAAATACACATACTCCAAAAATTTATTTTGTAAACAAATACGCTTAAGTACGCGCACCGAAATAAACACGTGCGTCGTACGTGAAGTACCGAAATATGAAAATTAATTTTATCAACGGAAAAATGTTAAAATACAATGTAAAAAAAAATATTTACAAATATTATATATTTTACAACGTAATTACTACGTACGTAGAAAACACGTGCATTATACGTACAAAAGTATTTAGATCAAAATGCGAGAAAATGAATCTCCATTTTATAAAATGGATTTGAATAAAATAAATAATTTAAATGCATAGAAAATATTGCACGTAGCGGTGAAAATACATAATCGATATGTGCATCAAAAACACGTAAAAACACGTAAAAATACGGAGATTGAAATATTGCATTTGAGTTGACACGAATAAGATAAAAATCAATACGGAAAATACATAAAGAGTTGGAAATCAAGATACGTAGTGAAAGCACGTTACAAAATACACGCGCGTAACACACAAGGGCAAAATTGTTATTTCCAATTTTGCGGGGTGTTACATTGCTGCTCTTTCTCCCGCGCTCTCTCTATCTCTCTCTGTCGAAGTGAGAAGACGAAACATGAGTGGTCAAATTTGGTGTTTGCTGTGTTGTTGGGGCGGATCCGATATTGGCCGTTTGCTGTTTGTTGGATCCGCTGTGGTGGATTTGGTGTGTTGCTGTAGTGTGCTTGTGTGCTGTTTTGGTTCATCGTCCGGGATTTCGATTCCGTTATTCTATTTATTCGAATCTCTCACACAAAAGGCAAGTCCACCTGAACTCGTTTATTTTTCCAGTTCAATATTTTTGATCTCCTCCGCAAGTAGTTCTCTTTCGATTATCGTATATTGCTTGTGTACTTTTCGTTGGGGATATCGAGGGTTTACACGAGCTAACCCGAAGTATCCTTGAATCGTGCCAATATCTATTGATTCAAACCCAAACTTGCATGCACACACGACATGAACAAATTGACTAGAAGTTGCATATGAGAAATATATAATTATACGAATACATGTTGATTTATTGAGATCTCGAGAATTGAATCGTGACATGATAATCTTGCCTTGTATACAATAGAATTTCATCTCAATTTGCTGTACATTAATGTTAATGCATTGCGTGATAACAAGAACATGTTGATTATTCACTTTGATAAATATATATGATGACCTTTGTAATGTCTTGCTGCCTATTCTGTTTTGTACTGATGTTTCGACCCTATTACAATAGGAATAAGCCAAAGCCATATAAATGAGAATTGTATCCTAATGAATCTAGTTTTTAGAACACTTGACGGATTAAGATTCCGAGCTATGAGCTGTGAGCTGTGAGATATCACAGTTTTAGTCACTGCTGGTCTGTACCTTCTAGATTGCAAACTAATGAAACACTGACACAACTTTCAGTTGAAACATTATGATAACAATAGTGTAATGACTTGAAACTCTCCAGAAACTTAGTAGACATGCTTAGGATCCATTAATAATTTTTGTAGATTTTTATATTGATTTTACACATAGTTTCTACTCATAAAGTTTTAACGATAAGCTGCTGGCAGAACTGTTAACCTGTAAAGATTATGATAATTGACCTAGTTATGATCAGAATTAATAAAAACTTGTTGAATATGAATTGTAGCCCCGGATGTCTAGTTTACTGTCCCTTCGCCGGAATTGAATTCCGAGTTATAGTTTGTGAGTTACTGTTATTTTAGTACTGTTGTGTCTGCTCTTTTCAGATTTACAATTACTTATATTTTATCATGCATTGTATTATTTTGTTGCATTCTTATCATCGTCTTGATACTCGTATACACACTTGCATGTCCATGAACAAAAAAAAATTATATTAAACAAGCTGGAGTTAATAAGGGTTGATATAGTAGTGGATAATCTCACAAAATGTACTCGGTAGGACCCTTCTTGTGTACTTGTACTATTGACATGGAAGGTGGGGAATTACTTGTGAACTTGTGAACTTTTTATCTTGTTATCTTGTTACACCGAGTGCACGCTCTGTAGATCCCACCACTATATCTAAAACGTACACTGTTTTGCGTGCACCGAACATGTGGTATGGGACGCAGTAGTACGTGCACTAGATAGAAAAAATGAAATGCTAATGAACCTAAGTTGACACTTGTACACTTGACCATTGTTATTGCTTTTGGACTTTGATCTTGCTCCATACTCCTTGATGTACCATGTTCTCTTACTCTTTGCTTTTCACTACTTGTTGTCCATACTTGCTCTAAGGGCATTTTCTTTTCCACTCTAGTTGATCCAGCTACAGGTGTAAAAGGAGATTTTCCAGGAGGCATTAGTGAGCAGTTCTTCTAGGATTGGAGCAGGAGCCGCTTTAAAATAAATTATCTTCTTCCATATTATTCTTTTATCGCATTGTTATTCTTTTGTTGAACTTTGTATCCCGAGCTTGTTGACCCGTAACTGTTGTTTATTTTTCCAGTTATTGGTTATTATGTTGGACTACTGCATGTTTAATCTCAGTTATTGTTTATGTGATTATTTTTATGTGCGTGGTTATGATTATTTCTTTTCATATTGTTGAGTTAATACTGGTACAGCTTATGGATAATGTTAATATCATTTGCTGGGCCTAAGTCACGGACTCGTATTCCCGTATTTTGGGAAGCGGGGCGTGACACCTATTTAAGGAGATTATTTGAAGTAGTTGGTTCTCCTTTGTTAGCTTACTAGAAGTCCAGTCCATATATTGCTGCAAAGTCCACTCGTCTGCATTTGCATCTATGGTTTGTTATCCTCTTATATACTTTGACTACTTCGTTGAACATTCTAATATATGTTGGTTTTGTTTGATGCTTGTGTCCATAACTTTCAAAATGCATTTTCCACCATAAGATTATACATTTCTAATTATGGGCTTGTGTGCCATAGCATTTTCTATATTTAGTTTTCAGAAAAATTGGTGATGGATGCAAGAGCTTTGAAAAATGTTTTGTTCTTCGGCTTCCAACTGCTTTATTTATCTACTCAGTATAATAGATGAATCTTCAATTTAAATTTTGTTGTTGTTGTTGTTTGTTTGTTTGGATGTTGGATGGATATGACCAACACAGAACATATTGACGCGCCATGCCACTTGCATATATATCTACCACTTCATGTAACTTCAATGAGCACAATTATGTGAGGAGGAGTTATAGCAAAGAGATAACCGGTTACAACGAATCAACCAAGCAAGTAGACCAAACTAAATACATAAAGCACACAATTTGGTCTCGGTTCGGGTAAACCTAATCCGGGAGAGAATAATCGAGATATTATTCAACTAGTGAAGATATAAGAGTTACAATTAATCTCACCAAGAACTTATCAATCTCTCAAGCCTCACTAGAAGATAGTTTAATATTTACAGTAAAAAATCTCAAATAAAGTACTACATCTCAATGGAGACTATTACTATAAAATATAAAGATGTATAAGAACCCTAGGTTGTAATCTTGAAACAATCAACATCTGATATACCCTGAAGAGAAAGTCACACGATAGGATTTGTACGATCTAACTTGGAGAATAAGTTGGGCTCAAACAGATTCATCCAGAACTCAACCCATTTGATGTTATCTGTTGGTTGCAGTTGACTGCTTCAAAGAGCAGTTGTCTGCTCTCAAGTCAGAGAGCAACCGAGAGCTTTGCGGTTGACTGCAATTCGGTGCATTCAACTGCTCCCTGCTGCTGCTTTTACCTGTTGGTGCTCTTTTCTTCTTCCATATTCACTTCGAACATCTTCTCGTTTCGCCGTCTTCTTTTCATATCGAACCTAGTATGCAAGACATAAACCCAACAATTTCCACCTTGGATTGCATACTCATGCTTCAACACCTATGTGATTAATTGCCTCTAGATACTTTTCCTTTCCTCTTGCAAATAACCCGATTTTGTGTCTTATTTTGCTAATTGAATTTACTTCCACCTGTTAATTTTCTAATCGTATGCCCCCTTCAAGGGCATACCCCAGTAGATGTCAACCCGAAGGCATCACCCTCCGTACGAACTCCACCTACTCTGAGACATTCTCCACCTCCCAACGATATTCGAACATCATGATCTTACGTCAGTGATTTTAGTGGTGGCGAACTAGATATTACTTTAGGCGCAGGGCTTATATACACTTGCGCAAGATTTTTCTTTTCCAAAAATCTTGTGGAGGTTATGTTGAACACCCCTCATTTTCTTCATCAGCTTACGACGACCTTCTCAAACCGACAGAACTCCACGTCGAGTTGTATACCTTTAGCACCATGTTTCCAGAGTTCCCAAAGATATCAGATTATGTTTTAGCAAAGAAATATGCATGACCTTCTACAATGTGAACCTCTTTCCATCTAACATCTCCAACTAAACTGTTTCCTCACCCACTACGTCATAAATCTCACCACTCTTCGTTCTCACATAAAAACCTGTTGTAAACTTGTAAATAGAAAACGTCTTCCTCTTGGAGCAAATATGAGAAGAACTACCTGAATCAAGAAACCAGCCAAAATCTACATCTAAAGAAATTAAAACAAGAAAACAGTCTAAGTTATTTCCTGATTCAGCGATACTAACTTTGTTGACACCATTCTGATTCAACCACTTACAACAATCCCTCTTGTAATGCACAATCCCTTTACAATGGTGGAAACAGAAGATGTCCTTATTCACACGATCACTTCCAATCAAAGTTCTATCCACTGTCAAGCAATCCATAGAAGTAGACCATAATTTCTGAGTATCATTCCTAAGTGCATCATTCTTCAAGCCCTTGATCACACTGACTACCGAAAGCTTCTCCTTGGCAGATTTTTGGTGTAGTATGGTGGTTATCAAATGCTTGTGAAAGCTTTATCCTCTTCGCTTAGATCATCTGCGTTTTTTGCCCTTAATTCATATAATACCTTATTGAATTATAATATATGATATTGAAAAACGGTACCTTCCTTCATTAAGAAATAAAATAGTTTTCTCTTTCAGTACATCTAATCTAGTAACGACGATCCCGAGTAGTCAGTTTTAAGTCTTGCCCACAGACTCGTAGCGCTGTTCTCCTTAAGGAAGTTGTACTGGACTTCGTCTGCCAATGACAACCGAATTAAACTCAAGGCCTTTAAACAAATCTAATCTCATCTCTCCTGCTTCATGTCAGATGGCTTCCCTTTTTCTCCTTCTAAAGCAAGATACAAGTCATTTTGAACCAATATGTCGTACATGTCCACCTTTCAGAGATTAAAGTTGATCTTACTGTCGAACTGCTCGATTTTCGTGAAATCATGAATTTTCATCTTCACCAAGAAACTCCAGCAACTTTTGCTCTGATTCCAGTTGTTAGGGAATTAAGTGTAGTGGGGAGGGATTGTAGATAAGTGATAACTGATCACAACGAATCGACTAAGAAAGTAGACCAAACCAAACATACAAAGTACACAATCTTGTCCCGGTATGGGAGAACCTAATCCAGGGGCGAAATAACCGAGATATTATTCAAGTAGAGAAGATACAAGAGTTACAATCACTTTCACCAAGAACTTATCTAACTCTCAAACCTCACTAGAAGATACTCTACTGTTTACACTCGAAAACTCTTAGATGAAGTATTACCTTTCAGTGGAGGCAATTACAATATAACATAGAGAACTAGAGAAACACTATGTTGTAGTCTTGATACATTCACTGTTGGATATACCTGGAAGAAAAAGCCACACGATAGAAGCCGTACAATCTAACTTAGAAATCAAACTTATTCACCTAGAACCCGACCCATTTGCTGTTGTCTGCAGGTTGTGGTCGACTCCTCTTAAGTCAGAGAGCAACCTAAAAGGTTTGCGGTTGACTGCAATTCGATGCAGTCGACTGCTCCCTGCTGTTGCGTCTTCTTGTTGCTCCTTTCTTCATATTCGTTTTGAAATACTTCTTGTTTGACCGTTTCTCTCTACTTCGAACATAGTATGCAAGACATAAACCCAACAATAATTGGATTAGCTCATCATTGTAACTACTTAGGGTTCATTTTAGCTTTAATTATTTGTGGTCAGTTTTGTTTTATGTTGTACTCATTTTGGTTGAGAAATATTTTAATTTTAGAACAATATGGTTGGTGTATGTGGGAAATTAAAATCTCTTTCCAGCCAAAGGTGTAACAGATTCTCTTTATATTAATAAAAAGATCAAGCTAGTTAACATGGCTTCTAATGTATTTTAGAAAACTAGATGCCGTTGAAGATATGTAAGTTAGGTTAGATAGCAATTGTGCAAGATTGTGCATACTCTGTTGGATTTGGATTTAGTATGCTGTAACCTCTCTAAATATAGTAAGTATTATTCAAAGGTACACGTGTACAAAAATCCTTGATCTTTTTATTAGGTGAAAACTCCTCAGTCAGGATCTGGAACAAACGAGAGATATATCGTCACTAAATTTCTAGAAGATGCACAACAGCTAGCTGAATGGATATTCGTCATTTGATTTGTTTCTGAGATGCCACGCACACTCTAGCTGAACGATGCATGCATGGTTATGAGGTGTGAGGTTCGTTCTCAAAGGGATTCAATTATTGAAGACAGCTTGCATTATTATTCTTGGACTGTGGATCCGTTACATGATTATCACACATTATATATGAACATTTCTTAACTCGATCATCATAATTTGTGAGGGTAGTTTGTGAACAATATTAATTGTTGGAGTTTTAGTTAGACTATAATTAAGCTTAAAGTGTTTTGATGTTTTGACGGAGATAGTGTAACGTACGTGTTGTTCCACTCAGTTCAACAACTTATATGAAATTAAACAATGGGTTCACTTTGATCCCTCTCCGCCAACCACCTTCTCCCCCTCCATTAAAGTCACTCTTCTTGGCCTCCCCCCTTTCTGTGAATCACTGCGTCTGGTAGGGGACATGTCGAAATGCATTGGTGAAATCATAAGCATTTCCACTTCCACTAAGCTGGCTTCGGGGAGCCTTCAAGTGGAGGCCCTATTTAGGATCCCCAATTCCAAGGACCGCATTGAGGCTTTCTCTTTGAGCGACGGCTACTCGTCCTATCTGGTCTCGGTGCAATACCATGAGCAGGCTAATCGGGGCCTTAGTCAGCCTTCTCCCTCCCCTGGTCCCCTAAAGCCGGCTTCCAAATCGACGACTTCCTCCGCTCCCTTCCACCCTGGCTCTGCTTCATCTGTCAAGTTGTCTACTAAGGGCTCTCAAAAGTCATCCTCCAAAAGCAAGTTTGTCCCAGCTCGAAAGCCTTTTGTTTTGCCGCCCAGTCAGAAGATATCTCCTTCTAAAGCTCCAAACCTGGTTTGGATTAACTCCGATCTCGCTACTCTTCAAGCCGGGAAGGCGGTGGCTTCCTCTCAGTTGTCGTTGGCGGATCAACCGTCCCTTCCTCCTGCCATTGGCTATCAAAAACCCTCTTCTATTGAGCAGCTCTCCACCTCTTTCCCTCCTTCTGTGACTCCTTCAGCGCAAGTTCAACCATCATCGGACACATAGTGGAACGCATGGGAACCCAACCCTCATTTTACTTCTGACTGGGCGGAGTTCCAAAAGCAAGCTCATTTTCCTTCTCACTCGACCCCCGCTCTGAATCTGCCCCCCATCAAGGTCAAGCCGCCTCTTCCCTCTAAAGGGGAGGATTGGACTGCTCAGGACGATCTGCTTGAGGAAGAGGAGGAGGATAGGAAGCGGGATATAGCGCCCAAGCAAGTATTGTCGTCCCAACCTCTCTTTTGATGTTCAGTTTGATTCCATTATTATTCCTGAGTGGCTTCACTATTTTGTGCACTTCTTTTCTATTAAAATCGCTCGCCCATTAAGGGTCTCTCCCTCCACTTCTTTGGCCTGGGTGGATTCCGTTTGGATTTCCCCGGCGTTGAAGTTTTGTTTGGAGGTTAACATGGGCAAGCTTTTGCCCAAGTTTCTCTCCTCTGATCCTCCTTCCTCTAGCCAGAGGCTTTTTGTGGCATCCCTGAGTGCTGACACTCCTC
The DNA here is from genome assembly GCA_017893485.1 of Hemerocallis citrina. Lineage (NCBI taxonomy): Eukaryota > Viridiplantae > Streptophyta > Magnoliopsida > Asparagales > Asphodelaceae > Hemerocallis > Hemerocallis citrina. The sequence continues at coordinate 330,938,703 of CM030360.1, read as the reverse complement.
TTTTGCACCTCTCTACTGGTCAGTTTCCCCCTTCGGGTGGCTATATAAACCGTTCATTGCCTCCTCTTGAGCAGGAAAGTCTTCCCTATGTTTTGGGACCTTTCTCGCCGAGGAAGTCTCTGATTCGCCTCATTAGATCCAGTGCCCGCCTCATGGCTAAAAAACTGGATCACCCTTCTTCCCTACACTCTCCTAAACCATTGACCCCATTTTCTGGTAGCTTGGACCCTATCTTCTGCCATCCTCGTCCCCTAATCGAGCACAAATTATTAGGCTCTATTTTCCTTCATCGGTTCGACTCGCTTTCTGACCCTCAACTGGCCTCCCTCTCCCGTAGCATGGGTTTTGTAGTCAACTCAGATGATTCCCCTCTTCTCTTTTCCATTAGGCAGCTAGAACGTACCAGAGCTCGGGAGTTTCAACTCTTTAATGATTAGTATCTCCTGGAATATTCGGGGCCTCATTTGCCCCGTTAAGCAAAGGGCTATTTACCATTTAATCTCCTCTTCGCACTGCGATATCATTTCGATTCAAGAATCTAAAATGTCCTCTCCTTCCCCTTCCATACTGCGCACGATAGGCGGATCCATTATTCCCAAATGGATCGCGCTAGATGCGATTGGCTCCAGGGGGGTATCCTGTTAGGCTTTAAAGAGTCTGTATTCTCTATCTTGGGGGTCCATCGTCTCTAGTTTTTCCTTATTGTCCAACTGAACTGGACGCCGTGGAATTGCTCCCTCTCGGTCATCTCGGTTTATGTTCCTTCATCATCGGATAGTCGCTCGCCATTCTGGGACGAGTTCCTTTCTCTTCAAAACTTCACTACTGACCTCTGTTTAATCTGTGGTGACTTCAACGTCACCAGATTCTCTTCTGAGAGGTCGTCCCTCTCTCATTTTGATTCCTACTCCAATTCTTTTAACGACTGCATCCGAGCTTTGCATCTGATCGATATTCCCCTTAACGGAAGATCCTTCACTTGGTCTAACCAACGTCTCACTCCTTCGTTGGCCAAACTAGACCGCTTCCTTGTCTCCCATTCCTGGATTAACCAGTTTCACAACTCGTTCTCGAAAGCTCTCCCCAATCCCACTTCGGATCATGTGCCCATTGCCCTCTATTCTGATTTCCCCTTCACCCACCAGCACAAATTCCGATTCAAGAAATTCTGGCTGCAGGATCAAATTCTTGTCAACCTCATCGTGGAATGCTTATCCTTAGTGACCGGCTCGTCCGGCCTGGGTGGCCTCATTCTCAAACTTCACGCCATCAAATACGGATGTAAGATTTGGCGGCACGATAGACATCATAACACCGCTTTTCTTAAGAACTTCCTCCTTTCTTCCATCGAATTGATCGATCGGATGGAGGAACTAGGCCCGTTATCGGACTTTTTTCGCTCTGAACAACTCTCGTGCAAAAAAGAATTTGCCGATATCCTTCTCCTAGACCACATAAAATGGGCTCAGAGAGCTAAGTTTAGATGGTTAAAGGAAGGCGACGGTAACACAGCCTTTTTTCATAACTTTGCTTCCCACAGGCAACGTTGTAACCGTATTGCGCTGATCTCTAATAACGGTGTAGATCACACTTCTGATTATGAGATCCATAGGATTTTTCTCTCATTCTATAAAAACCTTATAGGTTCGAACAAACAGAGAGCTATTAGCCTTGACTGGGACCATCTTTACGGACCTGAGATTCTGGATCTCTCTTCCCTGGAGGCTCCCTTTTCTTTGGATGAAATCAAATTGGCGGTGTTTTCTTTAAAAGGTGACTCGGCCCCAGGTCTGGATGGTTTTCCCGCCTTCTTTTTCCAAAAATTCTGGCACTGGCTTAAAGATGACCTTCTTCGCTTGTTCTCGGAACTACATCAGGACCTTTTTTCTTTTGACCGCATCAACTATGCACACATTGTGCTTATCCCTAAGATCTCGGGAGCTCACTCGGTATTAAATTTTCGGCCCATCAGCCTCATCAACACCTCTTTCAAAATTATCATGAAAGTCCTATCCATGAGACTCAGTGCAGTCATCTCTCCCCTTATCGATCCTGCCTAATCGGGATTTATTAAGGATCGTTTCATCCTCGACAGTGTGGCCTCGGCTCAGGAAATTATCTCCCATTGCCACTCTTCCAATTCTGAAGGAATTCTACTGAAACTCGATTTCCAAAAAAGCTTATGACAATGTTAACTGGGAGTTCCTGTTTGATATTCTCATTCATCGGGGGTTTGGCCCAAAATAGATTGCTTGGATTAAATATAGCCTATTTTCAGGCACCTCTTCCATTCTGATCAACGGGTCTGAAGGCCACAAATTCAAAATTAAATGTGGCCTTCGACAAGGAGACCCCCTTTTCCCGCTGCTATTCTCACTTGTTGCAGATATTTTCAGTAAACTTCTTCGCAATGCCTGGGAAGTGCAAGTCATTGAAGGTCTTGGAGTCTCTCACCATTTCCAAGGCGTCCTTAATTTGTAGTATGCTGATGATACGATCATCTTCACCAAACCTAACGTTCATTCTCTTCGTAATCTTAAACTGCTCCTCTACTGTTTTGAGTTGGCCTCGGACCTCTCGATTAATTTCATTAAGTCCTCGGTCCTTTGGCTGGGTGGGTCACCCAATCGCCAGACCGAGGTCTCCAACTTCTTTAGCTGCCCCTCCGCCTTGTTCCCGTCACGCATTTGGGTATTCCCCTCAGGTGGGGTAAGCTTCATAAGTCTGATTGGTCTCCCATGGTGGATAAGATTGAATCCAGACTCAACATCTGGACTGGGAAATCACTCTCCCGTGGCGGTAGACTTATCCTCCTTAACTCTGTCCTTTCATCTATCTCCCTTTACATGATGTCATTCTATTATGTTCCCTCTTGGGTCATCAAGAGGATTGACCAAATTAGAAGTAACTTTTTCTGGTCTGGCTCATAGCACCACAAGCCACGTTCGCACCTTTGTAACTGGCAAATGGTCTGTTCCTCGAAAGAGGCAGGGGGCCTAGGGGTTTTGAACCTGAGGCATCAAAATATTGCCCGGTTAGGTAAATGGCTTTGGAGATTCTTAAAATCTAACCATTTACCTTGGATTTAGAGCATCAGCGCGCATTGTTTTTCCAGGTGCCAATTATGGGACTTCCCCTTAGGATTCGTTGCAACTCCTCCCCTTTCTGGAAAGGAGTTTGGAAGGCAGCGCCTGCTTTCCAGTGCGGCATCAGGCACGTTTGCTTTGATGGTTCCAAGACCAAGTTTTGGACAGACCTGTGGACGGGTAATTCCAAACTCGCTACTACTTTCCCTGCTCTTTTCCGTCTTGCCTCCAACCCCCTTGCCAAGGTGGCTGATTGTTTCACTCTGGTTAATTCCCGTAAACATTGGTCTATCCAATTCTCTGCCATCCTCCCGGACTCTTTAACTGTGGACCTTGACTCCCTCATCCGCTCCCTTAACAACGCCGCTTGGCATCCACTTGAAGACTTCTCTTGGCGATGGAATCCATCAGGAAATTTCTCTGTTAAATCCTTTTATCAATTTCTCAACTTTAGAGGCACCCTCTCCCCTTTTGCTAATTTCATCTGGAAGTCCTGCGCCCCACTTAAAGTTAAAATTGTTGTCTGGCTGGATCTTAACAACAGATTACTCACGGTCGAAGTCCTCAACAATAGAAACTTAGCTTGGAGGCAGCTGTGTCCCCTATGCTCCAGCAACACCGAGGATGCTGATCACTTGTTTGTTGCTTGCGAGTTCATGCGTCCTCTATGGAAAATTGCTTCTCTGGCGTGGGAATCGCCCACCATACCTTCCCACCTTTTCTCCGTTTGGTCTTTTCGTCCCACGAATGTGAAGTACCAAGATTTCTGGATCCTCTCGGTTCATATTATTATTTGGATCACGTGGATGGAGAGGAGTAGAAGAATTTTTTCTCAGAAGGCGTCTCCTAGCCTCACCATCATCGAAGAGCTGCTTTTTCTTTTTAACTTCTGGTCTTCTTATTTAAGTCTCGAAGTTAGAGTCCCTTTACCATTGTAGAATGGTTGAGGCCTTTCTTTGTCTTCGTAATCTCCATGCCTTTTAGCATGGTGGCTGAGTCGCTAACTGTCTTGCCTGAGATGTTTTCCTTTTTTGCTGCTGACTCCTTTTTTTTAGGCTTGATGGTGGCTGGATCTTTTGCGCTGGCTTTCATGTGCAGTCTTTCTCTTTTGGTTTAGTTTTGGCTGGGCTTAGCTTGTTTAGCTTTGGTACTGTTGCTTTTTTAATTCCCGTGTTCATATATCATGTTGGTGCTTCGCTTAGGGTTTCCACCCTTGTTACTGTACTATCACAGTACCTAGTTTAGATCTTGGCCAGGAAAGGCTTCTTTTGTTATGATTTTTCTTTCGTTTGCATTTGTGGTATTATTCTTTTAATGGCTGTGTTTGGGCTGTGTTATTAGCCATGATTTGCCGTGTTTTTTGGCCTTGTATTGGCGCTTGTTGCTCCTGTGATGCTCGTTCGGGCTTGTTTTGGCCGTCTATTTTTTGTACTAGCCCCATCGTTTGGGCCCGTTCGGGACCTCGATGTCTTTCCCTCTCTGGCGTTTTTCCTTTCAGCGTTTCATTTAGTTGACTGTGTGCTTTGGAGCTTTTCTGCTCTCCCCTCCCCTTGCGGACTGCCCTGCTTCAGGGTCATTTTTGACCTTATTGTACGGTCTGAGAGAAGGGCGCCGGCACCTTTCTCCTTCATTGGGTCTGAAGTGGTATTTTTTGCCTTGTCCGTTGTTGGCTGTGGAGTTTAGTCCTTGCCGCTGTTTGGATGACTTCGGGATTGTTTTATCTAGCGCTCGGTAGGCTGTTTCCGTGGGTTGTCTTCTCCTCCGCGAGCCCCCTGCTATTATGCCACCTCGCTCCTCTGATTCTTTCGGAAAAGTCACTCTCCTGCACCTTGGTTTCCTCAGCTCGCAGCCTGGACCCTCTGTGTTGCTCCCTGTTGGCCTGTATTTTCTGGCGGAGTGGTTTTAGGTTTGGTTGTTTATTTTCAGCGCTGTTTTGCTGTATTGTATTTCCTGTTTTTATCTTGCATTTTACGGCTTGTAAAATCTTTTTGTAACTCTGGGTGATTATTTATATATTGTTTGGTATGGCTGGAGTCGTAAGACTCTATTCGTTACGTCAAAAAAAAAAAAAAACAAATCACATACGGAAATTTGAGGTACACTTACAGTGCCACTTATTATACACTAGCTAGGATGTAGTCACAGAGAGTAGATAGCAGGTTGTGTCCATTCCCATTGCAAAAGAAGTATATATACATATTACATTTAGAAAAATACAAAAGTGCCAGCCATGGTAGAAAAATTTAAAAAAAGGCTACAGGTGGTGGCAACATATATATTTATTTTTTTTAAAATACTATAAGAAAAAGGGAGGAAATTAAGAGCATGCAAATTCCTTTTTAGAACCTGCAGCTTCAAGTCAGACGATTAATGAGATTTTATTAATGGTTAATTATGAGAAGAAAAATTAATGCGCCCAGGCTAATTCAGCACAAGCTGGTCCAAGGAATAATCACAGCTAGCTAGGCATGCAGCTTAATTAGGACAAGAGCGAGCGAGCTGCTTGAAGCGCAGCCATGAGAAAGTAGTCTTAGACAAGTTGTCTGCCTCGTTGGAACACGAAGAAGAGGTTGACGTAGATGACGGAGCTGCTGGTGGTGGTGGAAGACAAGTTGCAGAAGCAGAGGTGGTGGTGGTGGAAGGTGTTACGGAAGAGGCAGCAGATACAGAGGAGGAGTTTGGACAGAGGAAGAAGTTCCTGGATCCCAATCCGATGAGCTTCTCCTCAGGATCTAAAGATTCTAAGCTGAACTGGGAGTAGTGAAGACCGAACAAGGCCGAGGTCAATGACGAGGGATTATTGCTTGGCAGCAGAGGCCGCCTGCCTTCCTTGACGTATTGCTTCAACGTTGCAGCAATAAGATCCTTGACACTCCACTCTGTTGAGGCCATTACTTGGACAGCTCCAAGGCTCCTCTGAACATTCACGTTCACCAAAACTTTAGCCGGGACTCTTCTCCCTACAATAATTTGTGAGCTACTTCTACTACTGCTCCCATCATCAGTTGCTGCTGCAGAAGCAGGTTGTTCCAATCTCTTCAACTTCAACTTCAACTTCAACTTCAACGCATGATCACCTGATGCTTTGCATTGGGTTTGGGCCTCCTTCATCTTCTTCCAATCAGCACCAGCTCCTGCAAGCAAATCAGGTTGTGTTTTGGGCCTGCTCATGATGATTTTGTTGGGATCGGATGATGGTCCCATTATTCTTCCATGGAAGGAAGACGACCTCTTTGGCAGCACAGATGGGTGATGATTATTGCCACCACGCCTTCCTCCTCCTCCTCCTCCTCCTCCTCCTTCATGTAGGGCGGCCTGTCTGATTAGGCTTCTTGAATGGGGAGTGACTGGAGTCGGCTGCTGCGGCGGTGCCATATATAATATAATATACACACACAAGAATTTAATTACTGATCGATCGAGGAATAATATTATATAGTTAATGAATTACCAGAAATAGTAGCTAGTATTAATTAGTTAGAGCTTCAGCCTCAGCCTCAAGCGACTGGTACGGTACCGGCCGGAAATATCTTTGGCAAAGAAAATTAAGGAAAAAGGAAAGAATATTATTTAGCAGATCGAGGAGGAAGAGGTGGAGGAAGGGAAAAGCTTAATTATATATAAATAGAGATCTCAGCCGCAGCATCAGCCGCAGCCTTCCCTGATGTTTTAATTTATTCTCGATCTGCAGCTCGCATAATTAACCAACTGAACTGATGATCGATCGATCCCAATTGATTAATTGGGTTATCATTCAGAAGGGTGTATGTATGTAGCTGATGAGAAATAAAAGATGTTTGAGGCCGGCCGGAATCTTTAATATTGATGGATACCTAACTAACTAACGTGTGTTGTTTGAAGTATACAACATGAAGCAATGGAAATGGTCCAAGTAATTAAGGGAATTAGTAGCTTGGTACTTGGGATTTTATATATATACTAGGTATGCCCGTGGCACGTGCCTACGGCACGTATTCGGAACTGCATATAAATTTATTTGTAGTTATTTGAGTTAATCTAATACAATCACCTTTAAATTGTTTCCTACGGCATGTTTAAATTGTTTCCTACGTCCTCCTTTGAAATTATATTGTTTCCAAATAGTTTTCTAATACAATCACCTCTAAATTGTTTCCTACGGTACGTTATCGCGAATACTGATTAATTAATTAAGTTATTTAGTAAAAATTTCGACAGACTTCTCTAAAATTTTACAGACAGGATTGTAGTAAAAATTTCGACAGAATCTCCCCTGAAATATTTGTCCTTTTAGAGCAATTTCTTACGGAATTCTGCTCAAAAATAAAAAATTAACATCGCATACAGTCAAAAAGAATCCTCCCAAGGCCAATCCAAGCAACATCACACAGGCATCATATATATAGAGCTCTGGGGCAAATAATCTTCATATGACTAAAGATACAAAATAAAAACCAAGATATCGTTCGAAAACATAATAGATTTTAAGATATTTAGTAAAAATTTTGACATAATCTCCCCTAAAATATTAGCCATTTTACAGCAATTCCTTACGGAATTATGCTCACAATTAAAAATATAACATCAGAGGCAATAAATATGAATCCTCCCCAGACCAATCCAAGCAACGTCACACAGGCATCATATATATATGGCTCTGGGGAAAAAAAAAGTCATATGACTAAAGATACAAAATAAAAAACCACGATATCATTTGAAAACATAATAGATTTTAAGAAATTTAGAAAAAATTTTGACAGAGTCTCCTCTAAAATATTAACCCTTTTACAGCAATTTCTTACGGAATTCTGCTAACAATTAAAAATATGACATCAGAGGCAATAAATATCAATTCTTCCCAGGCGAAACCAAGCAACATCACACAGGCATCATATATATAAGGCTCTGGGGAAAAAAATCATAATATAATGCAAGATACAAAATAAAAACCAAAAATTCGTTGAAAACGTAATGATTTTTAGAAAAACCATCGAAAAACCTTTCAAAAACCAAACACAAAACCCAATACTCCACAAAATTCGGGTACGGGTATTAACATAACTATATTATATCATCATCATATACAGATACTTACAACTATTACATCCTCCACCAAAATATACACCAACCAACCAAAATAGATAGTAACATAAAGAGAAAAAGAAAGCATTACAAACATTCTGAGAATATAAAGATTACAGATGGACAGACGACTAAACCCGCCATAATGAAGAGACCTGAAAAATCACGATCAAGAATGAAAAATTCATTTTAATGAAAAAGTAACCAATGAATCAATGAGAATTTATACTAAATATGAGAAACTTTGATCTTATTTTCCTTCTCCAATCACTGACAATCAAGATTAGATTTAAACATGAAACTAAAATGAACTATATACTTTTATGGCCACATAAAACTAAAATGAACAAAACAAACATGAAAGATGCTAAAGATTCAAGCTTTATCCTTTCTTCTCAAACCAGAATATTCATACCCATCAAAATTCGCACTACGAACAATGCAAAAAACATTCAACCGCAAATATTAGCATATTAAGCATCAAATGGAATGAGAAAAAGAAAAGTTTTGTTTGTCAATGAGAAAAAGTGAGTTGTATATTGTAAGACACATGGTGAAATTATTTTAGTAAGTTGTATACTATAAGGCACTGTAAGGCACATGGTGAAAAGTATAGATGGTCTTTATATTGCAACAGTGAACGTACTACATAAATATTGAATGGAATACATAATGAGCAACAGTGAATAGTAAACAGTGAACATACTACAGAAACTAAAGAAATTTCCAGTTATAGATCACAACATAAATAGTATCAAAACAGTAAATTATCCTACAAAATAAATTTATCGAATAATACTAATTCTTACCTGAATTATGGTTTACGTTTTCGGTGATTGAGTTGCATCGAATGCATCGGATCATGCGGAAGAACTTTCACTGTCAGAATCTGTAACACAAGTCAAGGTATAAGTCAATTTAACCTTAAAGGAAAACAAAATTTCCTGTACTATCAATGTTTAACCTAGTTATTAATTAATATAAAAACAATTCAAAAAAGGACCATAAATACAATAAAGTAAGGTTCATCAAAAAGGAAAATACCCCCCCAAGTCAATGGGTAGCATGGATTTAGTTTTCAATTTGAGTTGGAAATTATGTATTTTGCAAAGAACAACACATAGATAAAATTGTTACCACTGGAGGAAGATCAAGAATCACTACTTGAGTTGCTTGAACTACTTGACCTACTTGCATTATCCACCTTGTTTTCACCTCCTTTTGGCAAAGAAGCCACCTCCTTTTCATCAACCACTGATTCCAACAAAATCACACATCATCACGAAATATAAAGCAATCCTAATTTTCAAGATGTAGGAAAAACATGTTTTTCAAAGTTGTTTTTCAAAGACATGTTTTTCAAAGTAGACACCACATGCCTAGCCACTCTTCCCCACTCTCTTACTCTCTAATATGACATGCAAGAATATTTTGAGATACACATAAAAATATGGAAGAAATTTAGATGCAATACATGGTAAAAGAAATTGCAAACTAAAATTCAAACTTGTATAATAAAAAGGATGCATACCTCGCCAGAACAGTCGGGTACAAATTTTCACAATGTGCTTCATAATATTCCCTGTGTTGTTCTCACTCTTGTCCAACAAAGATGCAAAACTCAAGAGAGAACACCAATAGTATCTGCATCAGATATTTATCTTACTATAACTGCAATTTTTTTTTAATAAATGAGAATGAAACTTCCAGTGCTTTAATTGAAACACCAGTTATATGAACAGAGTGAATTACAATTCAGAGTTTTCTTGATTGAAGTATGGGTTGTTGAGGTGGTCTAATTGTTGAAGCAAATGCAGAATTTTCATATAAATCTGTTTTTCTAAACAGAAAAACTAAGCCAACAACAACAACTGAAGAAATCATAATTTAACATAGGATTTTTTGCGTAAATACCTAATGTTATCACTATATGAGACACTACATCTTAGATTTGGATGAATTTTTTGCTGTGGCATTTTGTCGAATAGTTGGCAAGCGAAATTTCAAGAACTGTAAAACCCATCAAAATTTTTATTTGGCTGCAGTACCACATGATCATAGAATTATAGATATAACTACAATGTCTAAGTAACCCTTTTGACTACAATAGCTAGGATCATAGATTTATTGAGATAAGTAGAACATCATGATTCCTTAATAACTAAAGCTAAAAATTTGGAAAACCTGCAACCTTAAACAGTTAAGTTTGTTAACATAACATTTGTCAAGGTTTGTTCAAGAAAGAATCTTATTCGAAACTATGCAAACAAAAAAAAAACGTTTTGCCCCATCACAATATATAAAATTTGATTTGTTTCCATGATTCCATCTAATCTAAAATACTATATTAATTGTAGGAATTTTTCCTCCATAAGCAAGGTTTACTTATTTGAAGGTTTTAGAAAACTATACATAAATGCATTCGGTTCTTGATATTGCATGAGATACGTTGCTTATGATACTTTAGGGTAGAAAAGAGTTTTCCATTTAAAAAGGATCCAATTAGAAGCAAAGCTCAATATGAAGATCAATTTCAATCTATTAATAGTAAACGTGTGAGGTTTTCTAAGACTAACGTCCACAATTAAGGAGATGCAAACTACAATTTAATGACCATTAAAATTAGATTATATTTGAAACCCAAGTACAATACCTCGCAATATCTTCTTTGCGAGGATTACAAAGGGGAATACAGGAGGAAGATACCTTCTTGCGTTTCTAAGGACCCACCAACTTCATGAAATCATGTCTCCAGAAACCCTACAATAAAGAAGATGGTTAATTAAGAAATACATAGACTACAATTTTACTGAATTAAAATTAAGGTTAGAAAGGAGAAGGGAGACCTCAATATGTGTAATCGTCCACATGTACTGAGACTTTCCTCGGGAGACATGGTAATAAACAGTCAGCCAAAAGAATAACATGTTTCCTTATAAACGAACCCTGTCAATTTTCTTGCCAGTTCTATTTCAGTTGTGCAACCCCAGGAACTATGCAACCGTTCCCTGCATATTTTATGAATAATGGAATGTAATGTATAATGGAAAGCACGCATGTTTCTAGTTCGAGAAAGAAACCTTGCTTGTATTAATGCTATCATCAACAGCCTTCCAGGGTCGCCCAGCATTCCCCTGCTTCATTATTTGCAAGTTATCCATAAGGGAAACATATGGGAATTGTAACTAACCAAACGAATGTAGTCAACAAAACGAATGCAGTCAGTTTTGTTTAGATGATCTTTAGATGAGAATTAGGTTACAATCCAAAAAATTAGGTTACAATCCTAAAATCTAACACAAACTCAACAAAACGAAATATTTACTTTTACAATTTATCTTTTCCTCTAAAAACTTCAATAAGAACATAATGCACGTTTAAACTGTTATATTGTGCCTATTGGAAATCTTTTCCTGTCATACTCATGTTGAAGCAAATGCATGGTTATACTCTGGTTGAATCTTCCTTAGATTTATTGCCCGATAAATTAGTCTTGTTTTGTTTGATACTCCAGTCTTTCTTTGATTATAATCATGAATTTGGAGTACTTCATTGCAATTAGTTAACCAACTTTTTATTAGAATCCATTATAGTTGTTACTAATGACCTACTTGATGAGTACTGTTGTACTTATTGTTCAATCTCCTTTTGATACTCCTGAACTTTATTTTTTTGTAAGAGTTTAACAATTGCCATAATCAAAGTAGATTAAAATAAGACAGAGCACTGAAAGCACCTCCTAGTGAGAAGCGAATGTAGGAGAATTTCTAGTTAAATAGGAAGCTGTGGTACCACATTTATAATGAGAATAAACTTAAAAGAGGTTGAGTAGAAATGTAATTAAAAGGTATAATCGATGACAAATATAATTAAAAAGTATACAAAAGTCTACCAACCTTTAATCCAGAAACTGGCATATACAAAAGTCGTCATTTGTCAATAGAATATGTTAAGTTGGTTCTAAGATCATTTTCACCTATTACTACCTCACCTCAAACTATAATGAAACCAACTGTAAAGCAGATCAAAATTGTGAACAATAAAGACGCACACGTTTTCTAGTTGGAAGAAGATGTGTGGAAGAGACAACTTGAGCATGGAGAGTCTTTTGGATTATTTTTATTGATTCGACCATATTAGATATCTGATTTATTGTAGAGAACAAATAGCACTTAGTAACCTGGAAATGTTATTTGGAGTTTGGGATAGGAGACGAACCGAATAGGAGCATTGGTCCTTCGTAAGGTGGGTTTTTTATTTAGTTCAATTGAGGTTTTTGGGTTCTTAAACCAGACAAAGTCATTGCCTAAAGGTAGCCAGACAATGTTCCTATTCGATTTTGACTGACGCAGATCACAAATGAGAAGGATGTTTAGAACAATAAATATTAGCATCAACCCTCGCGAATACTTTTATAGGGAATACTAAAAAATTTAAAATCTGCAACCCTAAACAGATACAATCCTAAAATTAGATGCAAAATTAGATGGAAAACAGTATCAATTTCGAATAACACTTACAATCCTAAAATCCGCACCGAGGTGAAAGTTGGGTTGACGAATCTGCAAAACAGTATCAAAAACAGCGAGTTCCAGAAGGGATAATAGCTTTAACAAAAAAAATAAATAAAAATTGTCCAAATAGGAAGTCTATCAACACAACTCAGGATATCCCATTGCACTACAATGTAGTAACTGTACAATACATAAAGAATCAAATTATTACCGGGCAAATCTTTTAAAGCACAAAACCAAGTATCTACTTATGAGTTAGTGCCAAATTCCAATCACAAATCACAAATCACAAAGCACCAAAGCACCAAAGCACCAAAGGGAAGTAGAACGGACAATAAACAGAAAATAAACAAAAAAAGAGTGAGATCAACCTGCACTGATGGCATGTCTTCCCTTTAAACTTGATCGTAAACACGCTTTCCTTGCCTATCATACCCATCCACATAAAGTTCCTAGCTTGTCTCGCAACTTCCCAATAGCGCATAATGCTCCTCTGTATAAACTTCTTCCCTTTCACCTTCTGCAACCAATGCCAACCTACCACTCTTTTGACCTAAAAAAATTTTCCCCTTCTTTGCACTCTGCATTTTTCAACCAAAAAAATGCACCAAAATTCTACCAACTTAAAATCAATAAAATCAAAATTCTATAACATCCAACCCCCCTCAACCAAATTTCTCAAAAAGTAAAACAAATGCAATACCTGACATGTAGAGACGGTGAAATCGGTGGTCGGGATCAACTCAAATGGGCACAAATCAGTCACTAGCCATGAAGAAGGTGAAGCTACATGTCAAAATTCTATTAGGGTTTACAGGGGAGCGACGGCAATGGGAGGCGCGACGTCGGGAGGGGACACAGGCCGAGAGGGGGTGGCGCTGTGGCTGTGGTTGCTGCCGTCGACGGAAGGAGAAGGGGAGGAGAGGGGTGCGCTGTCGTGGCTGGCGTCGTGGAGGCAGGACGACAGGGGGGTTGCGAGCAGGCATCGAAGACGGCAGACGGCGAGAGTAACGGAGACGGGCGGCTCGACATCAGGAGGGGACACATGCCGAGAGGGGGTGGCGATGTGGCTGTGGTTGCTGCTGTCGACGGAAGGAGAAGGGGAGGAAAGGGTCGCGCTGTCGTGGCTAGCGCCGGAGACGGGGTCACGGCAGGGGAGAAGGTCGGGAGATAGAGTATGGGGAGAGATGAGAGAGAGGGAGACGGGGGGAGAGAGAGAGTCAGTGAGAAAGAGAGAGAACGGGGTTTATTTTGGGGAAAGAGAGAGAGTGTGTGTGAGTTTTGAATTTGTGTAGTTTAACATTTTGGGCGGAAAAATATATTTTGTGAGATTAGATCTGGTCCATTGATTTTGGTAGAGATTGAATGTGAGCCACTTGATAGCTTTCTTTGTAATTTATTATATAGATATATTGTTTTGTTGAGGGAATTAATCAAATCAATCATTGAATTAATTAAGCAAAAGGGTATAGATGCATCGAGAGGAGATTGGAAGCTACTTAATCATGGATCCGAGTTGGCACCCGCCATGCACCTAATTAATTGCAAATTCACAATCATATACTCCCTCCATTTCACTTTAAGTGATATTCAATAGTTTTGCACACAGATTAAGGAATGGTGAGATAAACATTTTTTTCTCTCTACACCCTTATTAATAAGCCTCCATGATTTAATTACTAATTCTTTTTCTAATGCAAATTCTGATTTCAAGAAACTGTAATTAATGTTTTCTCAATACAAATTCTGATTTCTAAATATTGTAATTAATGTTTTGCACACACATTTGGAGAAAATAAAATCTAGAAAGTTGAAAATACAATTTTCTAAGAATATTTGATAGGATTAAGATGAGTAATTAAGATAAAATTTCAACATAAATAAGGATTTTCTTGAAAAAAAAGGAAAAAAAAGGAATAATATCACTTAAAGTGAAACAAGAAAAAAAATCCTAAATATCACTTAAAGTGAAACAAGAAAAAAATCCTAAATATATCACTTAAAGTGAAACGGGAGGAAGCATATACTGTATTAATTAATTATTAGTATGTAGTATATGCGCACCTGCATGCTAATTAATTAATTAGTTCCTTCCCAATTCAATCCATTCATTCATTTGTGTTATTATATATTCAATTATTGATCACACAGGAGAAAAGAAACGTGAAGCACCCGCCTTTGGTTGGTTATAAGCATAAATCACCCATCACGTACGACAGTGAAATGAAGGTGATGACGACCAGAGGCGATATATATATTTCATTAAGATGATCGATGTGTTGTGACCCAAGTGCATGTCGATCGAATATACTTGTCTTTGTCTGCATCTCAGTCTCATATTTGTGATGATTAACTCCATATATACATGCATTATGCGACCGACCAATATAGATTAAAGTTTTAATTAAAACAATTATACAGTATATAACTGTGAACTCTGTAAGCTGCAGGTGGTTATCTATCATTCCAATCTTCTAATCTTGTTTTAAGAGTAATTAAGATGCAAGGGTAAGTAGCTTTCAGCAGCTGGGACCTAATTAATTAAGGTCCGTAGGTAAATCCAATGTGAATATATATCTTCTTTCTGAATTCCGAATCCAAGGAGCATTACGTTGCAAGCATACGACAACCACCGACCGGGCATGTTACCTTTGGGGTTCGGGTGGTCACACCACACCACACCACACCACACCGCACCACACTGCCAATAAGATAACACCCGCGCTGGCTGTATGTATGTATGTATGTAATCAGTAGTAGTCATCCAACCAGCCAACCTCTTTGTATGGTGTTGGTATGATTAATTTCATTTTGTCTCCTCCTCCATTTTTACTACTTGGGTTTTTTAATGCTAGCTGTCAGTGTCAGCCTCCCTAACCATTGGCTTATCTTCTCCTAATTAATTACCCCACTTTTATAGCGTAACCATTGCTCCTTTTCCTTCCCTTAATCACTAGGCTAGGCTAATTAATTAACATGTAGCTTAGGAAATTAAACCAGCATCATATTCGCATGTATATTCTTCTTAATTGGTACAACTTGCATTTCTCGAGTCTGACAGATCAACTCATGATGAGCCACATTGCTGATGCCGATGCTGCATCCTGCATAGTGCATGTATGCTAGAAAACAAATTCTCAAATTTTTTAAAATTTTTTTTTTTTTGTTTTTTATAGGTTTTCCTCACAACTCCCATTTCATACAATTAGTTAGGGTTTGCATAACATTTACCCTTTACTCATTATTGGCTGCTGTTTAGTATATTCTTTGGGTAGACGTTACACACACAGAGGCACGACCCAAAAAGGACGAATAAAATAAAGTTGCGTTCGTTCGTTCTTTCTTTATTGAAGTTAGATGAGATAAGATGAGATGAGGTCAGATGGGGCGAGGAGATGAAAAAGACGGCGGAACAATTCCATCCATCCATCCATGTATAGCAAGGTGGAAACTGGGGATATTTTCATTCTCAAAATTAAATTAATTTATTAATTTAAGAATGATATCTGTATAATGAAACACAAACAAAGCTATCAAGTGGCCCTCCTACAATCCCGTCAAAATTAAAGGTTCAGATCTAACCTCGCAAAACACATTTTTTCTCTCAAAAGTTTTTTTCCCAAAACTCAAATTCAAATTACTCTCCCAAAACAACTCATTTATTTATTTAATTATCTCTCTCTCTCTATATATATATCTATATAATAAATTACAAAGAAAGCTATCAAGTGGCTGACAATCAATCCCTCCAAAATCAAAGGCCCATATCAAACCTTATAAAACACATTTTTCCTCCAAAATTTCAAACCCCCAAACCAAATTTTTTCCTCTAAAAAACTCATTACTTTATTACTATCTCTCTCATCTCTTTACTTTTTCAAATTTCTCTCTCTCTCTCTCCCATTCTTTCTTTATTTACTTAGAAATTTTGATTTTAAGATTTCGGTTTTGTAAAATTTCAAAATTTTTAATAGCAAATATCTCTTCAACAATTGAATTTCATTATTTTCCACACTTAAAGTTCTAAGAAGTTAGATTTTATACCCCATTTATAATTATTTTTCAATATAGATTTTATTTATAACTAATTATTGTCATACTATTCAAACTTGAGCTACATAATTATTTTTTACTATTTATATGGCTTTTCGTGTTTTGTATCGTTCCGAAGACGTGCCGTAGGCACGTGCCCACGGGCAAATCTAGTATATATATAGGGTAAAAGGGATATGAGCAACTTGCTCATTTAGTAAATGAGCAATTGATTATGTGGCATGCATGTAATACATTGGACAACTAACCCTTTTAAGACTTTTCCAATCACATGTATGCTACATCATCAATTGCTTATTTACTAAATGAGCAAGTTGCTCATACTCCTTTTTCCCATATATATATGAGTAATGTGAGTACTGTGAGTCTCATATTTGTATGAGAAAATTTTCCTCATACAAAGTGATTATACTCACTTGGTGGGGACCTTATGGAAGATCCAGTACGTCCATCATTTTTATCATGCTAATAGACGTATGTGTAGAAAAAATCAATTGATTTGGAGGTCATTCACTCATGCATCAAGTGGGTCCAATTTGTAGTTCGATTTGTATTACTGTTGAAATCGTTCATTTTTCAACCACAAGATGCATGAGTGAATGACCTCCAAACCACTTAATTTTTTCTACACATACATCCATTAGTATGATAAACATGAAGGACAGAGTGGATCTTCCATAAGGGCCCCACCAAGTGAGTATAATCACTTTGTATGATGAAAATTTCCTCATACTCTATATGAGGCTCACTTTTCTCTCTCTCCCTCTCTCTCTCTTTCTATATATATATATATATTGAAACATAGACTTTTATACCCCAATTTATAATTATTTTTCATCATATACTAATGGAAACATGAATTTTTATTTACAACTAATTATTTTTATACTATTCAAACTTCAGCTACATAATTGTTGATTTACTATTTACAAGGCTTTTCATATGCTGTATCGTTCTAAAGACATGCCGTAGGCACGTGGCCATGGGCAAATCTAGTATATATATATATAGGGAAAGCTTCGGTTGAGCACTACTCTAGTGCTCACCGCGTGAACACTAGGCCTTCGGGCGTTCATATCGAAAATCTGAACCTTTCACATTGATCTACACATCTAAATCAGTCTAAATATGTAAAATCAAATCATTTGAAATTCATTTACCTATCCATTGAAGTGTTAGAAAATTGTATGGCTGAAAATCATTGTTTTTATAGTCACATGATGGATGGACAAATGAATTTCAAATGATTTAACTTTACATATTTAGACTAATTTAGATGTGTAGATCAATGTGAAAGGTTCGGATTTTCGATATGAATGCCCGAAAGCCTAGTATTCACGCGGTGAGCACTAGAGTAGTGCTCAACCGAAGCTTTCCCTATATATATATATATATATATATATATATATATATATATATATATATATATATATATATATATATTAATCAATGGAACTAGTCAGTGTTGATAAGTATACTAACTGGGGGAGGTGATGTTTGGTTTGTTCATGGTCCCCTCATATCCTTTCTTCGTCACAGCTAACAATAGGGTAAAATGCGAAACCACCTCTGAACTTACGTGGTAAACACAATTAATTCTTTTTTCTATTGTTCAAGGCATGGACTATTTAAAGAGAGCCACGGTGATTGTTAGATTCTGTTAGTTGACTTTGTCTAACTCCTTCAATTATTGTAGACTGACCAAAATGCCCTTCCGTAATTTTCTTTTCTCCCCGTACTTTCATTCTCCCGCACCCATCTCTCCCTCCTTCATCATCATCTCCATCACTCTCAAAGCTTCATTATCTTCTCCTCACCACCAAGTTCTTCCCCATCATCATCTTCAATAACGTCGAACTCTGCAGGTTTATATAGATCTACATGCTGTTTACCTCTCTCTTCGCCCCCCTTCGTTGTTCCTTCTTGCTCGTTGTCCTTCCAAAATCAGCGAATGTTGGGTTCATCCTCACCGTATATTGGGTTCATCCTCACTGTAATGTTCATTTATTAGCAAAGAAATGGTTGGTGGAAGCATGAGAGAAAACAGTAAAGAAATTAGGATAACAATCTACTGCATTGATACACAAACCATCACTCCTAGATAATTTTTTTTAGGAAACTATTGCATTGATACACAAACCATCGCAACATAGATATGTGAAAGGGTCAACAAGAAGACAAACAATGCTGCATTGTTATCTTCCATCAAGAAATTTTGAAAGTTGTATCGGTAGCTTAACTAGTATACATCTACATAGATCATCTAATAAACCCACAAACAATGCTACATTGTTATACTCCATCAGCCATGAAACTTGTATTAATTGCTTGACTAGTATAAAGCTACTAGATTATCTAACCAGCCATCAGCCATGTATACTTTGGCTTGGTGGAAGCCCTAACAGTTTTACCCTCTGCTTATCTCTCAAACAAATTGACACCACCACCATTGCTGCCCTCCTTAGTGCAAGCAACCCTTTAAGTTATGGAGTTGTTAAGATAAATCAGAGAAATGAAAACAATACTGAATATTGAATTGAGAAATAATTGAGTAAAATATCTTCTATATATAGGAGTGAACCAAATACAAAATTAGCCCAATACCTAATGCGGGACTATAATATCTAACACCCCCTCTCAAACTCATGGTGGTTCAAACTGTGTGAGTTTGCCTACTAAATATCGAAATCTCTGAACAGTATGAGATTTGGTGAAGAAGTCTTCCGTCTGCTGTGATGAGATAATAGAATGAAGAGAAATAGTCCCTATTTCAAAGCGCTCATGAACATAATGACAATCAATCTCCATATGTTTCGTTCGCTCATGGAAGACCGTGTTGCTTGCAATGTGTAGTGCACTTTAGTTATCACAATGAAGAGGAGTAGGTCCTGAAAGAGTGACACCCATATCTGATAAAAGCAAACGAACATGAACAATCTCTCTAGTAGTAGCTGTCATTGCTCTCTACTCAGCTTCGGTTGAAGAACATGCAACAACTTCTTGTTTCTTACTTCGCCATGAGATCAGCGAATTACCAAGAAATAGACAGAAACAGGTGGTAGATCGTCTAGTGGTAGGATCACCTGCCTATTCTGAATCAGAATATGCACTCAGAACTAATTTGGATGTAGCTGACATGAATAATGAGCGAGTAATAGTACCCCAAAGATATATGAGAATCCGAAGAAGATCGCCGTAGTGAATTGATGTAGGAGTAGAAACAAACTGACTGACAACACTGACTGCATGAGCAATATCGGGTCTGGTCATGCATAAGTAGACAAGCTGTCCAACAATCTGTTTGTATCTAGGGGGAATCAGGAAGGAGCTCACCATCAGTGGGATGAAACTTCACATGAAGCTCTAAGGGTGTATCGGCTGATCGACTGTCAGAGAGGCATACAGCAGAGATAATATCTGATGTACATTTCTGTTGAGAAATGAGTATCCCTCGAGATTCATGAGCAATCTTTAGACCCAGAAAATAATGTAGTCTGCCAAGGTCTTTCATATGGAACTGCTGGTGAAGGTATTTCTGGGTGGATGTAATGCCTGCAGAGTCATCCCCAGTAATGATCATATCATCAACATAGAGTAGTAGAAGTACCATCCCTTACGACGATGACTGCATAAACATAGAATGGTTCTGAGAACTCTGACTAAAACCAGCATTGGTGATGACAAGGTAAAAACACTCAAACCAGGCTCGAGGAGCCTACTTCAAACCATATATAGCCCGACATAGCCGACAAACATGACGAGGAAGAGTAGGGAGGCTAGGAGAAAGATCCATATAAATAACCTCATATAAGGTACCATGAAAAAAAGCATTCTTCACGTCCATCTGGTATAACGGCCACTGACGGATGGCTACAACAGCAAGAAAAGTATGAACAATTGTCATCCGTCCAACGGGAGCAAATGTCTCATCATAATCATTGTCATGCTCCTGAGTAAATTCTCAGGCTACTAAACGAGCCTTGTGCCATTCAATAGATCCATCAGGTTGATATTTGACCTTGAAGATCCACTTGCAGCTAATAGGCTGAACGCCCCTCTGGCAGAGGAACGACATCCCAAGTGCCAGTCTGATTAAATGCACTAAATTTCTCTACAATGGCTTTCCTTCATTCGGGATATTGAATTGCGTCCTGATAGGTTCTTGGCTCACGTGAAGAGTATATAGTAGTGAGATATGTATGAAACTGTGGTGAGTAGAAAGCTAGGGTGACAAAACCAAACTGGATAGAAGGATCAGTGGCATCAAGTGTATAACGTGCCGGAGGAATACCAGAAGTGGGACGTGTAGAACGACAGGGTGTGGGGGTAAGGATGGTGGAGTAGGTGCATGTGTCGGTGGGAAAGTAGGTGGGGTGGGTGCTGGCAGCTGTTGGGATGCAGGTGGTGTTTCAGTAGGGGGAACAACAGGTGTAAGGACTGCAGGAGACGTGAGTGGAGCCAGAGGAGTAGGATCAAGAGGAATGCGGGAAGATGAAGTCGGGGAGCTAGCAACAACTGGGAAATCGGGAAATCTAGTATCCTCGGGGGGAGTCAAGTAGTAAGGAGAGTGTTCCACAAAGGATACATGTCTAGAAATGCGGACACGACTAGCAGATGGATCAAAACAACGATAACCTTTGTGTTCGGGACTGAGAACTAGGTGAACGCACTTAGCAGCACGAGCGGAGAGCTTTATGCACTCAGTAGGAGGGAGAAAGACGTAAAAAGTGCACCCAAAGGTACGGAGCATACTGTAGTCAGGAGGTGAGTGATAAAGAGCCTTATAAGGCATTGTACCAGCTAGGACAGACGAGGGAGTAATGCTGATGAAACTAATAGAGGTCATGATAGCTTCAACCCAGAAAGAACGAGGAGCGGAAGAGGAGTGTAAAAGAGCGTGAGCTGTCTCAAGGATATGACGATGCTTGCATTCAGCTACACCATTCTGCTCATGAGTGTGAGGGCATGATTGTTGAAAAAGGGTGCCGTAAGACTGAAGGATCGATCTCATAGTGGTGGAAGTGTACTTACGCGCATCGTCCGATCGAAAATTCTTAATGCGCATACTGAACTGAGTGTGAATCATAGTCGTAAAGAACCCGTAAATATCAGGTATTGCAGATCACTAACGCATAAGAAAAACCCATGTATGTCTAGTGAAGTCATTGATGAAGGCAACATAATAGAGATAGCCTTTCCACGAAGGTACAGGAGAGGGTCCCCATATCTCAGAATGAACAAGTTGAAAAGGATGAGTGGTTTAAGAAGTGCTTTTGTGATTAAAGGGTAGGGCGATATGTTTGGCCAAATGACAATCCTGACAATCAGATAAATGTTTAAAAGTAAGAGAACCAAGGGCACCACTGCGAGCTAGAGTCTGGAGTCATGATGCGCTAATATGACCAAAATGTCTGTCACAGGCCAGCATCAAAGGAAACAATACCGGCAAAACTAGAAGGAGAGTGATGTGCACGAGGAAAATCTAGATGATATAGACAACCCTGACGACTAGCATGCCTAAACTCCTCACCGGTGCATGAATCAGTAATAGAACAACCGAAAGAGTCAAAAGTAATGACAAGACCACTATCGCACAACACACTAATAGAAATAAGATTTATGGATAAATGAGGAGCATAAAAAATATATGGTAATGTGAGAGTGGGAGAGATAATGGCCCCTAAGGGTGTAACGAGAATGTAACCCCTGTTTCCGATTATACAGATTTCCATGTATTCTTGTATTTCAAATTCCGTATAATCATTCCGATGCATTTATAGCCTTTTAAATCTACTATTGAAACCCAAATTTATCTTGTCTCTCCTCTTTTCAGTTTGAAGCCCATCTCTTGTTGGATTTTAGCCCATTGATTTTGATATGTGTTGTATTATTTAATTATAAATGAAGTCCAAATTCAAGCCCACCTCATATTGAACTCTACCCTAAACCCAAACCCACAAATCCATACACACATTCCTATACAATTTCTCCACTTTTCTCCACTCCTCCCACATCTCCGTAACTGCACCCCTCTATCTCTAACTACCATTTAATTAATTTTTAATTATTATTATTCTAATACTAAACCCCCACTCCCGTTAACAACTCACCCCACTCCCCACTCTCTCCCCGTAATTCTCTCAATCCCGTTTTATATCTCTCTCCCGTTCATTCTCCCCATCTCTCTCTGTTCTCTAACAAACAGAGAACGAACAAAACAGAACCCATCCAAACTCTTCTCCCTCTCCTTCGTTCCTGAGTGCACGCGCCGGTCGCCGTTCCCTCCACTCATCTTCCCCGTCGAGTGACCCACCGCTGTCTTCTCCTCCTCCGACCATTCGTCGACCGAGCTCTGCCTTGTCGCCGCCATTGTTCCACAGTCGAACTCCACAATCGAGCGCCTCCTTCCCTGACATTGCCGCAGCCGCTCTCCGCCATTGCCAACCCCCTCGAAGCTCTGCCTCCGTCGAAGAACCAGCGCCGCGAGCGCTTCCCGCTCATCCAGTGCCGCCATCTTCATCGCCCTCGACACTCCTCATCAACCTCCGGAGAACCCAACTCCGCCACCCTTGAGCTCCACTGTCCTCATCGTCGACTGCGAGATCCCCCGCCGTTCACTTCGCTCCTCCCGCAGTCGTCCACCATTGCCGCACACCGCTCGAAGCTCAACCCCCGTTCGCCCCGCCGCCTGCGCCCCTCGACCGTAGACGTCGCCGCTTGTGTCCGCCCTGTTCACCGTCATCATCTCATTGCCGTCCAAGCCCCGTCGAAGTCATCGCCGTCTTCCTCTGTTTTCGAGTGCGAAACAGAGTTCGCATCGCCGTTGAAGCCATCGCCGCTGCGTTGCTTCCCGACCAGCCGCTCGCCGCCTGCCGTCCTCCTCCAGTCGCGCCGCTCCGTCGTCTTCGAGAGTCACATCTCAGTTGCTGACTCCTTTCCCGCCGTCGCGCTCTCTCTCCCCCTGTCGATGCTAAGGAAGAAGAATATCCGTGAATGGTGGCTTCGGCTGTTTGGTGTTGTGTAGGGGGGGATCGGTGTTCCGCGTATGCTGTTTTGCTTAAGATCCAGTGTGGAGTAAAGTTCTGATTGGTCCGTTTGGGTGTTTGGTGTTCTGACTTACTGGATCTAGACTTAGTGCTTGCTGTTGTGCCGATCCGGTGTGGGAGATTCTTTGGCCAGTTGCTGTTGCTTACTTGTTGATTGGATTTTCCTCGCACGTACTACGCACGTGTTCTTGGGATTGCTCCCCGGGATACTGATCCCGTTATTCTTAATTGTTCGAATCGACTACTACAAAAAGGCAAGTCCATTGAACTAAATTTTTTATTCTGGTTCAATTAATTGATCTCCGCAAGTAGTTCCATTCTTTTTATCTTAAATTGCCTTGTGTCCCTTCTCGTTAGGAGTATCGAGGGTTTACACGAGCTAACCCGACATACTCCTAACCTCCTAAAATTGTCCATTGACTCAAACCTAAGCCCGTATAGATATAATCGAAATGGATAAAATGAATAGAATTGTGTACAAAGGAAATGAATGGTAATTGTATACATTGATTGAATGAGACAATCGTGATTGGATTAATGACTTCATCAAGTGGATTGTACACAGAAAATGACATTCTAATCGTTATATAACATTGTAATGTGTTCCATAATTTGTAGTAGCACATTAATTGGCATTTTAATGAACATATATGTGATGTCTTTTTATAAGTTATTGCTGCATTGTCTGCATTGTACTGAGGTTTCGACCCAGTTATAATTGGAATCGGTTTAAATAATAAAAAGAGAATTGTTGTTTTAAATTTATTACTTCATGTTTATTATTTAGCAATGCATCATGTTGCTGCATTATTATCGTCTCCTTGACATTATTATATACACATTTACATAGATATGAATGATTTAATAAGATACTAAACAAGCCGGGGTTTATAAGGGTTGACCTAGTAGTGGGAAATCTCAGAAAATGTACTCGAGGCCTATATTGAAATGGTATTGAAATGGAAGGAGAAGTAATGAATGAGAATGAATGAATGAAAATGGTAAATGATTGTTATTGAAACCGAGTACACGCTCTGTAGACCCCACCACTATGTCTCAAACGAACACTGTTTTGCGTGCACCGAACCTGTAGTATGGGATGCAGTAGTACGTGCACTAGGAGAAATGACACTCTAATGAACATAAATTGACATATATGTATATTTTATTAAGACCATTGTTATTACTGCCATTATTGTCATCGTATATTTGATCTTGATTCATATTCCTTCATGTAACCTGTTTCCTTTACTCTCTGCTTGTCACTACTTGCTGTCCGTACTTGCTCTAAGGACAAATTTTCCTTCTTTTTAGATAATCAAGCACAGGTGCATAAAGAGAATTTCTAGGAGACATTGATAAGCAGATCTTCTACAATTGGAGCAGAAGTCTATCGAGTTATTTGGTAAGTCTTTATTTTCCAGAATTGGTTATTGAATTTCATTCTCGTTTATGTGATTATTATGTTTCCTGCGTGATTGTGATTCATTTTCCTTATATTGTTGATTAAGACTGGTACATCTTATGGATGATATGAGTTGGCGTACTTATATCATTCGCTGGGTCTCAGTTACGAGCCTGTGTTTCCGTATACCGGGAAGCGGGGCGTGACAGGTTTTTAGTGGTATCAGAGCCAGGTTAGGCTCTAACTATGTTGGAGTTTAGCTGGATTTTTGACTATTGTGTTAGTCATGTTTGACTGATATGTTAGTCAAGTTTGGTTCTAGCCAGTCTAACTCAATAATATGCGCACCACGCTAATCACATGAACATGAATAACCAACATATGATCTGGATACCCTCTCATTTGATCCCTCTTTTGATCTCTTCATATCCAGTTCCTTCATCTCTCAGTTGTTTCGTCCCTTCCATTCATTCACATTCATTGATTCTTCATTGGGTATAGATTTTATTCTTTTGTGCCCATATTCATTTGATTCTGAAGTTGTCCATTCTTTTCTTCCCACTTGGTTCGTCAATCGGCGTCGGAGGATCTTCAAGGACATGTTAGAGGCTCTTTTAACTTCTATGATATTGTATATTTTTATGATATATTTATTGTGTAAATTTGCTACACTGCATATTTATTTTCTCATTCATATTTGCATTATGTTTATGCATGTATTTCATTCCGTGCTCTCTCTACTTTTATAAATCATTTCCACTACTGCTATTTTGTACTATTGTGTTTGATGTTTATAATTTATATATCTGTTTTGATATTCTATTGAGTGGCTTTTAACTTCATTTCTTACCTTTCTACTATTTTTATATCACGAATTTCAAAGCATACATCATACTTAAATTTAATGTCCTAGATCTATGTGTATATGGGAGGTTACATTTTCCATTTTACCATTTCGGTGCAATCTAATATCAAGATGGCAAGTATGCAACTCGATGTCAATGGAGGCAAATTGCAACTAGATATCGGCGAGGCAAAATGTGCAGCCGAATATCCGGACGGCAACTTGAAACCTGATGTCGTGAAGGCAAACTTGCAACTTGATGTTAAGGATGCAAGATTTTCTAAGTATTTGCTAATTTATATTTCAAGACAATTTTTACTTATATAATGAAGCTATTGGTAAAGAAATATTTTCTTTATGACATTTTGTTTATACAACTACACTTCATGTTTCCATACAATTTAAACTAGTATAGTTAATTTTACTCTATTTTGTGTTTGCAAATTTAGTTTTTACATTTATGTTAAGATTGAGTACACCAACTATGGTCTACGTTTTCGTTCTTTGTAAATTATTGTTTATTGCCACCATTTTCTAATCCTTTAATCTTTAGATTCTCACTTAACTTTGTTTCCACGTCCTAATTAATCATTAGATGCTTACTTTGTAATATTTAATGGACTCCTTTTCAAGTTTTCTTGCATATATATATTTTAGTCTAGTTTACTCGTTACCCTTAATGTATTTTTCAGGTATCGATTATAATGTCAACATTCACTAATTATTATATTTCTTTTACCTTCATTGTTATTAATATTTCCTTAGTTAAATTTGTCCGTATTTATACGTATCTTGACTGGTTATTTTCCCCAAAAATTATTTTTAGTTTGTGTTCCTCTCTTGTTTGTATGATTATCAACATTTTTATATTTTGGTTTGAATTCTTATTGAATAGTCTCCTATTTTCTTACGATTGGTAATTAATGGTGTATTTTGAATTCACTTTTCACTTATATTGATCAACTTTATATATTCTTGTTTGATTTATTTATAGACTTGATAAACCAGATTCTTACCTTGTTTTATAATGTTATTATTATTTTTATGTTTCTCGTTATTATTATTGATATCATTATTATTATTGATATTGCCGTTGTTATTGTTACTGTTGTTTGCATTATTTTATTATTATTGTTGTTAATAATGAATTACTTTCGTACAAAAAAAAAATTGTTGTTGAACCAAATTAGATTCTCTCTTACATTATTATTTTTACCGGTATTGTTAATATTTTATTATTATTGGTGTTATTACTAGTATTTTTGTTGAAGCCTAAATTTTATATACACTTGATTGCACTATTTATTAATATTTAACTTGAGCTCAAACCCTTGCTCCTGCACGTATGTATCCTTCCGTGTACTTTCTGTATTTAAGATTTTATCCTTCAAATTCTTTTCAGCAATTTACATTTTCAATCGATCGGATTTTAACAAAATATTATTCTGGTTTCTAGGAAACTTTTTATTTCATCTGACTATTTGGAAATTTTATTTATTGCAACAACGGTATATTTTAATTTTATTTTACATTTTAAGTGATCGAATATTTGTATCATATATTACTACTGTTTGGATTATTTTAGTAAACCTATTAAACTCAATTTTCCATTTTAACACATATTTGTACATTATTACTATATCCATTCTGCCATTATTGTTATTATCATCATTATTTTTATTGTTATTGTTATCATTGCTATTATTATTATTATAATTTTATTATCATTGCTATTTTGTTGTTAGCAGTGTTGATGTTTTGTTATTATTATTGTTATTGGTATTATTATGATTGTCGTTACTATTACTATTATTTTGTTTGAGCCCGAACATGTTCCATTTTATATACTTTTCACTATATGATTTAGTGTATATTTTAAAAATCCTATAGCCTATTTCCTTATTGGATTTAAACCTGTTATTTGATTTACAACCCAATTCTCCTACCCATTTTAGTCTTGATCTATAACATATCTTTCGATCATTTAAAAATTGAAGACAAACTTTATATTCATTCTGCATTGTTTAATTATATATTTCTTGAGCTCATACTGTCCCTGATCCTGATGCCTCATTCTTGCCTTCCTGCCCGGTTCATCGATTGGTATCATGCGGCCTACATCGACATGGTATTTTGCTTGGGACATCATCATCAGAGTAGCGCAGCGGAAGTGTGGTGGGCCCATAACCCACAGGTCCCAGGATTCTCTTGCTGATCCTCCCTTGCATCGTTCAGATCGTGTTCATCTTTTTCACTTGTTATCTTTTGTCGATTTATCGTTTGACATCGATCCTATCTATGTCTTTTCTTGTTCTGGTGCTTCCATCACTGGAGTTTATCTTTCAAATTTTCCTGCCTTGTTATTTTTAAGTTTCTTCTGTTTTGTCCTGCTGCCTGCCAAAATGAATTTCGAGGACGAAATTCTTGTTGTAAGGTGGGTAGGATTTGTAACCCCTGTTTCCGATTATACGGATTTCCATGTATTCTTGTATTTCAAATTCCGTATAATCATTCCGATGCATTTATAGCCTTTTAAATCTACTATTGAAACCCAAATTTATCTTGTCTCTCCTCTTTTCAGTTTGAAGCCCATCTCTTGTTGGATTTTAGCCCATTGATTTTGATATGTGTTGTATTATTTAATTATAAATGAAGTCCAAATTCAAGCCCACCTCATATTGAACTCTACCCTAAACCCAAACCCACAAATCCATACACACATCCCTATACAATTTCTCCACTTTTCTCCACTCCTCCCACATCTCCGTAACTGCACCCCTCTATCTCTAACTACCATTTAATTAATTTTTAATTATTATTATTCTAATACTAAACCCCCACTCCCGTTACCAACTCACCCCACTCCCCACTCTCTCCCCGTAATTCTCTCAATCCCGTTTTATATCTCTCTCCCGTTCATTCTCCACATCTCTCTCTGTTCTCTAACAAACAGAGAACGAACAAAACAGAACCCATCCAAACTCCTCTCCCTCTCCTTCGTCCCTGAGTGCACGCGCCGGTCGCCGTTCCCTCTGCTCATCTTCCCCGTCGAGTGACCCACCGCTGTCTTCTCCTCCTCCGACCATTCGTCGACCGAGCTCTGCCTTGTCGCCGCCATTGTTCCACAGTCGAACTCCACAATCGAGCGCCTCCTTCCCTGACATTGCCGCAGCCGCTCTCCGCCATTGCCAACCCCCTCGGAGCTCTGCCTCCGTCGAAGAACCAGCGCCGCGAGCGCTTCCCGCTCATCCAGTGCCGCCGTCTTCATCGCCCTCGACACTCCTCATCAACCTCCGGAGAACCCAACTCCGCCACCCTTGAGCTCCACTGTCCTCATCGTCGACTGCGAGATCCCCCGCCGTTCACTTCGCTCCTCCCGCAGTCGTCCACCATTGCCGCACACCGCTCGAAGCTCAACCCCCGTTCGCCCCGCCGCCTGCGCCCCTCGACCGTAGACATCGCCGCCTGTGTCCGCCCTGTTCACCGTCATCATCTCATTGCCGTCCAAGCCCCGTCGAAGTCATCGCCGTCCTCCCTGTTTTCGAGTGCGAACCAGAGTTCGCATCGCCGTTGAAGCCATCGCCGCTGCGTCGCTTCCCGACCAGCCGCTCGCCGCCTGCCGTCCTCCTCCAGTCGCGCCGCTCCGTCGTCTTCGAGAGTCACATCTCAGTTGCTGACTCCTTTCCCGCCGTCGCGCGCTCTCTCTCCCCCTGTCGATGCTAAGGAAGAAGAAGATCCGTGAATGGTGGCTTCGGCTGTTTGGTGTTGTGTAGGGGGGGTTCGGTGTTCCGCGTATGCTGTTTTGCTTAAGATCCAGTGTGGAGTAAAGTTCTGATTGGTCCGTTTGGGTGTTTGGTGTTCTGACTTACTGGATCTAGACTTAGTGCTTGCTGTTGTGCCGATCCGGTGTGGGAGATTCTTTGGCCAGTTGCTGTTGCTTACTGTTGATTGGATTTTCTTCGCTCGTACTACGCACGTGCTCTTGGGATTGCTCCCCGGGATACTGATCCCGTTATTCTTAATTGTTCGAATCGACTACTACAAAAAGGCAAGTCCACTTGAACTAAATTTTTTATTCTGGTTCAAGCTTATTGATCTCCTGCAAGTAGTTCCATTCTTTTTATCTTAAATTGCCTTCTGTCCCGTCTCGTTAGGAGTATCGAGGGTTTACACGAGCTAACCCGACATACTCCTAGACCTCCTAAAATTGTCCATTGACTCAAACCTAAGCCCGTATAGATATAATCGAAATGGATAAAATGAATAGAATTGTGTACAAAGGAAATGAATGGTAATTGTATACATTGATTGAATGAGACAATCGTGATTGGATTAATGACTTCATCAAGGGGATTGTACACAGAAAATGACATTCTAATCGTTATATGACATTGTAATGGGTTCCATAATTTGTAGTAGCACATTAATTGGCATTTTAATGAACATATATGTGATAGTCTTTTATAAGTTACTGCTGCATTGTCTGCATTGTACTGAGGTTTCGACCCAGTTATAATTGGAATCGGTTTAAATAATAAAAAGAGAATTGTTGTTTTAAATTTATTACTTCATGTTTATTATTTAGCAATGCATCATGTTGCTGCATTATTATCGTCTCCTTGACATCCTTATATATACCTGCATAGGACATGAATGATTTAATAAGATACTAAATAAGCCGGGGTTTATAAGGGTTGACCTAGTAGTGGGAAATCTCAGAAAATGTACTCGAGGGCCTATATTGAAATGGTATTGAAATGGAAGGAGAAGTAATGAATGTGAATGAATGAATGAAAATGGTAAATGATTGTTATTGAAACCGAGTACACGCTCTGTAGACCCCACCACTATGTCTCAAACGTACACTGTTTTGCGTGCACCGAACCTGTAGTATGGGATGCAGTAGTACGTGCACTAGATAGGAGAAATGACACTCTAATGAACATAAATTGACATATATGTATACTTTATTAAGACCATTGTTATTACTGCCATTATTGTCATCGTATATTTGATCTTGATTCATATTCCTTCATGTAACCTGTTTCCTTTACTCTCTGCTTGTCACTACTTGCTGTCCGTACTTGCTCTAAGGACAATTTTTTCTTCTTTTAGATAATCAAGTACAGGTGCATAAAGAGAGATTCTAGGAGACATTGATAAGCAGATCTTCTACAATTGGAGCAGAAGTCTATCGAGTTATTTGGTAAGTCTTTATATTCCAGAATTGGTTATTGAATTTCATTCTCGTTTATGTGATTATTATGTTTCCTGCGTGATTGTGATTCATTTTCCTTATATTGTTGAGCTAAGACTGGTACATCTTATGGATGATATGAGTTGGCGTACTTATATCATTCGCTGGGCCTCAGTTACGAGCCTGTGTTTCCGTATACCGGGAAGTGGGGCGTGACAAAGAAGTGGTGAGCCATCAGCTGTATTTAGAGATGGAGAGTGAGAGGAAAGTGCAGTGCAGGTGGTGAATAGTTTTTGATTACTAGTGAGATGATGTGATGCACCAGAATTTAAAATCCAGAACGAATTCATACCGGGAGTGGCAGAGAATGCAGGAGCAGAGGAGTCAGCATTAATAGGCTGACCCATGAGCTGTAGTTCCAGCTGAGTGAGGCGCTGCTGAAGATTAGCCCAATCAGCAGGAGACGGCAAGACTGGAGTGATGGGCATGACCGATGATGTAAGGGAAGAAGCACTTCTAGGAGGAACATGCTGCTGGTGTCTGGATCGGGGTAGGGGGAAGGACGGGGCTACTGGTGGTGGAAGTAGAGGTGGGGTAGGGTGAGGAATGATGCTGGGAGAAGGTAGGAAACCGGAGGTAGACTGAACATGACGCTGTTGCTGTTTGAATCTGGAGGAGTAACGATAGGTGATTGCAATGAGAAAGTAGGTGGAAGCGGAAACATGTGGGAGAGACTGAGATTCCATCAAGTAGTATTACCTGTATTTATTTATTTTATTTTTTTTAAAAAAATTTTTTGGAAGTTTTTTTTGATTTTTTTTTTTTGAAAACCAGAAAAAATACCTTATTAGATTCTGGGTCGGGTATAGGGTAATGGGTTCAGTATGGGTAATGAGTTTCGGGTAATGGGTTTAAAAGGGTAATGGAGAAGTAGGGTTAGGGTTTGAGGTGGGAGAGGAGAGGGGCGGCTAGGGTTTGTGATGGCAGTGGATTTCGGAGCGGATTTCAGGTAGGTCGGGGTTGGGCTTCGGCGAGGAGGAGGACGCCGGAGATGAGGGGACGCCGGAGATGGCTGGGGGCTGGGGGTTGATGGGAAACAGGAAGATAGTGGGGTTTCGATTGGGTGTTGTTGACGTCGAGGACAGAGGAGGAGGTCGCCGGAGGTCGGGGTCTGCCAACTTTGAAGATGACGATGAAGATTTCGATATTTTTTTATTTATTTATTTTTATTTTATTTTATTTTTTTTGAGTTTTTTTGGATGGAGAAATTTAAGAGAATAAAATTTGTATAATTGGCTCTGATACCATGTTAAGATAAATCAGATAAATGAAAACAATACTGAATATTGAATTGAGAAATAACTGAGTACAATATCTCCAATATATAGAAGTGAACCAAATATAAAATTAGCCCAACACCCAATGTGGGACTATAATATTTAACAGGAGCTATGGAGTAGTGGTGTGCATTTAACTTAAACTTAAGGTACTTTTCAACTTCTTGACATGTATACCTCCAACTCATGTAAATTTTTTATTTTGAAGTGTATTTGTAAACTGTGAGTGTACTGTTTATAAAGCTTCATGATATTTGAAGTGATCAAATGTACTTTTTCAAGTGATTAATATCCTAAATGTGTCATATCCATGTTCATCTTCATCTTGCTATTCGTGTATCAAATATATAAGGGTTGGTGGAATCATAGAGACCATAACCAACATCAAGAGGGTAAAGAAATCTGATGGATTCTACATGGACCACTATAATAATCAAAACATAAACCCTAATCCTACCACATGACATTACATAGGGACCATCAAATATCAAAATAGGAAGAAATTAAAGCGAAGGATACAACTTGGTTGCCAATATCAACACAGAAACCTATAAATTTCTCACATTCTTCCAAATTTAACGCGTCACCCCCAAAAAGATGGGATCTTTTGCTCCAACTCTCGATCAAACTCCCCCTCCAAAGTTGCAAGCTATTCGTTCAGCCACTTTCGCCTCAAAATGGATCTCCCACCACTTTCAGCCTAAATAATCAAATGGCCATCATTCAACTTTGCTGGATTTAATTCTGGGATTTTGGTTTGAGATAAGCTCAAAAAATTTTGGTCGAAAGAGGAAGATGAGGAGTCAATGAGTATTTTATTTAAATATAGGGAATTTTCGCCGGTCTATAATAATTGAAGAAGTTTAACCAAATCAACTAACATAGTCCAATGCCGTGACCCCCTTTAGATAGTTCAAGAGAGTTTACTGTGAAAAACAATAGAGGAGAGGGTTAATTGCGTCTACCGCATAATTCAGAGGTGATTTTTGCCATTTACTCCAAATAATATTTGGACTCAATTAGCACCGTAAGTAGAAGCTCCATCGATTTTAAGCAACTACACTTTAAGCTTAATTTCCTCTCCACATCTCATATGGAGTGGTCATCCATTTGAAATTCCTCATTATGCCCATTTGATGAGTTTCGTTAGTAAGAAAAATATATTTACCAAAAACTGATCATACTCTTATTTTAATCTATAAGAACAACTAGGAGGAAATGACAATGAAAATCTTCAATAAATTACTGAGAAACTCTTCTACCATAATTTTTTTATATAATCTTATACTTATCTAAGAATGAGAACGAGAATGAGAATGAGACTATATATAACCAGCAATTAAAATGAAAGTGTAAATTTTGTTGCGAAAAAAAAGTGATTGGAGAGAGACTCGAGACATGATGGGCAGGAACTAATTAATGGATGGATGGATGGGAAATTATTGAGGCTGACTCGAATATTGTTACTTATATATCATATCATCATCATATGTGAGGAACTGAGGAGGAGTGGACTTAGATCGGGACGTAAGAGAATGGAATGGAGTACCAATTTAGATGCATGCATATGGACACGCTTTAATTTGCATCTTTGTTTACATCCACAAATTCTTTTCTTCACTCCTTAATTATTCCTTCTCTTTTTTCTTTTTTCTTTTTCCCTTCTTCTTGTGTGTGTGGGTGAGTGTGTGTGGGTCCCTACACCTTTAAAATAAAACTAATTAAAATTTACATTCAAAGCCAGGACATGTTAAATTCTTCAATTCTAAGAGCAACCACAGTCGTTTGTTATATTTGTCAATTTTACTTTTTTTGCGAAATAATGGTCTGCAATCGTTTGCTAAAAATGATAAAATTGCTAAAATTCGTTTTCATAAATGAGAAACGAAATTGCGATTATCAAATTATAGGGGACAGAACATGTTGTTCCGTTCTAATTATTTTATTTTTTTTTAAAGTTGATCGGACGAGGCATCTTGTGCCGTCACAAATTTATTTATTTATTAATTTTTTTTAAAAGAGGTCGGACGATACATGTTGTATTGTGCCCCCCCCCCCCCCCCCCCCCCCCCCCCCCAATTTATTTATTTATTAATTTTTTTTAAAAGAGGTCGGACGATACATGTTGTATTGTCCCCCCCCCCCCCCCCCCCCATTTTTTTTAAAATTAAATCCTCAAACGTGACATGTTGTCCCGTTTGATCACCAAAAGTGATCGGACAGGACAACATGTCTCGTCCCATGAGGAATTAAAATTTTTTTTTTGTATATGAATTTTTATTCCCATTTTGCCCTCCAACGTCTATTTTCATTTAAAACTCAAACGGTTATATTTTTTCAAACGGCTATATTGGATCAAACGTCTATTTAATCTTCAATGGCTATATATTCACTCACCTCATATATAAGGGAATAAGGGGTATGAGCAAGTTGCTCATTTAGTAAATAAGCAATTGATAATGTGGCATGCATGTGATTGGAAAGTCCTTAAAAGGGTTAGTTGTCCAACGTATCACATGCATGCCACATAATCACTTGCTCATTTACAAGTTGCTCATATCCCTTTTACCCCATATATAAATATTTAGCTAACATCATCAGCAGAGTGTACAAATTTTAGGAAAAAAAGATCAGCCAACAATATTTACATCATCTGCATTGGGTTTTCTTGTATATTGCGAACAAAAAATATTCACAATTGCAATACAAAATCTACGTATCGTGTTTAGCACTGTAGTTTTTTCAATTCTTACATATTCGTCGACTGCATCAGCAGAAGATCCATACGCTAAACAACCCATTACAGCTATTAATTTCTGTATAGAAGACAAGCAAATAGCGTTTGTAGCATCTGTCCGTTGTTGGAAGTATTGATCGTACCCAACACATGCTTCAAGTACCCGATTGAATAGAACCCGTCACATTCGAAATCGACGACGGAAAATACTATCAGGGTAAACTGAATTTTCGCAGAAATAATCCCACATCAAACGGTTGTGGCTTTCAACTCTTTCACGACGAATATAATGGCGATGCATGTCTCAATGTGAAGCGAGATTACCCAAAGCTCTTTGCTGCATCCGTTTGTTATACATTATTGCTATATCGTCTTCATGATTCCATTCATCGTCTGAGTAAGTGGATGTTGAAGAAGAAGAGAAATGAGACATTTTAGTGGCGTAGGTTGTAGATTTCAGAATTTGACGAATAAGTTTTTGTTGTGGGTGTTTAAATAGGATTAAAGGAGTTCGTTCACATGAAACATACAGACAAAAAATTGAAAAGTTGATTGGAAATGCCTTGGTTCACGTGAATTGACCAAGCTTAGGGCAAAAAAAAATCATTTCACGAGATTCCCATCAAAAATAATAACTTCAGATGTCTTACATGATTTATAAGATAATACCCAAAATATCCCTACAACTTCCTTTGTCTAAATTAATACAAACTAACAATATTATTAATCATACTGGGTATTAGGTACAAATGATGGTGTACGCGTGGAATCTTCTGAACCTGATAATTGTGTCTGCCGCGAGGTAGAAGCCCGATGCTTTGATACCGATCGTCCACTTGAAACTGATATCGGGGGAACTGATTCTCGTAGCACCATTTCATCCGTTATAAATTTCCTTAATAGATAATTATTTCTTAAAAGTTCCTGGCACTGTATGTACAACTCCTCCTACAAATGAAGCAGTGTTATAAAAAAATAATATTAATGAACATAAGCACACTCGAGAAATAAAAAATAAGTCAGTTTCTTACATATGATTGATCGCCGCGGGGTTCAAACTCAAAAGTTTCCTGACCAAGATTTCTTGTCATTGTACCGACTGTGAATAAGGGTGCTTCAACTATGGGCTCACCATAAGGTCTCTCAAGCAGCGGTTGTGTTGGATATTGCGAGGGCAACCAAAAAAGAGGTGCTGGAAATGGCAATTGAGCAGATGGATCACTGCAACTAGCTGTCCCTATGAAACCAACGTTAGCTCCGACAGGGATAGACCACTCCTCCACGGTTGGCTTACGCCGCCCTCTAGGAGTGGGGGGCTCCTGATATGAGGTAAGTGACGTGGCCCCATCTGGGCCGCCAGATCTCCTCAGACTTTGCTCCCCTGTGATCATCAAGTCAAACGAGTCAAACGAGTCAAACGGGCTTCATCCCATTCAGGCCCACAAGCAAATGGGTTCGACCCGGTCCGTTAGAGTCTCAGACCCCCTCCTCACTTCTCATGGTAATAAACTTTTCTCCACCGAACCCTAGCTAATGTTGCTTTCTCAGTGACTGACTAGATCGTCGGAGGGCCTATCGCCGGGACTTCTCCCGGTATTTTTAGGCAGTATGCAGGTACAAGAGTTCCAACC
This sequence comes from Hemerocallis citrina, assembly GCA_017893485.1. Lineage (NCBI taxonomy): Eukaryota > Viridiplantae > Streptophyta > Magnoliopsida > Asparagales > Asphodelaceae > Hemerocallis > Hemerocallis citrina. The sequence goes on along the minus strand of CM030360.1, from coordinate 330,901,792 downwards.
GAGCCTCGAAGATCCGAGCTGAGCTACTTCATCCGAGCTGAGCTACTAGATCCGAGCCGAGCATCCGGCTTCTACCTCTCTCCTGCTACCCCCGAGCCGGCCCTACAGCCTAGGATCGGATCAACGCCAGTACCACATCTTCCGCTACACAAATTACAAGAGCTTATACATGTTGCTCCCACACCCCAAAAACAAACGGCATCAATAACCTAAATTAAAGAATACTTTTTATAATCATTTATTAGCTAAATTTGGAGGATAAAGTTTATTATGTTTGATGGCCCACACTAGTCAGGCCCCTGGAATTCATTCATGTTTGAAACAACAACCCATATTAAAGGTGATGGGTGGGCTAGCACGAAAGATACATACTGCTTTAGAATTTAAAGGCCCAACTCAATTGAATGTTAAAGGGAGATGATTGTTTATGGGCCTGGGTCTCTAAATTGTCAATGTTTTGGAATTTGGAACTAGCTGAGCTGAGCTGAGCTGAGCTGAGCCAGGGAGAGCGAATCGTCCCCGCCATTACTTGCTTCGTTCCCTGCCTGCCTGCCTGCCTCACAGAAGCAACAACGATATATCAGGCATATATATAACCTTAGGTTGAAACTATATTTTGTTTTTGCTAAAAGTAGTTTATTTTTATTTTTGCTAAAAGAAAATAATAGATAATTAACAGGGACATGCATTTCAAGTGTTTTTTTCTTTATAGTTTTGTAAAATTTGTTATCAGGTTTCTTCTTCTTTCCCTTCTTCTTGATTTCTGCTTTTGCTAAATGTAGTTTGTCTTTTTTGCTAAAAAAAAAGATAATTAACCGGCCGGGGTTTCCTACATTCGAACCCGGCCCGTCCCCTTCCTTGACGCCAAATAGGGATGACATTCGCGCCGGGTCGACCCGCAACCCGACCCGCTTCGATCCGGTTCGGGTTCGGGTCAAACCTCATATCCTAACCGATTCAAGAAAAACTCAAATTCAACCCGTTGAACCCGTCCCGCGAACCTGTTGACGAAGTCAAACCCACCCGAAATTCGCGGGTTTGGAACCGTTTGACCCGAACGGGTCGAAACGAAGCAAGCGATCGTTGCTGCTCTATTTTGGCGCTGTTTTTTTTTTTTTTTTTTTTTTTGGGTTTTTTTTTTTGGATTTTTTGATCATTTTTTACTACCTCTAACTCCAATCAAATTTTTTTCTTCACACATCACTCTCTTACTCTCTCTACTACTACTACTACTCAATAAAGTTAATTTCATTCAACAAAAAAGCAAGCCCTCTCACATCTTTATTTTTGTTGTAGTTCGAATTTTTTTGATCATATTTGTTTGTTGATTTTTTGTTTTTTTCTCTCTTTTAACTCTCCTATTATTTTTAAGATTATTTTTTAATTTTTTTTAATTTTTTATTTACATATTTGGACATCCCTCTTATATTGTTTTTTAGTTTTTCACATACACTATTAAAACACTACAAATCATTTTTCTACATACATTTAGCCATTTACCATGTTTAGATCACAAGGTAGCGGCCGTAGCCAAAGTGTACAAGATTCCACTAATTCTTCTCGTCGGCCTCCAACAATTTCACAATTAGAACCTGAATATAACCCCATGCTAAACATAGGTTCTCACGATATTCCTCCACACGACATAGAACAAGATATGCATGATATTGAGACACAAACACAACAAATTAACCGAATTCACACTACCCACCCAGTAGTAGAAAAACTAGAGGAAAGCTAGTGATTGACATAAATTTTATACCTTTATCCCTGAGGAGGAGAATCCTAGCGTAGGATATAAGATTTGTATAACTTGAAACAAGAGTTATGTAACATCTCTTTGTTTTTAATAATTTCAAAAGACTATTGTATTTCTTTTATGGCTATTAAATATTATTGTTATTATTATTATGTATAAATATAAAATTTTATCTCATATATATTTCTTAATTTATTTATTCATTTGGTGGAGCGAATTTTCTTGAAATTTATTGCAAAAAGAGAACCAGAAGGACCTAAAAGTAATGAAAAAATAAAAGAGGGGTTCATAGTTAATTTTTCTATTTTTTCTTCTTTCCCTTCACTTCGTCATACCGAAACCCCCTTCTCACTTCCGAAATCAATTTTCAGCCGAAACCCAATCTTCTATCCTAGGGTTTTTCAATTCCCATCGAATCTCCACCTATTTTCAAATAATTTTTAGGGTTTTCGCTAATTGAAGGGTGCTTTTGCTAGTGGTAGTGTCGATTTAGACGAATAACTACTCTAAGGTGAGTTGGTTTGTATTTAATTTTGTGTGACCTTATGCTTTTAGTTACTTTTCAAAAAATCCAGTGTATTAGGGTATTTTGGGATCCTCTGTTTATTTTAGATGTAAGAAAGGATAATTTTATTGGAGTATTTAGGAGTTGTAAATTAATTAATAGTTTGGGTTGTGAAATGAAAGTGAGATTGATACCTAATAATAGTAGATCATGTGTCGAATGGTGGAAAAAAATATGGGAAAGTTTATTTGAAGTATTGATAAATTTTATATGAGTTTATAAGGTTGAATGAAATTCCCGTAGGGTTGGAAAATGATAGTATTGGAATTTGATAAAGTAGGAAGGAATTATATATGGTGGAGTGTGTATAAATGAAAGAGATTATTATAGAATATTTATTGGATTTATAGATTGAAACTGTAGTCTGTATTATTTGCAGTTCGGGGGATTGATGGACAACAGGCAGATATTTGTCGGGTTTTTGCCGTTGGCAATGTGAGTATAATTTCTTATATTGTATGTATATGTTGTGCTATGTAAAATTTTATATTATGATTTGATGTGTGTGATGAGTTAAGTGCATCGTATATATAAATTCATAAGCATGATACAGAGTACCTTATAGGGTATAAGAAACTAATATACATGTATGAGAGTGTGTTGATGCTTGTAGATATATATATGTAATACGGGGTTGTAATATTTAGATTTGAGGAGCTATGCTGATATTGATATATGTAGGGTATGTATGATATGTGATGAGATAATAAGCATGGTGCATGTATGACGTGTGATTATGTGATGTGTTAATAGGAGGAAAATAATGGCAAGGTGTATATACGATACGTAATAATAATATGGCGTGATAGTGTGATGTGATAATATGATGAAATGAATGATATGGTGTATGTGTGATGTGATAATATGATGAAATGAATGATGTGGTGTATGTGTGATATGCGGGTAATAAAATGGAAATTTTATGTGAGAATATGATGTGAAATCTGCATGGTGTGTGTATGACGTGTGGGTGATACATGAGAATTTTATTGGTATATACATAATATGCGATAAAAGATAAGGTGAATGACATAGTGTATGTCGGTTATGTGATATATATATTGAGATAAAATAATGAGATGATATGTGATGCATAAGACCTATATGGCAGCATGTGTATTTGATGCGTAAGACCTATATGGCAGCGGTGTGATGTGTATTTGATGCGTAAGACCTATATGACAACGATATGTGATGCGTAAGACCTATATGACAGCAATATGTGATGTGTAAGACCTATATGGCAGTGACATGTGATGCGTAAGATCTATATGGCAGCAATGTGATGTGTAAGACCTATATGGCAGCGATGTGATGTGTATTTGATGCGTAAAACCTATATGATAGCGATGTGATATGTATTTGATGCTTAAGACCTATATGGCAGCAATGTGATGTGTATTTGATGCGTAAGACCTTGATGGGCAGCGATGTGATGTGTAAGATCCTTGGTGGGCAGCGATGTGATGCATAAGACCATTGGTGGGCAGCGATCTGCGTTTAGACAGAGCTATCGGCTCTATTTTTGATGGTGGTGTAAGATCCTTGGTGGGCAGCGATCTGTGTTTTGACTTAGCTATCGGCTTCAGTTGTGGGATGACGTGAACACTGGTCGACAAATTAATAAAATGAATAAATATGAAATGAAAAGGAAAAATGAGAAAGTAAAGAAAGAGTATAATGTGAATGAAAAGTAAAGTTTTACCCAAACTATGTTTGGAGTGCGGTGTATTATCTGAAGAGAATGAGTTAAAGTGAATTGTATTATGAGATGTCAATAGATATCAAAGTAAGGTGTTATAAAGTTAAAAAAAATGAATGTTAAAGAAAGGGTATTATGAGATGAAAATGTAAAGTAGAATACATTGTATTATAAAATGAAAATGAGAAAGTAAAGAAGGCGTATGATATGAAATAAATATGAGAAAGTAGAGAAAGCATATGATGTAAAATTAGAATGGAAAATTAAAGCAAGGCTATTATGAGTTGAGAATAAAGAGTAGAATAAGTTATATTATAAGATGAGATTGAGAAAGTAAATAAAGTGTATGATATGAAATGAATATGAGAAAGTATAGAAAGTGTATAATACGAAAAGAGAATGAAAAAGTAAAGGAAGTATGTGTGTGAATTAATATGAATAAAATGAAGAAATTGTATTATGGGAATACGAGAAGTAAAGAAAATGTATTATGCATTATATGAATGAAAGTGAAGAAGAGGTATTATGAGAATGAAATGTGTAGTAAAATGAATTATGCAATGAATATTAAAAGTAAGTGGTATTATGTGATGAGAATGGTTGATAAAATAAAACCTAATTTGAAATGAGTTTGAGGCACCTTGGAATTGTATCGAGGAACTACCACTACAACATATATGAAATTTAACAGCATTCGTAAAATGCTATAAAAACTCTACAAAAACGTTTTCAAAATGCTATCAAAACCCCCGCTATAATATGTATATAGCATTTTGTCAAAACGCTATCAAAAGAGACAACATTTTCTAAAACGTTGTCTCTTGGATAGCATTTTCAAAACGCTATCAAAAGAGACAGCATTTTGGAAACGCTATCTGTTGACAGCATTTTAAAAACACTATAAAAAAGACAGCATTTTCAAAACGCTATATTTTAACGGTTTCAAAACGCCATCGTAAAATTTACTATTTGAAAATGCATTCAAACATACAACATTTTGAAAATGCTATCTTTTGGCATTGTTTTGAGAGCAGCGTATTTTTACAACGTTTTAGGAACGCTATTTCTTTTTACCTATATACAAAAAAATATATCTCCGTATGCAAATAAAAGTTAATATATTGAAAATGCCAATACACCATTAAAACTAAAAAAGTTTTGAAAATTTGTTTACAAGTATATCAAAACCTAGCATCATAGAAAAAGCCATACAATAAACTTGATTCCATACAATAAACTTGATTCCATACAATAAACTTTAATCCGTAAATCCGTACAATAAACTTGAATCCGTACAATAGTTACTACAAAATATAGTCACAATGCCTTAGCATAACGAAGACACTCAAAATATAGTCACAATGCTGCAACATGGTCAGAGATGCTATGACGTGTTTTTGGGGATGATTGATGTAGCATTGTCGGTGTCTTAATGTTGTGCCAGTGGTAGTTGATTCTGCAAAAAAGAAAAAAATGAAGTAGCAAGTATATTTTGGAAATACTAAATTTCTAGTAAAAATGGTTTGCAAACTGAAGTTGAAGGTTATTAATACTCTCAGTCTTCATTCGGCCAAATGTTAGAAAATGTATATAGCATATAATAATACGTCTAATGAGTGTCTCCATAACCATCCGTTAGCTTGTATATAGCTTATATACTGTTATTTAATCCTAGAGATTAAATCGATGAAGCATATAAAAATTTCTAATCTTAATATCATGGAAGATACAAAGTTAGTGAAGCAAGGTTGTGAAACAATGAAAAAGTATAAGCCAAATGAGCAAGAAACGGATGCACTAATGCACTCGTCTATTGCTTGTTGATACTGAAAGTAGATTGAAATGAAATATCTGTCTCCCGGATAGCCAACCCCCATTCAACTACTCTGGAGGAGGAAGAAAAGTATCGGTTGGAAAGTGATAATCTATCTCTAGCGCAAAGTCTTAGCTAGTAGGGTCCCTTGCCTGATCTTTAAAATAGAGTAAACTTTGTAGGAACTTTACTGAAAAAAGGTACCTAAGAGATAGACTTGATCACTGTCAGCCTTTCAGGAGAACTTGAATTGTGTTGGAGATTTACATGCCGTCAGGCAAAGCAATATCAGATCAGAGCAAAGGGTTAGCAAAGGGTTTATAACTGAAGATCTAAATTAATCCAGTAGACTATAAGTTTCCAAAATATTCGATAAAGGCTTACTTGAACATAGTGATTAGTCAGAGCCAAGAATGCTTTGGCCAAGCAACAATCAGACAAACTATAGCTGATGCCCATACGGTGATGCCCATACGGCAGTAGAAATTCCAGTTGAAACCTTCTAAGTTCCATGCTATACTTGCAAATTGGGAGGTGAATAAGTAAGTGATTAATATCTATTGTATGAAGAAAATTAAAATATATATATATATATATATAGTCGAGATTGGATCACTCACATCATAGATTATAACTTGAAATAATGTAAAAGTTGTCGATAGAACAATATGTACTGAGAAAGTAACATCATTTGCAGTTACAGGAATCATCTGCAGAAAGAGGAAGAAATCAAGAGCATTCAGCTGGTGACTTTCTTTTGGAGTAGTAAATCACCAAACTAGAAAATTTGGGATGAACTTTCAGCAAATCATGATACAATTATAACTAGTGAAGAAATTATATATGAATCATGAAATATTGCAGCTTCTAGTTTCAACCATGATCTACTGTGTCATTCCAATTATGATAACATTCACTACTCAAAAGGTATAAGCAAGAATATGCAGTAGAGGCACCTGCAACTCATTTGAGCAAAAAACATGAACACACAAATTCTCTGCAACTAACAGAGTGTTTCACCGACATCATTTGATACCTTGGCCAAAGCCCAAATGCCGAAATGTGAACGGTATTCTTCTGTTGTCATCCCACCATTTCCTACTTCAAGCATGTCCGGATCTGAATCATCCCCCAAAAAAGTATGCTATATTCATCCTATATTTTTTTGTATTGCAGTTATAACAGACATAGCATATCTGTTATAATGCCATGTTATTCATTGTACCATAAATGACAAATAGCGAATATGTACTTATATTCTCTTTTTTGCCAATTCTATTAGAGTCTCAGAAGTAACCTAATGTCACCAACAAAATGAAGTTCCTGGAAAAGCAATCAATGGAATTGCTGAAGAAATTTATGGTTAGAGAAGTTACCATTCCATCCACCTGATTTTGCGTAGGATGCCCATTGGTCGTTCTCATCTGCTCTAGAAGTCATACTAATTGTAACAGATATATTATTCACATTAGTCTCTAAGTCAAATTGAACAATTAATATTAATTCGGATGGATTATATTCTACCTCTCCCAATTATCTGCTATGTCCCCTGTTGTCCTCCAACTATTTCCTACACCTGATCCCCCAGTGGCTACGTTTTCATCGCCCCTACGTAAGTTTATTCAGAAAACTTAACCAGTCCATTTACTGGAATTACAGTTCACATGTCAATTACATTATTCAGTATGGACAAGCATACCATTAACACAAAGAGAAGAAAAAGTTCCTTCCAGAGCTCAGCAGAGCTTTGCCCATCTACTACACCTGTTTCTCGGCATTATGTACAAGAGAGATATGAATTGGTCATAGATTTCATACTGACATGAGAAATGAATGTAATTTGATAGTCACCATTCCTGTAGGGTAGTTCCTTGGTTGTTACAGTTATCATATTTCAGGTAATCAACTTCCTGGAAGGGCAGATATATAATCTTTTGTGCATATAATAACTAAAACTAAACAAATAAGATTAATATTTGAATTTTGTGTAAACTATAACATTAAAAAGTAAGACATATACCCAAGAGGCGAAGGTCTTGGCATCCTTTTCTTCATATCCAAGTGACTTGGGCATTGTTTTGCTACAAGTCTGAGATTTGAAATTTAAAAGCAAGGTTCATTAATTCGTAGTCTCTGAAATGGGAAATGATGGAGAAAAAAATGTAAACAGAAATTAGTTGTTGAACATAGTGAAAATAATTGTATTGATCTTCATAGACTCAAATTGACAATGATTCAATTAAGTGATGGTTAACATATAGTGTAATGAATACATCAAAAGAAGCTTATTATGATCAAACTTGTTACCCTGCATCACTGTAAATTCCAAGCTTTAATCCTTGGCATGTACATAATCTGCAAGAGCCTTTATGCCTGAAGGGAACGTTGATCCCTTGGCGACCAAATTACCCTGAACAACCATGAGGTAGATGTTACAGACCCAAACTGCGGTCGGGGGTATGGCGAGGGTTGCCCTGCTGGGGGGCGCCCTGATCCAGTCTCGACCATGGTGATCTACAAGATGCACACAAGAAAAGAAGACGAAGAGGCAGAGAACTAGAAACTAAACTTTATTTTTAACTATTCATCATAATCCATTACAATGCCTTGAGGCTTAATAAAGGAAGAAGACACGGGCGTTGAACGTGCTTCAGAAATATTCTCTGAACACACACACACAGGACGCAACGACTAACTGTCTGCATAGTGCTAGTGGGCCCCACCGATGCATACCTTTTCCTCTCACAGTCTGCCATGTCAGCTAGGCTGCACTTCGGAAGGGAAAAGCGAGGGTTTTATTACAAAAAGGTACTTAAATATGCAGAAACACCCAACAAAGAAAGAAAATCAAGACAGGACTGAAACGCAAATGCTAGGGACTGATATACGAAGTTACTTCAACTATTCTTCTAAGTGCAGATCAGATACAGCTCACACAGAGTCTGTATCAATCCTATCCCCTTGAAATGGGGCTTCTAGGACCCTCTGAAAGTTGGGGAAACGGTTATAAATATCCCAAAACTCTTCCTGCGTCGCCTCTTCAGCCTCACCCCCTTTCCACTGAATCAATACTTCGGTCACTGCTACTCCCCTCCTCTTCACCATCCTGCGGTTGAGGACCCTTGATGGCTCAAGTAGCTCTTCGTGGAAGTAAACAGGGTCGGGGTCACTAGTAGAAAATCTTGCAATAATAATGGATTATTTGCAAGCACCAAAAATTCCTTGCTGGTGCTACCATCAACAATAAATTAATCACAACAAACCCAATTATTGCAAATGTTTTGGCATCCGCAAGAGATTCTATTGATTTGTTGCAAGTGTTGACAATTACAAGGGAACAATTGTAACAAACTATATTTCATTACCAAAGTATAAATAAAATACATAATTTTTAAAATAAATTAAGTATAAACACGTGCTCTACACAGATAATTTAGCTGCTCAACAATTTGATGCTAAAAATTTACCCCCACTTCTCAAATATTAAGCGGGATAAAAAAGAAAAAAAAAACACCAAAACCCCCAAATCCCACAAAATCCCCAATTTCATATTTCATTCTCTCGCTCTCTCTCTCTTTCAACCCCAAATCGAAACCCTAGATCCCTCCGATGCCAACACCCCTCTATTTCGCCTTCTCACCGTCGCCGCTTCCTCCACATCGTCATCTCCTCAGCGTCGCTGTCTTTTCACCATCGCCAACAAATTCCCCTTATATGTGTAACTTATGGATCTGTCACCACTTGTTAACGAATCTTCTTCTCTTCATTCTTTAGGTGTCAGACATTGTTTATCTTCTGGAAATTTTGGCCTGATGCAGTTTGGGAACTCGGTAGGATCATCCGTTTCATCTCTACTAGGCCAGACGCTCCAGATTCGAAGGGCCCAATCCAGAGATGACATTATTTCTTCATTGTAGAAGGCCATCTTGCAAAATTCTAGTATGCATCAAGATACTCGCCTGGTACTAGTCCTTCTTTCCTCTATTTACTCTATGGAATGTCGTTGATGTAAAAAGCCCACATATTGGTTCCCGCTTTAGCTTTCTAAAGCACTTTAACCTCACTTCAAGATTTACAGTAATGTACCTTCTAGGACTGTTTTTAGTTTAGATTTTTTATTGAAATTTTTACAAATTAACTTGTATGTACTTGCTTAACTTTGTTTATTATAATTTTTCTGTATTTTTAATTTGTATTTCTGATGTTTTAAAAATTAAAAATAATCATAATGTTTCTGGTCACCAATTCAATGACATTGGAAAATTGTCCTGTGATTCAAAGAACTGCATAGATTAGGCTAAGAAGCACAGACACAAATAGGGACCGGTCAATAAAAAAGACATAGGGGAAACTTACACCGATGAACGGGAAATTTTGATACAACATAGAAATAGGAATATCTGTGTGAGAGACCAAGATGTGTCTGGTCTGACTGACATAACTAGGATATGCGTGCGAGTCTGGCACAGCTTTCGGACTAGATCAGGTGCTTCATAGAGTTTAGAAGATGCCCTATCGAAGTATAGTTTTTCCTGTTACGTCCTGGACTAAAATGCTGTTTACTGGATACTACTTGTTCCATTTGGTATACATTATGAAGAATTAACTTGTTATCTAGGTCGTTCCACTTCCAAATTTTCATTTTTTCCATGTTCAGCACATATTGACTAAAAATACTCTATTGATTCAGTTGCGCTATTGCAGTGATGAAAATCTTATGGATTTGGATATGTTGACTGACTTGGTCAGAACTTTTGAAGCTTCATCTTTGAGGTGCATGCAATTAATCATTTCTTTTTTCTCTCAATTTCGAATGTCATGAAGCTTCTGGCAACAATGAACTATTATTAATTTTTCTTTAGATTATTGTTGTAGGGATATGCTTGCAGATACTCTCCCAATGCCACGGATATTAGGTGTTTGCCTTGGTCACCAGGTGTGTGTGTGTGTGTCTCGTGTGTGTGTGTGTGTCTGTGTCTGTGTTATATAAATGATTTCTATATCACTGTTAGTTACATTTCATTCTGCATCAGCTTCATTAAACATCTTTGGGTGTAACTGTTGTTATTGTTGTTTTATTACGGAAAATAAACACTCTAGACTTTAGACCTCTAGTGTCAACAAGATGTGGTTTTTTGAGTGTCCTGAGTCTATAAACGTATTCTGTTTCTTCCCAAAAAAAAAGAAAAAAAAGAAAAAAAAAATAATTACCAAACAGAGCCTTATTTAAGTTTAGACATTGATGAAGACAGTGTTGGCTTCATGCTTGATTTGATAAATGACTAATTCGTTAACAACAAAATATGTAATGTTTGGCGACACGACAAAGGAATTGTGAATACAATTCCTTAACCTGAAATATTATGTCATATTTCAAGAATTTAGTAGATGATGATTATTATTATTATTATTATGGGTTATAATTGACCCTAGAGTTGACAGTGTGGATATCTACTCATGCAGGATTTGGGACTTGTTCATGGTGCTCAAATTGTACATGCTCCAGAACCGATTCATGGGCATCTAAGGTTGAAATTTAAACAACTTACTCTTACCTTTCTTTCTCAAATTTTCTGTGCATTGATCAAATATTTCTTTTTAAGTTATTACTTATTTAAGAATGAAGTGTTATGTTATTTTAGAGGTTGAGCACACTTGATTCGAAGGCTGCGCCTATTAACTATGTTTTGTCTTTTCCCCAGTGAAATTGAGCACAATGACTGCAACATTTTCTGTGATATTCCATCAGGCAGAAATTCTGGATTTAAGGTTAGTCGTCTTCTGAGAGTAAATTAACTTTAAACATAAAGTTCTTTGATGATCTTTTAATTGGTACTTTGGTGTTATCATTAAAAGAAAACAAGAAAAAAGTAGTGTAATAGTTGGAAGGTTCACCTCCTCAAGGGAATCATTTGAGAAATCTCACATAGGAACCACAAAATTATCTATTGGCATTGTAAGTTTTTCCAAGCTGATTCCTAATGGAATTTGATTGGAGATTCAATGAGTTCCTCACTTTCTCGTGCAAATTTGATAGGCCAAGCAGACCCTTCGCCTCATATATTTTTTGAATTTCCCTTTCGTTCATGCAAGCATGAAAGAAGATGAACTTGGCTTGAATTCTCCGCTGATGTGGCTTCAAAATGGGGGCCGAGAATTCCAATCATTGAACTTCCAAGGACTTGGAATGACACCCTGGATGCAGCCAAGACTTGAAAACATTCGTTGTATTTCTTAGAGTTTGACAATTCATATTTCCTTCTAGAATGTACTATTGGTATTTTGGCACTTCGAAACAAATATATAATTTTGTAATGAGAATGTTCTATACTCTATAATATTAATGCTTATTTTGGTGTTCCTAAGTTTACTATTATCTAAATATGTATTGTTTGTTCAAATTTCATATTTTTCATTATTATGTTTTCTTTATATAATTGTGCACATCAACAGGTGAAATAATTATATGTTCTTCATCAAAGAAATACATCGTTTTAAAAATTTTGATTAAGCCATCCGAACGCAGTCACCAATGAAAAAACGCGTCCAATTGCATTTGCGGTGTAATAATTGCATTTGTGAGGTAACAATTGCAATGGAATGACTACTTTGCGAACCTCTGTCGCAATAGTTCATCAGCAAAGGGAAAAATACCTTTTAAAACACACTTGCAATGGAAATATTTGTTGTAGATATTTTCTTATAGATGGGGACAACAGGAAACAACTTCCAATGCAGATATTCTATTGTAGCTAATATTCGCAAGGGATAATTAAAATTCCGTTGCAAATGTGTGCATTAACCAGGAGAGATTTCACAACAGCATAACTACAAGGGAATGGAAAAAATTTACTTACGAATGTGCATTAACTATGAAATTTCACTCTTTTATAAGAAAAATTTCTGTTGCAATTGTGACATTTTCTACTAGTGGTGGTCTGCATCTTGCCATGGTCTCCAACACGCCGTTTGAGTTGGGAGATGTGGAAAACATCATGAATTTTGGCAGTAGGAAGGAGCTGCAGTCAGTAGGCCACCGCACCTACCTTCTCCGTGACTTGGTAGGGCCCATAATACAGAGGAGCTAATTTGTGCACCCTTCTTCCTCCTATCAAAATTTGCCTATAGGGATGGAGCTTCATGTATGCATAACTCCCAATTTCCAAGTCCTTCTCCTCCCTGTGTCTATCTGCGAGTAACTTCATGCGAGCCTGCGCCTTCACTAAATTATTCTTGCATAATTGAAGGATGGTATCTCTCTCAATCAAACAGTCTTCTACCTCCTGCGACCTTGCAGACTTTGGAACATACGTTAGCAGAGTGGGTGGGGGCTTGCCGTAGAAGATTTGATAAGGGGAGAGCTTGGTGGAGCTGCTAACGTTGGTGTTATGCCAGAATTTTGCCTAGGGCAGCATTGAGACCCAGTTGTGAGGTTTGTAAGTAAAGAAACACCGGAGATAAGACTCCAAGACCCTGTTAGTGACTTTGGTTTGGCCATCAGATTGAGGGTGGAATGAGGTGCTGAGGCAAAGCTGCGTCCCTTGCATCAAGAATATCTCTCTCCAAAATGTACTAATGAAGATGGAGTCTCGATCACTGATTATAGACCTCGGAACTCCATATAATTTGATGATGTTGCTAACAAAAACTTCAGCAATCTGTTTGGCTGTTTAGGGGTGGTTAACAGCTATGAAGTGGCTGTATTTAGAGAGGCAATCCACCACCACTAACATAGTGGTTTTACCTGAGCTCCTTGGAAGTCCCTCTACAAAATCCATGCTAATCTCTTCCCAAACTGCGGAGGGAATGGGGAGAGGTTGGAGCAACCCAGCGGGTGATTGATTGATGTATTTGTTGCATTGGTAAGTATTGCATTCCCTGGTATACTGCTTAGTTCTTCTCTTCATTCCTACCCAATGTGCCACTTGCTTGAGCCTGTGCCATGTTTTCTCAAATCCCAAGTGCCCCCTTAGCGTAGTGTTATGGTGAAGGTGCAGTAATGCCTGTGTAATTGGCGAAGAAGGATGGAGATGTACTCTGCCTTTGTAATAGATGAGGCCATGTTGGGTTGAGTACTTAATAGTGGTTGGGTTTCCTTCCTTTATGCTCTTAATCATGTCCTGGTAATAGGGATCTGCAGTCACCTCCTCCCTAAGGTCCTCCAACCATTTAGCCTTCACTATGGAGATTGACTGTAATTGTGATTCTTCGTGCAACCTGGACAAACTATCAGCCCCAATGTTGTCCTTCCCCTTCTTGTACTCAACGATGTACTGGTACCCATGGAGCTTCTAAGGCCATGTATGTTGAGCCTCCATATCCAACCGTTGCTCTAACAAGTGTTTGAGGGGCTTGTGGTTGGTTTTAATCACAAATTTCCGTCCAAGGAGATAATGGCGCCACTTCTTCACATCTAGAAGAATGGCAAGCATCTCTTTCTCGTATGCGGATAAGTATCTGTTCTTCCCCTTAAGTTCCATACCGAGGTAAGCGATAGGGTGCCTCCTCTGCATCAGAATTGACCCAACCCCCGTCCCTGCGGCGTCACACTCCAGCACAAATGTCTCGCTAAAGTTGGGCATTCTCAAGACTGGGGGAGTAGTCAAGGCCTTCTTCAAATCTTCAAAAGATCTCTGAGCTTCCTCAGACCACTTAAAAGCTCCTTTCTTAGTCAGTGCCACCATAGGAGATGCAACAGCAGCATACCTAGAAATGAATTTTCAGTAGTAACCTGTGAGACCCAAAAAACCTCGCAATGCTTTGAGTGACTTGGGGGAGGCCAGGCTTGAACTGCACTAATCTTCTCTGGGTCGAAAACAACCCCATTTGCAGAAATAACATGCCCCAAATAAGCGACTTCTCGTGCTCCAAACACACATTTACTTCTCTTCACAGATAAGGAATTTGCCCTTAGCAACTGCAGGACCTCCCTCAAGTGTCCTAGGTATTCTTACCAAGTTTGGCTGTAGATGAGGATGTCGTCAAAAAACACTAACACGAAGTTTCTCAAGTGTGGCTTAAACACCTCATTCATGAGAGATTGGAATGTGGCCGGTGCATTTGTTAACCCAAAAGACAGTCTTTGGAATGACCTTCATGTGTCGTGAAGGCAGTCTTTGGAATGTCCCTCTCAATCATGCGTATCTGATGGTACCCACTTCTGAGATCCAGTTTTCTGAAGAACCTTCTGCCATGTAACTCATCTAGGAGCTCGTCGATGACGGGGATGGGGAATTTGTCTTTGATTGTCATCTTGTTGAGGGCCCTATAGTCGACACACATTCGCCAAGATCCATCGTGCTTCTTAACTAACACCACAGGGGAGGCAAAAGAGCTTGAGCTTGGCCTAATAACTCCCGTTTGCAGCATTTCTCTTACCAACCGTTCTATCTCATTCTTTTGGTGCCAGGGATGCTTGTAAGGTCGAAGGTTTACTAGTTGGGCATTTCTATGTAGGATTATCTGGTGTTCATGGCTTTGGGATGGGGGAAGTGAAGTGTTCTCTGAGAAAACATCATCATGCTCTACCAGTAACTGAGATAGATCAATTGGGTAACTAGGGAAATCTGCAATAGGGGTTGAAAAGGTTGTAACTTGCAGCAACAGACCTTGCTTTGAGTATCTCATGGCCTTAACCATAGCATTGAGTGTTGATACTTCAATGTCTGCATTATTCACTCCCTTTAATGTTCTCATCTCCCCATTCCACTCAAAGTGTACAGAATAGTCCTTAAAACTCACCCACAACCCTTTGAGAGTCCTCATCCACTGTGCTCCCAAGATGATTTGGCTAATTCCTAAGTAGAGAACAAAGAAATTAGTGACAATCTCCACCCTTTGACAATCAAACTCCACTTGCTCACACTGCAACTTCTCCCCTCCTGCCACAGTTACTTCAAAGGAATCACTCCGAATCATTGGTAACTTCATCCTCTTAGCTAATTGGGAGTCGACAAAGTTGTGGGTTTAGCCAGTGTCTAAGAGTGCATACACCTCATGTTTAGCAATAGTTCCTCTCAACTTGAGTGTCTGGGGTGCTAAGGATCCTGTGATAGCTGCGAGAGATATAGTAGGGTCGACTTTAGCCCCTACTTGCATAACTTTGAGTTCCCCTCCACTCGCTGCTACTACCTCTGGAGCTTCATCCCCTGCGTCACTAGTCTCCCCTTCTCCTTCGAACTCTCCTTCAATCAACATCAGAGACCGCCCCCTACACCGATGGCCCTTAACCCACTTTCATCACACCGGAAACACAGGCCTCGAGCCTTCTGGTCAGCAGTCATTCTGTCAAATTGAGTCTCACGTGGCATCAAGTTAGGCTTCACTTCACTGGTGGCTGGCTTAGTTCCTGGGGTATGAGAAGAAGTTGGGGGTAAAGGGTTCTTCACCACTGTTGGCAAGGGAGAGTAATTGGGTTTAGCACCATAATACTTGGCCGCTTTGCACTGGCACATGAGGATCGTCTCTCGAGACTGAGCTTCTCTATATGCAGTCGTCACGGTGAGGGGACGCCGTAGGTACACCTCCTGTTGAATCTCTTCTTTTAAGCCTGAGATGAAGCAATCCACCAAAATAGGCATCGCCATGGACTTATTGAGGTGACTATATTTGATGAACTCACGATAGTACTCTTGCACCGTCCCTGTTTGTTGGAGCTTCAGGAGAGTCGCGGTGGGGTTTTGGAGTTCGGCGGGACAAAACTGTAGCAACATTTCTCTCTTCAGGGCCTCCCAGCCAATCTCAACCCCATACTGCCCCTTAAACCACCACCACCACATTAAGGCATCATCCCTCAGGTAGTAGACGCAGAAATCCACTGGGTCTCAAAGTGGTGCTCAAGGTGGAAGAACCAATTGCTAACATCTTCACTACCATCAAAGACAGGAATCTCCAATTTGGTGTGTTTTAGGTAAATGTAGTAGGTTCTCCCATACTCCTCCTCTCCACTCCTAGTCCACCTTCGATCTCCGCCTGGGGCCCATGGCCTCGGAGGTGACATTTCTGGGCAAAACGGTGGAGGATGGGGGGGGGGGGGTTCTGTCGATACCCTCTGAACCCATCATCATCGACCCTTTCCATCAGTCATCGCATCATCCCATCACCTCCTCGTCGTGGGTCTTCATTCCCGCTAGCTGAGTCAGGATATCTCCCATCGAGATCTCCACTCCTTCCATCCTCTGTTCAAGTTCGGGCAGCTTGTGGGAATCGACACCCCGAGGGGTGGACTCCCGCGCTGAGAGGCTCGATGATCCGACCCTGGAGCGAACTCCAAAGTCAAGGTTCGGTGAGTGATCGAACTTGTTATGCTCTGATACCATTGTTACAGACCCAAACTGCAATCGGGGGTGTGGCGAGGGTTGCCCTGCTGGGAGGCGCCCTGATCGAGTCTCGACCATGGTGATCTACAAGATGCACACAAGAAAAGAAGACGAAGAGGTAGAGAACAAGAAACTAAACTTTACTTTTAACTATTCATCATAATCCATTACAATGCCTTGAGGCTTAATAAAGGAAGAAGACACGGGCGTTGAGCGTGCTTCAGAAATATTCTCTGAACACACAAACACACACAGGACGCAACGACTAACTGTCTGCACAGTGCTAGTGGGCCCCACCGATGCATACCTCTTCCTCTCATAGTCTGCCATGTTAGCTAGGCTGCACTTCAGAAGGGAAAAGCGAGGGTTTTATTACAAAAAGGCACTTAAATATGGAGAAACACCCAACAAAGAAAGAAAATCAAGACATGACTGAAACGCAAATGCTAGGGACTGATATACGAAGTTACTTCAACTATTCTTCTAAGTGCAGATCAGATACAGCTCACGCAAAGTCTGTATCAGTAGAGCATAAGTGCCCCATGTTCAATTATATAGCGTTAGCATGTGTGTGTATGTGTGTGTGTGTGTGTGTGTATATATATATATATACACACACACACACACATACACACACATGCTAAAGCTATATATATATATATATATATATATATATATATATATATATATATATATATATATATATACTAGGTTTGCCCGTTGACACGTGCCTACGGCACGTTTTCGAAGCGGTGCACCTTATTTGATCATGTAAAATAGTTTTAGAGATTCAGCAAATTAATTGAAGTAGCAAACATAAAGCAAAAAATATATTATATGATTTTTTAAGTTTTTTTTTTGAATTATTTTTAAAGTTTTCAAATTTTTAATTTTTTTAGTTTTTAAATTTTTAAAATTTTTTAAAATTTTTATTTTCTTAATTTTTTGAATAGAAGAGGGAGGGAGGGAGAGGAAAAAAAATATAGGAGTTGTTTTGGGTGGGAGATTTGAATTTGAATTTTGGGGGAACTTTGGGGGGGGGGAAATATGTTTTGTAAGGTTAGATCTGGGCCTTTAATTTTTGGGGGATTGAAGGAGAGCCACTTGATAGCTTTCTTGGTGTTTTATTATATATATATATATATATATATATATATATATATATATATATATATATAAGGAGAAATTTTTTTTATGAGCATGGATTACATTCCATCATTGAGCTTTCTACAGTGGCGGCGCAAGGGGGTCGACGGTGTGGGGGTGGGGGAAGACGTGATTGGGGATTTGGACTTCGACGGACGCATGGGGTTGTCGACGGTGGCCCCGTGGTGAGCGGCGGTGCAAGGGGGTCGACGGTGCGGGGGTGGGGGATGACATGATTGAGAATTTGGACTTCGACGGGTGCAAGGGGTGGTCGATGGTGGCCTAGTGACGAGCGGCGGCGCAAGGGGGTCGACGGTGCGGGGTGGGGACGACGTGATTGGGGGGATTTGGACTAGGATTTGTGGAGGAAAGGCCGAAGGGTATTATATTTGGATCGGGGATGAGCTGGGATTTGAATGGAATTAGATTAGTTGGAAATTTTCAATGTACCCCTATCTATTCAGTTTATTTACGGCTATAACTCCGTTTCTAAAACACCGTAAAAAATATAGCATTCCAAAAATGCTGTTGTAGGTAAGAGTATATTTCAAAATGAATTAAAAACATTTTCTTTAGAAATGCTATAATTGATCACTTTAACAGCATTAACACTTAAATACTGTAATAAATCCGCTGCAGAAAGCTTTATATGTTGTAGTGTACTCGCTCGCTAATTCCATGAAAATAGTGGAAACTACCTGCCTTGGCACAACTCCCAGGATGAACTGACGGGTTGTTGCAATGATAGTTGTTTTGCGAGATAGAAATAAAGAGTAATGTAAATTGTAAGATGAAAATGAAAAAAAAGAAGTAATAACCGAGCTATCGGCTTGAGATGTGATGTTATATTACCCAAGTTTTACTTAGGGTGTGGTGATTATTACCCAGGTTATCGGCTTGGAGGTGCGGTGGTATATATATAATTTGATGTATGATAATGTAACCCAAGTTATCAACTTGGGAGTGTGGTATTATGTATGATATAGAATAAAAGATAGAAATGTGATATGGTAAATGAATAATAGTATGAATATAAAATGATTAAAGGATATGATGCGAGTATGGTCAGCCTTAGGTATTGTGTCAAGGAATTACCCGCCCACTGTTTCGGTGAAAATAGTGGGAACGACTTGCCTCGGCACAAACTTAAGGTAGAATGAGTACATGGATTGGTAAAAGAGTAAGAATGCATTATGAAAGCTGGAAATGGTAATGGACATGGAAAGAAATTGATATATGAGTTAAGTGGTAAAGATATAATAACTATGATGGTTAAGTATGTCATTAAATAAATGATAATGGATACGAAAATGAAAATTGTAATAGAAACAATTTTGGATATGGAAATGTAGATGATAAGAATTATAGTAATGGTAAATACAGTGGAGTGGGATAAAAACTGGATTAACAATTGAGAATGACTTTAGTGATGATATGAATGTGTTAAGTGTAAAGTGATGGTATCAAAATTATATTTTGATGAGTTAATAGTAATAATAGAGTACCAGAATGTGGTATAAAGTCTGATGCTGAATTATGAGAAGTAGTAAACGGATATGGAGTAATATAGGAGTTGAGTGACAAAGAGGTGATAGAGATAATGGTCTAGTGTATAGTTAAACATATGATGATGTATATATGAACTATGTGATAATGAAGAAATGGCAAATATATGGTAAGTGTATATGGATGGAAAATTTATGGATAAGTATGAATTTGTTTGCCTTGGATTTCGGGTCACGGAACTACTGCCCCCATTTCGGTTGAAATGCGGGAACTAACTGCCAAGACACGAACCCAAGGGAGGCGAGATGGATGAGTTTATTAGTGATATTATGATAATGATTGTGTGTAAGATTTCATATAAGGATAATAGAAGTGTTAATGAGAACGGTAATGAATTGATATATGAGAGTATTGACAAGGTATGGTAACATGGATGTGAAGTAGATGGTTAAGTGTTTGATAATGGTAATAGATGGTTAGGTATATGGTGAGGTTTAAGTACCTGATTGTATTTATTTCTTTTACACTTTCACGTTTTATTTATGTTTATCTTTTTAAAATCATGTTCTTAATTTCATTGATATTGTTCTTATTCATGATGATTATACTCACACCAGATATGGCTAACTCATGTTGTTTAATGGGGGTTAGGGGAGTCCAACTCTGAGGGTGGACGACCCTAACTCTCCTGTAGGTTTGATAGCAACGAGTTGAGATAATTGTTGTGGTTTTGGTGGTTTTATACTTTTGCTCGTAGTAAAATGGAATACATGTATGTATGTATTATATGTAGAAATGGGAGTAGAATGATGTATATTTTGTATTATGGAAGATTGTGTGTATAACTGTAAGGTATAATAATATATATAGTGCTGTGAAAAAGTATGAAAGCCCATACCCACCTTGTTGTTGAGTATTGGGTTTTGTGATTGGTTTTTGAAAGGTTTTTCTAAAGTTTTTCTAAAAATCATATAAGTTTTCCAAAGAATTTTTGGTTTTTAATTTGTATTTTGCATGTTATGAAGTATTATGCCCCCAGAGCCGTATTTTTTATTGCCTGTGTGATATTTATTGACTTGGCTTGGGGAGGATTAATATATATTACGGGTACATTTTTTTTGTAATTGTTTGCAGATTTTCATAAGGAAAATCTGTAAAATGGCTAATATTTCAAGGAAAACTCTGCCAAATTTTTTAATAAATATCTATGAGTATTTTTCTAAATAAGACTTGGTGGAGATAAGTAATAAATTATGTTAGAAGTCATTTGAATAAGGAATAGTAAAAAAAAATAAAAAAAAATAAAAAATAAAAAATAAAATGGGGCGTTACAAGTTACAAATGGAAGAAGGTTGAGGGAACGAGTACAATTAAACGCACATTCAAAATTTACACCCCGCACTAATGTAAGACCAACAAACATAACAAAAAATCAACCCTAGGACTGGAGAAATAGATAGATACCCATATGATCCCGAAATTGTTTGTCGGAAAATGACTCGACTAGTTATTAAGGATGTGTTACCTTTTTCCAATTTTGAGAGTAGGAATGTAGAGTATTTTAACAAAAATGCACTGAATTCTCATTTTAAAAGAATCCCTATAAACACACTCAAGACTGATTATTTTAAACTTTACAATGAAATGAGAGACGCTTGAGTTACACTTTTATTTTCTTTAAATTATATAGTATTGTTAATTTCCGATAATTGGAAAGATTGTAACGATATTCCAATGATGGGCATAACTTGTCATTAGATCAATAGTGATTGAATGATTCAAAAGAGAATCATATCACTTGTTGCTTTGCCGTATTCCCATAGTGGTATGGTTATTGCAACTCGTATTTTAGAAGTTTGTGATTTATTTCATATTCGTGATAAAAATTTTAGTATTAGTTTTGATAATGCATCTAACAACAATGCTTCGATTAGTACATTAAAGATATAATTATCTCATTCATGTAATGAAATTTTTCATTTTAGATGTGGATATCATATTTTAAATTTATGTGTACAAGATGCTTTGAAAATAGCCGAAATATTTGTGTATAACGTTATAAATTGTGTACATTTCATTAAGTGACCCTATGCTTCAACAATTTAACGCATTGTATAATCTTAAGGGCTTACATTTTAGAAAATTTTCAAAGGATATTAAACGCCGATCTAACTCTACTTTTGATTTATTAAATGTTGTTACTTAATATTAAGCATGTATAAATGATTTTTGTCTTGAAAAAAATATGATTTCTTTTTTCAAATGATTCCCGAATCATGGTTTTATGCCGAATCTTTGTTAAGATTTTTATAACATTTTAAAACCACAACTATAAAATTTTCAAAATCTTATGATTCTACCTTTACTAGTATCTTTATTTCACTAATTACTATGACGCAAACTTTTTAAGAAATGATTGATGACACTTATATTAGCCATATTGTTAAACCACTATACACTAAAATTTTGAAGTATTTTAGTTCTCATCCTATGTTGTATTGTATTACTATAGTTATGGATCCTCATATCAAATTAGCGGGTACAAAGAGTTTGATTGAAATATTTTTAATTTTACTTGGAGATGAATCTGAAATTGATTGCGACACATTTTTAGCTAGCTTTGAATCGACATTGAATAACTTGTATAATTATTATGATAGAACTATTGCATATAGTAGTCCAACTAGTATAGTTACTTCTTCTTTTTGTACTTCTAGAGGTAAAGATAAGAGTACATTAGAAGATGTCACTACTAATTTATTTGCTCGTATTCAATAAAAATATATAGGAATTGTAGCGCCCCGAATTTCTAATATAATAACTTAGAAAATACGTGGCACAATCCCAGCATCAACTTCAATGTAATATTAAACACAACCAACACCGATAAAATTTTCAACTTTTATTACAACAATCTTTTACAAAGCACAGCGGAACTCAAAACATCTCAACTCAAAATTTTCTTTTATTTACAACACAAAACTATCTCAAATATGCTTTTACAAATTTACACAAAACCCTTTCAAATTAATTCCTCTCAAAACTAACTCAAGCATCCAAACCTCCAAACTCTAAGCAACAAACTGCAACACATGAGGCTAGAGATGATCCCTAACCCCCAAAACTAAAGGGGTCAGCCATAAATGATGTGAGTGACATAAAAGCAAACAAACAACATAAATAAACATTAAGCAAGGATTCTTAAACAACATGTAATAAACAAGAATATATAAAATATGACGTGACAAGAAATGTAAACAACAAGTGATACTAAACCAAGTGTCAAGTGTAGAAAACAGGAAAACCACATGCATAAAACCGAGTCAGGAAAATACAATTTCTATATGCGGACTCTCTAATGCGTACTTGTTGAAGTCTATGCATCCCACTTTACATAGGTTCGGTGCAAGCCCTTAACGTCTTCACTTCATAGGGTTCAATCCCCCGCTATGCAACTAATCCTAACACGATGACTACTACGAGATAAAGATAAGCTGTGAATAGTAGCCCATGCCCGATAATTTCGGAGATCAATCCCACACCACAAGTAATTACCGTGATAATTCCGGAGATAAATCCCACACCACAAGTAATCTACCGTGATAATTCCGGAGATATATCGCACACCACAAGTAATCTACCGTGATAATTCCGGAGATTAAATCCCACACCGAAACATTGACACATCATCACATGAATACCACATGTGCTTCGCCTCGATTCCGATAATTTCGGAGATCAATCCCACACCGAAAGCAACTACTTGGATAATTCTGGAGATATATCTCACACCCAAAGTAAAATACTTGGATAATTCCGGAGATAGATCCCACACCCAAAGTAAGATACTTTGATAATTCCGGAGATTAAATCCCACACCGAAAGCCATACTGAGGTACTTGACTCATGTTCCCGTTCATCATATCACCACTAGTGCCTGTCCTTATTATTTTTGGGTTACTTAATTACTCAACGAATCTCCTAGAGTGGTGTACCCTACCGGACTTAACTCAAAACTGAATAACTGAAATGCCTCAACAGGCCTCAATAAAATAACTCAACACCGGTATACTAGGGTCACACACATCCTCTAGAGACTCAAACTCAAAAAGTCTAAACCAACTTTCCACTAAACAAAATAGCTCAACTGAATATCTTAAAATCATATGCTCAACTGAATATCTCAAATTCATATGCTCAACTGAAGACAAAGTATAATCTCAAAATATCTGAAGACTAACCATTCGAAAGAACATTCAAGTTTACGAAAACTCATCAGTACCAGTCGACTTATACTGTAGTAAGTCGACTGTCCAGAGGACAAATATTCATGATTTTAAGAAAATAGACTAAGTCATATAAGTCGACTTAAGAAGTCATCGGTCGACTTACCCGAGACAAATTCCAATAATTTTCACAAAAATATTCTAAGTACCAACAGTCGGCTTAAGGAGTTATAGGTCGACTGTCCAGAGAAGAAACTGCAATAACTTTACAAAATATTTTCTAAGTATACCAGTCGACTGAATAATGGTCTAAGTCGACTGTCCAGAACGAATTTTCAAAAGAACTGAAGTTACAGCAGCAGGGTCGTACCAGTCGACTGAATAGTAGACCAGTCGACTGTCGGCCTACAGTTTTCATAACTTAGGTCTGAATACAATAATCAAAACTGGAGTTTTTCTAAAGATTCATTGTTTATGAAAATAGTTCGTATTCAGGCAAAATGACAAATCTCAAATAATCTTCATTATGGATACATTACTCAATCATCCAATATCTCAAAACTCAAGTTCTCATGTTCTAAAATTACTAATTTTTCCATTAGGGTTTCTCAATACTGAATTTCTTTCATAACTCAAAACCAATATCTGAATTGTAAACACAAGATCCAGATGCTCACCATCCGATCAGAACCATGCTCAAATCTTAACATGATTTTTAGCAATACAATTTCATAACCAAGATCTACTCAACATTTTTAGATTTCACATACATGATACAAACAACAACATTTGCATTGTTCTCATGCAAAATACCAAATAACATACATGCCAAACCAACAACATAACAATCGATCACATTAATCAAACCACAATACCAGATTCATGTCATTCTCAACATCAAAACAAAACAACAAACAAATTTACATCACTCACAAAATCAAAACAAAACAAAAACAATGTCACTCACCTTGGAATTGAAAAGATTCAACGAAAAAGCCTTCCTTTTGGTGAGATCCAAATTCCTCTTCTTGATCCTCCAAAAATATCACAAAATTCTGTATGGTGCAACAAATGACGGCTGCAAATTCCTTTTAAATATCCGGGTTAAGAGTTTAAGGTTTTACCCACTTTTGCAAAATAATTCCTTCAAAATACAACTTCATATATATAGCTCTATTCTTGGAAATTCAATAAAATTCATTTAAATTAGGATTTAAAAGTAAAATATATATCCTAAATCTCAACCGGTACTGTTCAAAACGTCCAGAAAATACATTTTACATTTTAACCCCTAAAAATGACAAATTTGCAAAAAGGTCATTCTTTTCTCAAAATTTGCAAATAGTTCCAATTAATTTCAGAAAAATCTGGAAAAATACTAAATAAATCCCAAATATTAAATAATGATTTTCATGAAGAAAACTTGACTTTCAAATTTCCCAAGAAAGTATTTGCACGTGTTTTGCACGTGTAAAAAGATATATTCTCAGAAAATATTCATAAATTCTCCAAAAATCATTTTAGTCATTTATAAACATTTAAGAATAATATTTTAAAAATACGGGGTTCTACATCACTCCCTCCTTAGAAGAGTTCTGTCCTCAGAACTACTACTAATGAGTCCAAACCACATACCAACAAAGGAACAATATCTCATAAATAGAACATAGTCCAAACAATTACATACGACAACACAATCATAATAAAAGGAATAGAACTTAACTCAATCAATGGTACAAACATTCAAAAGATTCACCACATAAAAGAAATACACTCATACAAAAAGCTCAAGGAAATCCTCATGCGATCCTCTGGCTCCCAAGTAGCCTCCTCGAACTGCTGATTCCTCCACAGTACCTTGACCATAGGTATCACCTTGCTTCTAAGAACTTTCTCCCTACGATCAACGATCTCCACAGGCTGTTCTTTGTAACTCAAGTTTACCTGTAGATCTTCAGGAACCTCTACCAACTGATGATTCTAATCTGGCATATACTTCCTCAACAATGACACATGGAATACATCATGCACCTGTGCCAACTCCTCTGGAAGCTTCAATCTATATACTGTCTTGCCAATCCGCTCTATGATCCTGTACGGCCCAATATACCTTGGCGCCAACTTGCCTCCCTTACCAAACCTGATCACTCCTTTGGTCGGAGAATGATGAACCCAATAATATTCACATTTAGGAGCAATGATCTTAGTGAAATTAGACATTTAAATGCTCTATATGTGGTAATTTACTCTTCTTTTCTCTTTTCCATAGGAAACAGCCTAAAAGCAGCAAACGAAGCAGAATCAAGACTAATACAGACTAAAAAGGATGATTACACAGAAACTGCAGAGCATCAGTCGACTGGTTCTTCAAACAGGCGACTGGACAGAGAGGTTGAAGCTGCTTGGAGCACATGGTTAGCAGAAAAGGAAGAAAAGAAGAAAAGAGAAAGAAATAAAACGCAGATCAAATAAGGAAAGAAATAAACGAAAGAAGAGGACTTTTCTGAAAAAAGTGCAAACCCTAACTCTCTTCCCGTGTTCTATAAATATCAACCAAGAGGCAGTATTCTAGGGGACCGAAGGGACGGAAGGAAAGAGGAGATCAAGTACTCAGAAGGGGACGAGACAGTCGACTGTGTGACAGCCAGTCGACTTATCTGGCCAAACATCATCAGTTTATTTCTTCTCTTTTCCAATCTCTATTTTAATTATGTATTCAAAACTGTTAGTCAATAAAAGTCTTATTATGTGGAACTAATTTCATAGTTGGGTAGATTGAAACCGTAGTCATGTAATGCTAAATTCTTCTGAATGCTTCTCTAGTACTTATTGATTGAACCTGATTGAATTGGTATAGATTTATAATAATCAAACTTGTTCAGAAGTTCTAAGAGCAGTCGACTGAGAGTGACAGCAAGTCGACTGCCATGCAGAACCTGAGTTTACCAAGTTTGCGTATTATAAGTCTGGATCTGTTATATGAGCATAGAGACGACCCGTATCTCGTGCCCATAGCTTGTAACACAGGAATCTTTAGGGATTCTTGGTTTAATCAACTTGAAGGATCTAGATCTGATACCAATTTCTAGAACTTCGAGTGTTTGTTCGTTTCCATCGTTCCTATGTTTTCTTTAAGTGCAACTTAGTAGATACCATGCTAAATACTTAAGGAAAGAAACGAATTAGAGTAGATACCATGCCTAATTCTTGGGTTAGGGAAACAATAACTTTAAGGAGTAGATACCATGCCCTTAAAGGAACGAACATGAGTAATTAAAGTATTGAAGAAGGTGACTTAGCATTACTGACTATAGGTGGAAATCAAAGCCCAACTACTTTATAGATATTTGTGATTCAGAACTACTTGATCTAGTCATTTCTTTTAGAACAACACCTTAAGATTTTTATTTCTTTTTATTGGTTAGTAAGTTAATTTCTACAATCTCTGTGGGATGGATCCTTGCTTGTCACTACGCTTCTTTAAACGATTCGTACACTTGCGAGGTTTTTAATTTGTGTCTAGTTGATCTATATATTTAGATAGCTGGATTGCACAACAGAGAAACCTTGAGAAAAACTGCATCCCCAACCTCAAACTCCAAGTCTCTTCGTCGAGTATCAGCATAACTCTTCTGCCGACTCTGAGCCTCGACCAACCTCTTGCGAATCAGCTCAATCTGCTCCGATGTCTGCTGTACGATCTCAGGACCATACATTTGCCTCACGCCAACTTTGTACCAACAAACAGGTGTCCTGCACCTCCGCCCGTACAAAGCCTCATACGGTGCCATTCCGATACTCGCATGGTAACTATTGTTATAAGCAAACTCAACCAATGCCAAGTATCTCTCCCAACTACCACCGAAATCCATAACACAAGCCCCCAACATGTCTTCCAGCACTCGATTCACCCTCTCCGTCTGACCATCGGTCTGTGGATGAAAAGCGGTACTGAAATCAGTTCTGGTGCCTAAAGCTGCTTGTAGGCTCTTCCAAAACCTTGAAGTGAACCTTGCATCTCTGTCTGATACAATCGACACAGGAACTCCATGAAGCCTCACAATCTCACCAGTGTACAACTCAGCCAATTTCTCCAATGACCAAGTAATCTTCATGGCTAGAAAGTGAGCCGACTTAGTCAAACGGTCCACAATAACCCAAATCGAGTCATTGCCCTTCGAACTCCTGGGCAAACCTGTGATGAAATCCATACTGATATTCTCCCATTTCCACTCCGGAATGGGCAACGGCTGTAACAAACCTCCAGGTCTCTGGTTTTCTGCTTTGATCTGCTGACAAGTCAGACACCTTGCCACGAAATCTGCCACATCCTTCTTCATACCAGACCACCAAAAGTGCTGTTTGATGTCTCTGTACATCTTCGTGCCTCCTGGAAGAACTGACAACAAGGTACTGTGTGCTTCCTGCAAGATACTATCTCTCAAATCTGCATTATCTGGAACACACAACCTCTCACCCAACCAAAGAATTCCATCTTGGACACGAAACTCTGATAGTCTGTCCTCTGAAACCTGTTGCAACATATTCTGAATCTCTGAGTCTGATCTCTGACCTTCCACAATCCTCTCTCTCAAGGACGGCTGCAGCCTCAACTGAGCCAAAGATGCCCCTAAACCTTGCAGCACCACCTCGATACCTGCCTGATCGATCTCGGCTGCCAACTCATTTCGAGTAGTGATCAAACTTGATAAACTACTCTTCCTGCTAAGTCCATCAGCCACCACATTCGCCTTGCCTTGATGATACTTGATCTCAGGACGAATTTCTTCCAAAACATCCAACCACCTTCTCTGCCGAAGATTTAGACCCTTCTGTGATAAATGTACTTCAGGCTCTTGTGGTCAGTACACATGTTAACCTTCTCACCATAAACATAATGCCTCCACTGCTTCAAGGCATAAATGATAACTGCTAGCTCCAAATCATGCTTCGGATAATTCTTCTCATGCGGACGCAATTGCCTCGAACCATAAGCAATAACCTTGCCTTCTTGTATCAAGACACAACCCAAAACTCTGAGAGACGCATCACTGAAGATATCATAATCCTTCCCAGCTTGTGGCAAAGCTAAGATAGGTGCAATAGTCAACCTTTCCTTTAACTCAAAGAAACTCTCTTCACACTTATCAGTCCATAAAAATGCCACATTCTTCCGGGTCAAACCTGTCAAAGGAACTGCAATCTGAGAATAACCCTGGATGAATCTCCTGTAGTAACCAGCTAAACCCAAGAAACTTCTGACTTCCTTCACAGACGTTGGCCTGGGCCAATCCTTCACTGCTTCAACTTTCTGAGGATCAGTAGCCACTCCTTCCTTAGAAAGAATATGACCAAGGAAAGCTACCTCAGACTTTCAAAACTCACACTTCGACAACTTGGTATACAAGCTATGCTCCTGCAATTTCTGTAATACCGCTGTCAAGTGCTTAGAATGCTCCTCCTCCAACTTCGAATACACCAAGATATCGTCAATGAAAACCACCACGAAGGAGTCAATAAATGGCCTCAAAACCCGATTCATCATATCCATGAAAACTGCTGGCGCGTTCTTCAACCCGAATGGCATTACCAAAAACTCATAGAGTCCATGACGATTCCTGAAAGCTGTCTTACTCACATCTTCCTCCTTGACTCGAACCTGATGATACCCTGATCTCAAATCAATCTTCGAAAACACCGCTGCTCCTCGAAGCCTGTCGAACAAATCATCAATCCGCGACAGTGAATACTTGTTCTGAATAGTCACCCTATTCAACTCCCGATAGTCAATGCACATCCTCATTGACCCATCCTTCTTCTTGACCAACAATGCTGGCGCTCCCCACGGAGAAGAACTCGGTCTAATAAGCCCTTTGCTCAACAGCTCCTCAATCTGCTTCTTCACTTCAACTTGCTCTACAGGTGCCATCCTGTACAGAGCCTTGGAAATCGGCGCACTCCTCGGCTGAACATTGATGCAAAACTCCACATCTCTCTACGGCGGTAATCCTGAAAAATCATCCAAGAACACCTTAGGATAATCTCTGACAACCGCAATGCCCTTGACTTCATCTGAAATTGCCATCTTGGATACCATTGCAGCCACCTTCGGAATCTTCTTCTTCCCTTGGAAAGTCACTGCGTGTAACGCCCCGGATCTCCAATACCGGACATCCGTGACACAACCAGAATCTTTACCTTCAAATGCATCTCAACACAGTAAATAACATGAAAATTTAAACACTTTTATTGCCATTAGAGTTATTACATCAATAATTACAATATCAAAATGTCCTTGAACAAGGAACACAATTACATAACTTATTACAGCTGATCACAAAGAATAATCAGGCTCCTCTGGCAAAGCTGTCAGTTGTCTTCCAGATCAGCGATCAATTAGTCATTGCTGATAACTCCACTGAGTGGTTTATCTGCTTTCCTGGGACTTGTCCCTCGGCTTGAGCCTTCTGCTGTGCGACTCTGATATTTCTGCCCCACTCGAATGGTAGGCATGTATACTACCATTCCCATTGGATGCCCTGCTGATCTTGGGCTCTCCTGTGCTTGTGACCCGATATCCATGTACCTAAAATGTGGGGTACGTCAGTAATTCTACTGACGCAATGCTGATAAGAAAACAACGATCTCCAAACTAGCAACCACAAACCATCTTGAATGAAAAGAAAAACGTGCATCCTAATCCTCTGGTATTCATGTATGCCGTGGTCTAACAACTAATGCGCTGATCACCTGCCTTATTGTAATACAAGCAACCTTGGGACTCTGGATACGCATGCATCCCGTACTACATACGTTCCAGGCCAAAACATGACATGGTCTAATCTAATGCACGAAACTAGAATGCACACGATGCACTTACTCTAATGCAATTCGTTGGGAACGCATGCATCCCATACTGCATACTTTCCCCAAATAAACTTCGATGGAAATGTATGCATCCCATACTACATACCTTCCAAGGAGTACTTTTTCCTGAATATAGGGTTCAATCCCTCGTCATGCAATGCATTCTAATTGGATCTACTTCCTGTTCCTGATAGTAAGACGTGGTTGAGGAGATAAATAACATAATGCTTTGGGGCACTGCCCGTTGTCACCAATCATCGTTGCCTCAGACCCTCCTTGAAGGTCGTGACGAACTTAAGATATGCGGTCCCACCGCTTTGCAGTCAACGGTCCCACCGTTCCGCAGTTAACGGCCGTGCCGAACTTAAGGGTGTGCGGTCCCACCGCTCTGCAGTCAACGGTCCCACTGTTCTGCAGTCAACGACCGTGACGAACTTAAAGATATACCGCAGCATACCTATAGCGCTGTATCCCATACGACCCGTTCGTGTCCACTAGCCTGTGCCCGGATCCCATCCGTCCTTACCATGGTACCTCAGGAATCAACATTGCAAGATACGCACAGCAGCAAGTATCCTTAATGACAGGAAGAGACACCCCATAGTATCACCACCTACAGCTAATACTCAGGCAAGTTGGATTATAGGGAATCACCCCTAACACCAATTCCGTCTTCGAGTGGAAACAATAAGGAAAACCTAATCGGTGCAGTTACTGAAGACAAGTTGTTACCCAGATCACACTTGGTGTCGATCAACCATGCCGAGTCTGTCTGGTCTGTCAGACAACAATCATTACAGAAATCACATCCACTGATTTTCAATACCTTTACAGGTCCACGATCAATTAGTCCTGGCCCGTGACCCTCAGCGAGTGGTCCAACAGCGCCCCAAGGATGCAATACAATTCAAGGAAGGTAAGCACACACCTAACCATCAATTGTTGACCATTGACAGACTCAGGCACCGAGACATCGAACACAATCGACCAGAGCTATATCCCAACTCACTCATGTCCACCATGAGTATCAAGCACAGGAACTTATCCAAGTTCCAAATAAATTGCTAAGACATCAATAAAACCCGATAGCTCACGATCACCATTCTGCGGTATGCAGAGGGTTCCTCATCAATTGTCCGATGAACAGATTAAGAAGTAGCAGTAGCTGTAACCTCAGCTACGCCCATCGGAACTGCTTGACCCCGGGTCCTATGGAAAGCTGGGAGTGTCTACCTTAACTTCTTAGTTGGACACGTCCCTAGATTCAATCCTTAGGGTCCCCAAGATACTTATTTTCCACCGGGGGCATAACCAGGAAAAGTTGATTCCTTTAGCCACCATTGCCTTGACAAGGCCGAATCTATCCCAACTTCGGAAGATCATAACATCCAACCTACAACTGAAATTCTAAAACTCCAGTTGGGTTAGAAATCTATGACTCCCTACTGCAAATCTCTAGTTGTCCAGTCGTCCAAATTCTTAATTGCTAAGTCCAGGGATATCCATCTCCACGGACTAGACAACTTGTACTAGGCCAAACATAGCCTACTTCGAAATTCGATAATAAATCAACCTTGAGTCCAATGAGCACAGAATTTGAGATTCTTAATCCACACATATACCATTTCATCGTGTCCAAAATTCACATTCAAATTCATTCCACGCAACGATCTACGACTCCTCAAACATAACCCGATTTTCAGCTGTTCTTTTTCAGCAGGGTATTTGCTGCCCCTTACTAATTACCTTTGAAACCTCATCAAATGACTTCTAAAATTTCTAAAATTTGAGATTCATCAAATAGACTCATACCCCAAGCTACTCCCAAAATTTCGTAGCAAAATAATAAACATACACGAAGTTATGGCTTTTTGAACTTCAGCACAAAGCGCAGTCAGCTTTAGCCGACACCTACGGACCAGTCGCATTCTACTATTTTTTTGGGGCATCAAACGACCTCAGAAAAATACGAAATTTAAGACTATGGTTTTAGACACATACAAAAGCGTCCAAAAAAATTTTCAACTCAAAATGCCCTTTCAATTCCGAGATATAAAATCGGAAAGACGCACAAAAATCACCACAGCCAGCAGCCATTCTGGCTGCTTACTGTCCAGACTTGGACCCACTGTTCGGGCTACTAAAATGCATCCAAATATTACGAAAAAAATCATGGATGCTCTAAATACATAGAAGAACAATAATCCAGAATTTTAGCCCAAGATTCCAAACCGTTCGGGCGTAAGAAATTCCCCAATATACCCTCACAATCATGCTACTCAATCAAACTTCAAAAGAATAATTTTCTACCATACAATTTATCTTTTCCTAACACTACTCATACTCAATCATGGTAACCAAATCATGTCTACCACTACTACACATCCATTCATACCAAAACAAAAATAAATACAAAGAGCTCAAAAGATCACCCACTTGAAGTTTGCAAAATCTCCTTGTAGCTTGACTCCTAGCTTTGTTTGCTTGCTTGTCTTTGCTCCTTGTGCTTGTGTACCTTGGCCTACACTTCTTCTTCTCCTTCTCTACTACTCCTTCTATTCTAGTAGACTTCTTCCTTTCCTATATATATATATATTTTTTTTTTTTGAACAAGGAGGAGTGGAGAAAGCTAAGGAGGAGAATAGATGGAGTTTGAAAATGGAGTGAAGTGAGAATGGGAGGGGGATTATATGGGCCGGCCAAGGAGGGGTGGGTGTGGGGTGGATGGTGGTGAGGTGTATGGTTGAGATGGAGAGTAGGATGGGTGGAGGAATGAAGGGTGGATTGAGTGCCAACAAATCAAGCAAGGAAGCTTCATGGAAGCTTCCTTGAAGCTCCTAGGAAGCTTCCTTTCTTCAAGGTCAACTTTCATGTGGGGAATTAATCCCACAATTGGATCTCATAAAGATCCAAGCCATGATGTGATACTGGGGTTCCTAACCCTAGGTTAGGTCAAGGAACCCTAGGTTACCAATTTCCTATTCTAACCCTAGTGTACAAATACAATTCATATTTAATCCAAGCACTAGCCTTAATAGAAAATAACCAATACCTATATATTAAAATCCTATAAAATACATGCTTTATGGAAATTATAATTTCCTCCCACAAATTGTCTGGTCAAAACAATTGGGACAAAACCACAGTTTAATCGAGACGATATTTCGAGTTTACCTTATCGAATTCAGAACAACTCATGTGTCGGAGATCTCCCAATTTAATTGATAATTTCCTCGAAAAAATATGTAATCGTGTGCAATACTCATACGTGCACAGATTACAGTGCAAAAATAGCCATATGCTATTTTGCGGGGTATTACACTGCGGGACCACTTGGTGCTTTCACCAACTCCTCTTTCTGCTTGCATTCAATTGTGGCATCATATATTACCATCCAATCAATGCCCACAATGACATCCACTCCTAAGACTTGCAACTCGATTAAATCAATGCCGAACAACCTCCCACCAATCTCGATATCACAGCCCTCGTAATATTGATCCGCAATCAATTCTTCACCTGACGGCATTGCCACCGACAAAACCCTGCCTGGAAACAACTTAGGTTCCACACCTAAGATCTTTACAAAATTTGGCGATACAAAAGTATGCGATGAACCAGTATCAAATAAAATCCTTGCCTTTATTCCATTAATTAAAACAATTCCTGTTACAAGAAGAGTGATACTCAATTTCCAATTGTTCTCAAATAAAGGTTTTACTTCTTACATTGATTTAAAATAAAAATCAAAATTCTTGCATACCCTGTATTACATCTTCCGAGTTACCCGCGTCCTCCTCGGTTAATGCAAATACTCGCCATTGCCTCTGGAATTTGCTTCCACCCGAACCATCCTTCCTCAATTGTGGACAATGGGGCTTAGAATGTCCTGCCTGCCCACACTGGGAACAAATCTGCTTCGCCAACTTCGGACACGCTGACCTGTAATGTCCTGCCTTCTTGCATTAATAACAAGTCACTCCCTGAGTTGCAGGTGCCTTCTGCACCGGATCACTGAACTTGATCTGCTTCGTGGGGAATCCCTTCCCACTCTGACCTGATGCTGGCCTCTTGTTCCGGTTCCATGTATCTTGCCTCTTCTGGAACTGATCCATGTCCTCCTCAGTCATAGCTGCTCTCCTGACCAGCTTGTCGAATCTTCTGATACCCAACGAGATCATCCTCGACCTCAAGTTTGGCCTCAAGCCCTGCTCAAACTTTTTGGCCTTCTTCGCCTCGTCAACGACCAACTCTGGTGCATACCTCGAAAGCTGAGCAAACTTGGTCTCATACTCCCGCACGGTCATGCTGCCCTGCTGAAGGTTCAAGAACTCGGTCGCCTTCTTCTCTTGAACATCTAGGGGAAAGAAGCGATCCCTGAATTCCTCCAGAAAAGCTTCCCAAGTCATCGGCTGGTCTCCCAAAGTCCTCTTCAGCGATTCCCACCAGACACCAGCGTCCTTTTCCAGCTGCATCGTAGCCAACTTCACCTTATTGGCTACCGGAGTCTCCGATACCTCGAAGATTGTCTCCATCCTTCTAATCCAATCATCAGCTGCGGTTGGATCAGATTGCCCCTCAAAAACTGGCGGCCTCATCCTCTTAAAGGATTCGATCTGCTTGATAGGATCGGCGTTAACCAATCCCTATCCAGCTCCATGATTTTGCTGCTGATTCTGCTATTGATTCTGACTTTGCGCCAAATTAAATGCCATTAGCGCATTCAGAGTCTGATACACCTTGGCGAATTCAGCCTCAAGATCGATTCCCGTTCCTCGAGAACTACCAGATCCATTCTCATTGTTACCACCATTCCTGAGCCTGGGTGCAACCATTCTGAATACTGCAAAACGAGGGAAAAGTTAGAGCATCACACACTGTTGCCGCTAATTTCGGTGTGGGGGCAAACAGATGAATTTGTGAGTTCGTGGAAAACCTGAATAGCAAACACCTAACCTGTTCCGCCGGAGCTTGACCGTTGACTCCCGCCGTTCACCTGCAAGGAAGTGCGAGACACCGGGGTTGATCCCGGCGACGCACCCTCCGACGCTCAAGTCAGTAACCAGAATGATTAAGAAAGAGCGTTTAACCAGAAAAAGATTGATTACCTGTTAATGGAGATGGGTGGGGGGTATTTATAGGCGTCTTAGAGAACAATTTAGGAATGTAATCCGTGTAGTCTGATATAGAATAATCTCCTTGTAAACAGATTGGGAAAGTAATCTGATAAGGTATATTCTGGTAATCAGATAAGGAATTTTAATCCCTAAATCCCAGTGTAAAGATTGACGTGAATCATGGCCGTTGATTTAGATCTAATCAGGGACCTTGATTGTGTCTTGCTGGATCGAGTTGGCAGCGGGTTGAAACCCGTGCCCAGCTGTGGTGGATCCGTTTGCGGGTTATTGGATCTGTGAGAAGGAGACCCAGTACCCGCTTCGGACCCGTTTGCATGTGAAATTACCGTCTCGTCCCTGAACTGTAGGATTCGTGCCCCATTTGGACGGTCTCGATTGAACCCCTTGTTTTGACCATATCACGAGCCCCCCACTCCTAAAGACTGAGGGTGGTCAGTCTTTGAGGAGTAGTTTGACTAACTCAGTGGTCGGTGGAACTGTATCGCAGTCCGAATGGGTGATTTTTGAATCCTGGAGCACGGGGGTAGGCTAGTTCCTCCTTCTTTGATGCTCCGAAGCTGTGTCGAGTTTTTATCTATTTTTCCGGATGATTTATTTAATTTTGCGATGTGTTGGCTAATTGTTCGGGGGCTTTAACCGCGTATTCTAGGTAATAATTGCTCGTTCGGTGGCTTAGAAATATTCCCCGAATTTTTAATTATTTCCTGGAATTTTTAGCTAATTTTCCCGAATTTTTAGCGATTTTTCGCAATTTTTTAAATAAATAAACCGATTTAAATAAATAAAAACCAATTTTTAATACCTATTTATGGCGTGGCATCATCTAGGCCTTCGATCAAGATGGAGCGCGAATTTCGGAACGATCAGACGCCTCCTGCTCCTCGGAAGGATTTTTTCCCAAAAACGAGGGTCGGCACTCCGTCACCCCGGCCCGGATGCGTTGCGCCGCGGTTCGAGGGGTCGGCGAGTTGGTTCGAATGGTCGGTACCTCGGTTCGGATCATCCGAGGTACGTGGCACCATCTAGACCGTCCATCTTTAGCGGGGATCCCAATAGAACGCTATCTTGTCGTTTTGTGGACGTGGCAAGATCTGGGACGTCCATCATGACGAGCGCGCTTTCCTACGAGATCCAACGGCTCCTGAGGGTCGGAAGGATTTTTTCCCAAAAACGAGGGTCGGTACCTCAGCACCGCGGCCCGGATGCGTAGCACCGCGGCTAGGGGGGTCGGCGACTCGGTTGGAAGGGTCGATACCCCAGCACCACGGCCCGGATGAGTAGCACCGCGGCTAGGGGGGTCGGCGACCCGGTTGGAAGGGTCGGTACCCCAGCACCACGGCCCGGGTGCGTAGTGCCGCGGCTTGGGGGGTCGGCGACCTGGTTGGAAGGGTCGGTGCCTCGGTTCGGAGCATCCGAGGTACGTGGCATCATCTAGGCCGTCCATCTTTGGCGTGGATCCCCATAAAACGCTATCTTGTCGTTTTGTGGACGTGGCAAGACCTGGGTCGTCCATCATGACGAGCGCGCTTTCCTATGAGATCCAACGGCTCCTGAGGGTCGGAAGGATTTTTTCCCAAAAACGAGGGTCGGTACCTCAGCACCACGGCCCGGATGCGTAGCACCGCGGCTAGGGGGGTCGGCGACTCGGTTGGAAGGGTCGATACCCCAGCACCACGGCCCGGATGCGTAGCGCCGCGGCTAGGGGGGTCGGCGACCCGGTTGGATGGGTCGGTAACCCAGCACCACGGCCCGGATGCGTAGTGCCGCGGCTTGGGGGGTCGGCGACCTGGTTGGAAGGGTCGGTGCCTCGGTTCGGAGCATCCGAGGTACGCGGCATCATCTAGGCCGTCCATCTTTGGCGTGGATCCCCATAAAACGCTATCTTGTCGTTTTGTGGACGTGGCAAGATCTGGGCCGTTTATCTGGGCACGCATCACGAGGATGGGGTTCAGATCACGAGAAAACGCTATCTTGTCGTTTTGTGGGCGTGGCGCAATCTGAACCGTTCATCAGATTCTGACGCGAATTTTGGAGAGATCCGACGGTGATTTTGATTCGGGAGGATTTTTTGCCAAAAACGAGGGTCGGTATCTCGTCACCTCGGTCCGCATACCTCGCGCTGTTTGCCGGGCGCGGAGTTGGGTATTTTTGGGCGAACTCGGTGGCTCGGCTTGGTGGGCCGGAGGCCGAGTTGTTTACTTGTCTTCTTGATGGTTCCGCCGTTCCGTATTAAGTGGCTCGGTTGCTTGGCTGAGCTGTTCGGTAGCTCGGCCGACCAAGCCGATGGCAAGCGGTTTGGAAGGTCTGCGTGGACGGATCTGGGCCGTTCATTTTGCCACGCATCACGAGGATGGGGTTCAGATCACGAGAAAACGCTATCTTGTCGTTTTGTGGGCGTGGCGCAATCTGAACCGTTCATCAGATTCTGACGCGAATTTTGGAGAGATCCGACGGTGATTTTGATTCGGGAGGATTTTTTGCCAAAAACGAGGGTCGGTATCTCGTCACCTCGGTCCGCATACCTCGCGCTGTTTGCCGGGCGCGGAGTTGGGTATTTTTGGGCGAACTCGGTGGCTCGGCTTGGTGGGCCGGAGGCCGAGTTGTTTACTTGTCTTCTTGATGGTTCCGCCGTTCCGTATTAAGTGGCTCGGTTGCTTGGCTGAGCTGTTCGGTAGCTCGGCCGACCAAGCCGATGGCAAGCGGTTTGGAAGGTCTGCGTGGACGGATCTGGGCCGTTCATTTTGCCACGCATCACGAGGATGGGGTTCAGATCACGAGAAAACGCTATCTTGTCGTTTTGTGGGCACGTGGCACTACTGGATCCACTCATCACGCTTTGGCACACAATTTGAGAGGATCTAACGGCGAGTTGACCTCGGGGTGATTTTTTCCCAAAACGAGGGTCGGTACCTCGTCAGCTCGGCACAATTGATGGCCGAAACGAATTCTCCAACAATGTGTTGTTCTGACTCCGCCGTTCGGCTCTTGGTGCCGATCGACGTGGGGTGTCCATAACCGTCGGATGGGGGCACGAATCCAGAGGCAGGCACGAGTACCAAGAAAACGTTATCTTGTCGTTTTGTGGGCACGTGGCACTACTGGATCCACTCATCACGCTTTGGCACACAATTTGAGAGGATCTAACGGCGAGTCCGCCTCGGGACGATTTTTTGCCATATACGAGGGTCGGTACCCGGGCACCTCGGCTCGGAGGGTCAGTACCGTTGGCCGAGGTGCTGAGTTGTCTGTTTTGAAGGAAGTGTTCCTTGAAGGCTCGGTTGAGCTGTTCGGTAGCTCGGCTGTTCGGATGGCTCGAGCGTGAGGAGAAGCTTATTGAGTTGATGAAGGGGATAGGTCGGTGAAGCTCTGCTCCTCGGCTCGGGAGGATGGGTCAGCATATGGGAGAGGTGAGGAGCTCTGAAGTTGTCTCTATTCTGTTTGGTTTTGGAGATTTTTGAAGAGGAGCTCCACTCCTAGGAGAAGAGGTGCTGGGAAGACCCATTCTCTGAAGTGAGTGCAAGGAGCAACTCCAGGGGAGGGTTGTGAGCTCCGAGCTCGTTGGGAAGAGCTCCGCTTTGGAGGCGAGCGGAGTGAAGAGCTTGGCCTTGAGAAGAAAGAGGAAGGGGAGGAGAGGCATTCGGGTTCTCTCCCCTGCCTCGTTCTTTCGCACAGTGAAGAAGAGCAGAAGTGTTGGGTACCTTTGGCGGGAAGACTGAAGAAGGAGAAAAATGAAGGAGCTAAGAAGGGTATGGGTCGGACCGAGGGTATTGGATCCGACCCTGACCCGTTAGTCTCTTTTTCTTCTTGCTCTTCATCTGCTTAGCTGCTCGGTAGATGCATCTTGTTCGGCAGATCCGAGCACGGATTTTGGGGCACATTTTCCGCAACTTTGCTTCTCGGTAGATGGGTAACTCAGCTCGGATGGTCGTGGGGGCAGTTCGGAATGGCTATCTTCCTCCGGCCCGTTTGAGGACGAGCCGGTGAAGTAAAGTCGAGCCATAGGACCCCGACCATCGTGAGGTTAGTTTGAGGGATGCAGGAGCAGTTTCGAATGGCGAGCTACTTCTAGTCCGCTTAGGAGCGGACTTGCGAAGCAAAATCGAGCCAAGTGTTGGACTCCGATCCATTCAACGGCTGCAGGAGCAATTTCGAACGGCGATCTACTCCCGGCCCGTCTGAAGACGAGCCGAGGAGGAAGAGTCGAGCCGAGTGCTGGACTCCGAACCATTGTGTGATAAGTTTAAGAGATGCAGGAGCAGTTTCGAATGGCGAGCTACTTCTAGTCCGCTTAGGAGCGGATTTGCGAAGCAAAATCGAGCCAAGTGTTGGACTCCGATCCATTCAACGGCTGCAGGAGCAATTTCGAACGGCGATCTGCCCCCGGCCCGTCTGAAGACGGGCCGAGTGGGAAGAGTCGAGCCGAGTGCTGGACTCCGAACCATTGTGTGATAAGTTTAAGAGATGCAGGAGCAGTTTCGAATGGCAAGCTACTTCTAGTCCGCTTAGGAGCGGATTTGCGAAGCAAAATCGAGCCAAGTGTTGGACTCCGATCCATTCAACGGCTGCAGGAGCAATTTCGAACGGCGATCTGCCCCCGGCCCGTCTGAAGACGGGCCGAGTGGGAAGAGTCGAGCCGAGTGCTGGACTCCGAACCATTGTGTGATAAGTTTAAGAGATGCAGGAGCAGTTTCGAATGGCGAGCTACTTCTAGTCCGCTTAGGAGCGGATTTGAGAAGCAAAATCGAGCCAAGTGTTGGACTCCGATCCATTCAACGGCTGCAGGAGCAATTTCGAACGGCGATCTGCCCCCGGCCCGTCTGAAGACGGGCCGAGTGGGAAGAGTCGAACCGAGTGCTGGACTCCGAACCATTGTGAAGTGCTTAGCAAGTTGTGGGAGCAGCCATGTAGAAGAGGCTGGGCTCCGAACTCACCTTTTAGCGAGTCGTGACTCGGAGAGATAGAGATGAAACGAGAGCAACAATTTCCAATGAAAAACGTAAGGTTTTATTGAAATAAGCTAAGTGGCTGCTTCAATAGAGCGTGCCGTTATTACATGTTGTTGGCCGGGTTACAAGCATCGGCCTTATTGAAAATCAAAATCCTACTTCTACAATAAGGTGAGGACCTCTTGGGAGGAGCTGAGTCTTGAAGCTCGGCGGGCCTTTCTGTTTGTTTGGAAGAGGTGGTGATCAGGTGAGGAGCTCGGCCCCCTCTTTTTGGACGAACTGGATCAGGTGCCCCCGCTGTATGAGTTCTTCGATCTCCTCCTTGAGAGCCCGACAATCATCCGTGTCGTGGCCGTGGTCCCTGTGAAAGCGGCACCACTTATCCTTATTCCTCTTCTTGCCAGGTGTATTCATTCTCGGGGGAGCGCGGAGTAGCCCTTCGTTGTCCACCTCCATAAGGACTTCTGATATGTTGGCAATGAGGGGGGTGAACTTCTCAAACCGAGGAGTCGGGCGATGCTGTCCATTGCTGTCCTTCTGGGATTTTTGGGAGCCCTCATCTTCTTCGGCCAGCTTTCGTTTCCCTCCGAAGCTTGGAGGGTAGGCGGCCTCTTCGGCTCGAATGTACTTGTCACACCTGAGAAGGAGGTCGGCAAAGTTCTGTGGAGGCTTCTTAGCAAGAGAGGAGCGGAGGCTGGAATTGAAGACGTTGGATTGGAAGGCGGCTGTTGCGACGGATTGGTCGAGGGAGGCTATAGTCCTGGCTTCGGCTGTGAACCTCTTCACATAGTCTCTTAACTTCTCACCTTTCTCTTGCCTAAGTTGGAGGAGTGAAATGCTGGTCTTCTCCGTGCGCCTGCTACTCACGAAGTGGGTGATGAAGAGTGTCTCGAACTGCTCGAAGGAGAATATGGAAGACGGTGCGAGGCGGGAGTACCACTCTCGAGCCGGGCCCTTCAGTGTCGCGGGGAAGGTTTTGCAGAGGAGGGCATCGGAAGCTTGATGGAGGAGCATCAAAGTCTTAAAGCTTTCGATGTGATCGACTGGATCGGTCTCCCCGGTGTAAGTCTCAAATTGGGGAGGTTTGATGCCGAACGGGACAGGTGCATCCACTATGGTTCGGGAGAAAGGGGGTTGGCTGGGACGTAGGGTCCTCCCCCTAAGCTCCTCTTCTCGGTTTATCCGACCCAGGCACCTTTCTACTTCATGAAGACGGCGGTACATGGCGTCATCCCTCCGACGGTGATCTGCCGAGCCTCGAGACTCATCTTCGTACGAAGGAGAACGAGGGCTGCGGCGATGGTAGCTTCGGGAGCGACGAGGACTTGGGGTACGCCGGGAGTTAGTAGGAGCAGGACGAGGAGAGGGGAACCGTCGGCGAGGGCTTCGGACCGGGGGAGGGGATGGAGCCTTGGGTGCGTTGGTGAGAGCTTGTAGGATGGTCGCTTGGAACTGCTGGAACTCGGCACGGGTGATTGGTGCCTCCTCGTTCTTAGGCTGCTGCCGACCCACGGGGGAGCGTGGCCTTCTTCTGCGATGCTCGGGGGATTCCCTTCGCCCCCTACGGTTAGGAGACCTTCTGTAATCCCGGTGACGGGGAGATCGTTCACCCGGACGATAGTGGCGGGAGGTTCCCTCTCGGGCCCGTTTTTCGTCCAGACGGTGACGAAGATCCACGTCCTTCTTCTGCCGACTCTGAGGATTGTGTGATGCCATGGAATCCGTAGAGGCATTGTGTATGGAGATGCGGTCTTGGTGGAGAGGTTGCTTTCCGCGGGAGCCCCCCGCACCAGCATTCTGAGGTCCGGTCGGACCCTTGGGGGGTTGCTGATTCTGAAGGGGCTGATCTTGCTGAAGGGGAGGTCGTTCCTGCTGCAGAACGGGTTGGTCAGGGACTGGCTCCTGCTGATCGGCGGGATTGGGCCCACGGTTGGACCCCCTAGATTTGGCCTTTCTCGGAGGCATGGCTGGAGAAGATCTAGTCGACGGAAAGAGGAGGGGCTGCTATTCGTATGTTCTTCCCACAGACGGCGCCAATCTGTTGCCGCTAATTTCGGTGTGGGGGCAAACAGATGAATTTGTGAGTTCGTGGAAAACCTGAATAGCAAACACCTAACCTGTTCCGCCGGAGCTTGACCGTTGACTCCCGCCGTTCACCTGCAAGGAAGTGCGAGACACCGGGGTTGATCCCGGCGACGCACCCTCCGACGCTCAAGTCAGTAACCAGAATGATTAAGAAAGAGCGTTTAACCAGAAAAAGATTGATTACCTGTTAATGGAGATGGGTGGGGGGTATTTATAGGCGTCTTAGAGAACAATTTAGGAATGTAATCCGCGTAGTCTGATATAGAATAATCTCCTTGTAAACAGATTGGGAAAGTAATCTGATAAGGTATATTCTGGTAATCAGATAAGGAATTTTAATCCCTAAATCCCAGTGTAAAGATTGACGTGAATCATGGCCGTTGATTTAGATCTAATCAGGGACCTTGATTGTGTCTTGCTGGATCGAGTTGGCAGCGGGTTGAAACCCGTGCCCAGCTGTGGTGGATCCGTTTGCGGGTTATTGGATCTGTGAGAAGGAGACCCAGTACCCGCTTCGGACCCGTTTGCATGTGAAATTACCGTCTCGTCCCTGAACTGTAGGATTCGTGCCCCATTTGGACGGTCTCGATTGAACCCCTTGTTTTGACCATATCACACACAATTCAAACTCACATCAATATCCTTTGGCAAAACTTCACTTGTATCCCAAAGGCAAAACATCATATTTCAGTTCTATGTGATACTCACTCTTTAATGTCCACACCTAGGTACTCACACTCTAGTATCCATACCTAGGTTATTTTTATGCTATGTTTATTATTACTATTGAAGCATGCTCTGATACCAAATCTCTGTAGCGCCCCGAATTTCTAATATAATAACTTAGAAAATACATGGCACAATCCCAGCATCAACTTCAATGTAACATTAAACATAACCAACACCAATAAAATTTTCAACTTTTATTACAACAATCTTTTACAAAGCACAGCGGAACTCAAAACATCTCAACTCAAAATTTTCTTTTATTTACAACACAAAACTATCTCAAATATGCTTTTACAAATTTACACAAAACCCTTTCAAATTAATTCCTCTCAAAACTAACTCAAGCATCCAAACCTCCAAACTCTAAGCAACAACCTGCAACATATGAGGCTAGAGATGATCCCTAACCCCCAAAACTAAAGGGGTCAGCCATAAATGGTGTGAGTGGCATAAAAGCAAACAAACAACATAAATAAACATTAAGCAAGGATTCTTAAACAACATGTAATAAACAAGAATACATAAAATATGACGTAGCAAGAAATGTAAACAACAAGTGATACTAAACCAAGTGTCAAGTGTAGAAAACAGGAAAACCACATGCATAAAACCGAGTCAGGAAAATACAATTTCTATATGCGGACTCTCTAATGCGTACTTGTTGAAGTCTATGCATCCCACTTTACATAGGTTCGGTGCAAGCCCTTAACGTCTTCACTTCATAGGGTTCAATCCCCCGCTATGCAACTAATCCTAACACGATGACTACTACGAGATAAAGATAAGCTGTGAATAATAGCCCATGCCCGATAATTTCGGAGATCAATCCCATACCACAAGTAATTACCGTGATAATTCCGGAGATATATCCCACACCACAAGTAATCTACCGTGATAATTCCGGAGATTAAATCCCACATCGAAACATTGACACATCATCACACGAA
The DNA here is from genome assembly GCA_017893485.1 of Hemerocallis citrina. Classification (NCBI taxonomy): domain Eukaryota; kingdom Viridiplantae; phylum Streptophyta; class Magnoliopsida; order Asparagales; family Asphodelaceae; genus Hemerocallis; species Hemerocallis citrina. The sequence continues at coordinate 330,857,045 of CM030360.1, read as the reverse complement.
TACCACATGTGCTTCGCCTCGACTTTGATAATTCCAGAGATCAATCCCACATCGAAAGTAACTACTTGGATAATTCCGGAGATATATCTCACACCCAAAGTAAAATACTTGGATAATTCCGGAGATAGATCCCACACCCAAAGTAAGATACTTCGATAATTCCGGAGATTAAATCCCACACCGAAAGCCATACTGAGGTACTTGACTCATGTTCCCGTTCATCATATCACCATTAGTGCCTGTTCTTATTATTTTTGGGTTACTTAATTACTCAACGAATCTCCTAGAGTGGTGTACCCTGCCGGACTTAACTCAAAACTGAATAACTGAAATGCCTCAACAGGCCTCAACAAAATAACTCAACACCGGTATACTAGGGTCACACACATCCTCTAGAGACTCAAACTCAAAAAGTCTAAACCAACTTTCCACAAAACAAAATAGCTCAACTGAATATCTTAAAATCATATGCTCAACTGAATATCTCAAATTCATATGCTTAACTAAAGACAAAGTATAATCTCAAAATATCTGAAGACTAACCATTCGAAAGAACATTCAAGTTGACGAAAACTCATCAGTACCAGTCGACTTATAATGTAGTAAGTCGACTGTCCAGAGGACAAATATTCATGATTTTAAGAAAATAGACTAAGTCATATAAGTCGACTTAAGAAGTCATCGGTCGACTTACCCGAGACAAATTCTAATAATTTTCACAAAAATATTCTAAGTACCAACAGTCGACTTAAGGAGTTATAGGTCGACTGTCCAGAGAAGAAACTGCAACAACTTTACAAAATATTTTCTAAGTATACCAGTCGACTAAATAATGGTCTAAGTCGACTGTCCAGAACGGATTTTCAAAAGAACTGAAGTTACAGCAGCAGGGTCGTACCAGTCGACTGAATAGTAGACCAGTCGACTGTCGGCCTACAGTTTTCATAACTTAGGTCTGAATACAATAATCAAAACTGGAGTTTTTCTAAAGATTCATTGTTTATGAAAATAGTTCGTATTCAGGCAAAATGACAAATCTCAAATAATCTTCATTATGGATACATTACTCAATCATCCAATATCTCAAAACTCAAGTTCTCATGTTCTAAAATTACTAATTTTTCCATTAGGGTTTCTCAATACAGAATTTCTTTCATAACTCAAAACCAATATCTGAATTGTAAACACAAGATCCAGATGCTCACCATCTGATCAGAACCATGCTCAAATCTTAACATGTTTTTTAGCAATACAATTTTATAAACCAAGATCTACTCAACATTTTTAGATTTCACATACATGGTACAAACAACAATATTTGTATCGTTCTCATGCAAAATACCAAATAACATACATGCCAAACCAACAACATAACAATCGATCACATTAATCAAACCACAATACCAGATTCATGTCATTCTCAACATCAAAATAAAACAACAAACAAATTTACATCACTCACAAAATCAAAACAAAACAAAAACAATGTCACTCACCTTGGAATTGAAAAGATCCAACGAAAAAACCTTCCTTTTGGCGAGATCCAAATTCCTCTTCTTGATCCTCCAAAAATATCACAAAATTATGTATGGTGCAGCAAATGATGGCTGCAAATTCCCTTTAAATATTCGGGTTAAGAGTTTAGGGTTTTACCCACTTTTGCAAAATAATCCCTTCAAAATACAACTTTATATATATAGCTCTATTCTTGGAAATTCAATAAAATTCATTTAAATTAGGATTTAAAAGTAAAATATAAATCCTAAATCTCAACCGGTACTGTTTAAAACGTCCAGAAAATACATTTTACATTTTAACCCCTAAAAATGACAAATTTGCAAAAAGATCATTCTTTTCTCAAAATTTGCAAATAGTTCCAATTAATTTCAGAAAAATCTGGAAAAATACTAAATAAATCCCAAATATTAAATAATGATTTTTCATGAAGAAAACTTGACTTTCAAACTTCCCAAGAAAGTATTTGCACATGTTTTGCACGTGTAAAAAGATATATTCTCAGAAAATATTCATAAATTCTCCAAAAATCATTTTAGTCATTTATAAACCTTTAAGAATAATATTTTAAAAATACGGGGTTCTACAGGAATGATGCACCTAATGAATTAAATTGGCATAATCAACAAGATAATGTGAGTAGTAATAAGATTGAAGTTCTACAAGGGGAAAGAACATGAAAATCTTTTTCTTATTCTTTCACATATGGCTAGAGATCTACTAACTCCTAATGTCTCTACAGTTGCTTCAGAAAGTGCTTTTCTACAAGTGACAGAGTTTTAATAGATTATAGGAATCTCTTGAAGCCCCAATCGTTGGAGATGCTCGTGTGCACGGAAGATTGGATGAACGCTAAAGGAAGAACTCAAGGAATTGTGGTCGACACCTCCACAAGTGGAAGCACCTCGCCTGAAGATCAACAACAAGAGTATGGAATTTAGGGCGATGAGATTCTAGGCTTAGATTAAGTAGAGGTGCACGACAACTCTAGGCTATCTCGAACTGTAAATTATCCTCTTTATTCTTAAACGTGTAATTCAAGAAATTTATATGATTTTTTCCTGTTTTTATTACATGTATTTATATGTTAAAAAGTTGTAAAAAAATCATAAAAGTTGAAATGAATAATATATACAATTTTCTTTAACTCTGATACCTGTTTGTATGTATGTTTGTTTTTGTTTTTGTTTTGTTTTGTTTTGTTTTGTTTTTTTGGTGGGGTGGGGGGGGGGGGGGGGGGGGGACTATAAAATTTATATAAAAAAAAATAAAGCCCAACCTGCGACCCGGCCCGATCCGAACCGAAACCGGTTCAACACGTTTGGGTTTGCGGGTCCAATGGGTCAGATTTTTGAAAATTCGACCCGATTCGGCACGGCCCGAGCCCGCCCTAGAAGCGGGCCAACCCGGACGGTCCCAATCCGACCTGGCCCGCTAGACCCGATTGTCAACCCTAATGCCAAACCTGTCTGAGGCCGCCCGCACTCGGCGTCAGCTTGCAGGGCTTTGGCTCGACCCGGCCCGGTTAGCCTGTTTGCCACCCCTAGATGGAGCTCTCATCTCCAAGTGTAGGAGTTGCCATAGGTGGAATACTAGGCGCCATTTCCCTATAAAATATTTTTGTTTAATTTGATACTAGGGGTAGGAGAAGATGGAAGGAAGATAAGAAAAGTCCACCACATCAAAATCAAAAGGGGGGTAGGTTAGAAGAAGAAGAGGAAAAAAAAAAGAAAAAATAAAAAGATAAAAGAAAAAAAAGTTAATCTGAATACTACTATATCAAAACAAATCAACACCTTCTTCCTATCTCTCCGTTCCTATTGAAAATGCATGCACCCTTCAGTTGCCACGTGCACATTACACACTCTTCCTTCCTTTCATCATTTTCCTCCTCTAATTCATCAAAAAAAATCATTTTCCTCCTCTCTACCATCCCCCGTTATTCCTCACCAAACTTTCCCAACAACTACTTGACACTTTCACCAATTCACAGCTCCTCCTCCTCCATATAAAATAACCCCCACCACCTACCCTTTTTCTCTCAGCTTGAAGGTTCGTTCTTTCTTCACCCAAAACAACAAGAAAAGAAAGAAAAAACTTATCAAGCTATAATATGCTATAAATTAATTAATAAATTAATTATTCTTGTTCTATTAATCCCCCCCAAATCTCATCCTTATCCCCTTCAATTCCCCTCTCCACAAATTCCCCATTCCTAATAAGAAAGAAAGAAAGAAAGAAAGAAAGAGATTGCTAACCAGCCAAAAAAGATATTGATTTTACAGTCACTGTTCCATTACTCCAATGGATGCTCTTTTTTGTCCTCCGACTCATGCCGCCGCAGCCGCCGCCACTGACAACAAATACAAAGTCAAAATTAAGAGATCCATCTGCAGCAACAGGAGCATCCAAATCGGATGCATCTACAGACCCAACTCCAGCGCCGACGCCTTCCTCCATGGCGCAATTGGATCAAACCGTGCCGATTGGCAGAGCACATGTGCTATCCTCCTCTCCAACAGCAGCAAGACCACCGCCCTCTCCCAACAACAACAACAACAACAACAACCCCACCAAGAAGATATCATCATCAGTGACAACGACGACGACGACGACGACATCGGCGTCAATGGACACATAACATCTACCTCATCATCTTTGCCCACAACTACAACCACTGCTAGTCTAGATCTCGTCCCAGTCAGCAGCAACCTCCCCAAGGCTTTGACCATCGCTGACCTCTCCCCCGCTCCGAAGCACGGTGCCCAGCTCCGTGTCGCCTACCAAGGCGTCCCTGGAGCATACAGCGAGGCTGCTGCTGGAAAAGCTTACCCAAATTGTGAGGCCATCCCTTGCGATCAGTTCGAGGTTGCCTTTCAAGCTGTCGAGCTGTGGATTGCTGATCGAGCTGTTCTCCCTGTGGAGAACTCGTTGGGCGGTAGCATCCACCGCAACTACGATCTCCTCCTCCGCCACCGTCTTCACATAGTCGGAGAAGTTCAGCTCCCCGTCCACCACTGCCTGCTTGCACTTCCAGGTGTTCGCAAAGACTACTTAACCCGTGTCATCAGCCATCCCCAGGCACTGGCTCAGTGCGAGCACACTTTGACAAGTCTTGGTCTCAATGTTGCTCGTGAGGCGTTCGACGACACTGCAGCTGCAGCGGAGTTGGTTGCAGCTAACGGGCTAAGAGACACTGCTGCAATTGCTTCAGCAAGGGCTGCGGAGCTGTACGGTCTCCAGATATTGGCTGATGGGATTCAAGATGATCCAGGGAACGTGACTAGATTCGTGATGCTGGCAAGGGAACCTATCATTCCCCGCACCGACAGGCCGTTCAAGACCAGCATCGTGTTTGCTCATGACAAGGAAGGGACTTCGCTGCTGTTCAAGGTTCTTTCCGCGTTTGCTTTCAGGGACATTTCGCTGACCAAGATCGAGAGCAGGCCACATCGGAACCGACCAATTCGACTGGTGGATGATGCCAATATTGGAACGGCCAAGCACTTTGAGTACATGTTCTATTTGGATTTTGAGGCGTCCATGGCTGACCCACGAGCACAGAATGCTCTTGCTGAGATTCAGGAATTTACGTCCTTCCTCAGGGTGCTTGGTAGTTACCCAATGGACATGACCCCTTGGATTAATGCTCCTTCATCATCATCATCTTCAACTTCTTCTTCCAATATATTGATTGATTGATTGATGATTCCTATCGTACTACATCTATATTATATCCACCCCACCCAGCGGAAAGATATATAAGTATATACTCCGATTCAATTTCTATTTCTATTATATATAGCTGTCCATCAATGTCGGGTCCAATTATCTACCTATCTATCTTACCAATTTAGATATGATCGATGCTAGCTGCTGCCTCACTCCAGAATATGAAGAATATATTTGTCTTGGGTTGGGTTGGGTTGGGTTGGCTGGTTGTGTTGTTTACTCCTCCTGCTATCCCATCTGATCTCTTCGTTATTTTTCTTCCTATTATTGTTCATTCTTCTTCGGTTCTTCTTCTTCTTCAGCTGTTGTTCTTTCTTAATTCATTTATTTTTATTTTTATTTTTAACCCATACGGGAGGGTTTGATAGGGAAAGAAAGGGGCAATTGTAATTGTAATTGTAATTGTTGTTGTACTATCACTGTTATCATCATCTTAATAAGACTTGGAATGAATCTTTTTGAATTAGCTGCTTTCGTCATGTATAATTTGTGCATTTGCTTTTTTAAGACTATTTATTTATTAGTATAAGATTACTTTTACTTGTAATTAAAGTATCGTACAGTTTAACAGCTTCGAATTGATTTATTCGTTTGGATCGCTCGTTGTTTAATGTATTCCTAAAACATGAAAAATATGAGCTCATTTCTTAATTTGTTTTACATGTAAATAGGTTCCGTATTACTTCCTTTTGTTTTTACACAACAATCTTTCTACTTAATTAATTCTGTGCAAGCTTTACATTTGATTTGCATGTTCAAGAGGTTGGAAATGCTGATATATATATATTCGGTTCAGAAAGGAGAAACTTGATGCTATAGTTACACGGTTCTCATTGTCCACATCGTCCAACCACTCTGAACTCGAGGGGTGTGCATTCGACCGCATAATCCTCTGTTAGTGTTGCTGCTCTCAGTTTCCAACTTCTCATTTCTTCGATGTTTTGATCTCCGTGCTTCGTTGTCTTTTTTTCTAATTGAACAACAAATATACAAGACATAATTCTAACACCACCCACCCATTTTCTTAGGGTTGACATTCGGGTCGACCGGACCAGGTGGGGTCGAACCCGCACGGGTTGAAGGCCAACTTGGGTGGCAACCGGGCCGGGCCCGGTTGGAAATCGAAAATGTCGATCCGGCCAACCCGCGAACCCATTAGGGTCGAACCCGTTACGGGTCTGGCCGGATCGCGGGTTGACCCGTTTGTATATATATAATTTTTTATTTTTTATTTAACAACTTCATTTCACTTTTAAATTTTTTTTTTTACAAAAAGTTTAACTGTATAAAAGTGACAAAATGCATATATTATTGATTATTCAATTCAACTACTATGAATTTTGTACAAGTTTTTTACATAAAATTTACAAAGACAAGTTTTTTGACAACAAATACAAGTATAAGAGATTAAGAATTAAACAAAATTGTATATATTTATTCATTTCAACTTTTTACATACAAATACTTTTAAAAAAAAATACAAAATTCCTTCAATTACATATTTAAGTTTTTAAGAGGATAATCTAGAGTTCGAGATAGCCTAGAGTTAGATTGAAGAGAAGGCATTGGACTGCCATCGTGCACTTCTACTTAACCTAAATCTAGGATCTCATCACGTTAAATTCCCTAATTTTGTTGTTGGACTTCAGGGGGGTTGCTTTCACTTGTTGATGTAGATGTCGCTTTTCCTTGAGTCCTGTCTTCCACCTTCATCCAATTTTCAGTGCAGATGAGAATCTTCAACGTATCCGGCTTCAAGCGATTCCTGAAAACTGTCAGAACTCTGCCACTTGTAGAAAAATCACTTTCTGAAGCAACTGTGGAGAGAGGAGAAGTTAGTAGATTTCTAGCCATATGTAAAAGAATAGGAAAAAGATTTTCATATTCTTTCCACCATTGTAGAACTTTAATCTTAGTACTAGAATACTCACTATTTTGTTGATTATACAAATTTAATTCATTAGGTGCATTAATCCTACGTTTTTTGATTGAATACGAGAAAGTAAATTAAAAGTGGCATCTTCTAATGTACTCTTACCCTTACCTCTATAAGTAGAAGAAGAAGAAGTAACTATACTAGTTGTACTACTAGATGCAAAAGTTCTATCATAATAATCATACAAGTTGTTCAATGTCGATTCAAAGCTAGCTAAAAATGTGTCGCAATCAATTTGAGATTTATCTCCAAGTAAAATAAAATACATTTCAATCAAATTCTTTGCACCCGCTAATTTGATACGAGGATCCATAATAGTAGAAATACAATACAATATAGGAGGAGGATTAAAATACTTCAAAAAAAAATATAAGCGGGATCAACAATATGACTAATGTAGGCGTGCGAAATCATATCCTGAAAAGTTTGCATCATAGTAATGATTGAAATAAAAACACTACTAGAATCATAAGATATAGAAAAATTCACAGTTTCAGTTTTAAAAGGTTCCAAAAATCGTAATAAAGATCCGAAAAAATACTATGATTCGGGGGTCATTTGAAAATTTTCCATATTTTTTGCAAGATAAAAATCGTTTATAATATCTTTGTATTGAGTTACAACATTAAGTAAATCAAAAGTAGAGTTTCATCGATGTTTAGCATCTTTAGGAAATTCTCTAAAATGTATTCCCCTAGCTTGCACCATTTTTTAAATTCTTGAAGCATAGAACCACACTTAAAGCAATAAAATATACACAATTTCTAATTGAAGTTATATATGGATCGACTACTTTCAATGCATCTTGTACACATAAATTTAAAATATGACACGCACATCTAATATGAAAAATTTCTAAACATGGAGGATCTAATTGTGTTTTTAATGTACTAGAAGCATTGTTGTTAGATACTATAACACCCCAAATTCCATTTATATGTAATTCGTAGTACAACAGGATCTTTTACTTCAATTCGTACAATTTAACAAGGAAATTAAAACTTTTCTTTTATTACATAATAATGTTTATTACAGGGTTACATAGGGAATAAAATACAACAAGAAATAAAACTCTAATATCAGCAGCTTAAATATAATTTTTATCATCAACCATCTTTAAGTCCTTGCCAAACCAATCAAGCCATGCACTGAAAATCTGTGAGCACGTCAGTTGCTTACAACCGACGCAATATTATAAACAACGATCATTTCTATGCTGTATTATAACGAAATCTATTACTTTAACATTCACAAACTTGAATGCATATATAAGTGTAAAGAGTGGCCATTCTAAACATGTCCGTGTATGATATGACTTAATGCCTAATGCAGATATTATACTACACTGACACTATTGCATACTTGTACGGATTCTATGCATCACATACTACATAGGTTCGAGGGCAAGCACCTACGTACTCCACATTAAAGGGTTTTATTCCTGGCCATGAAAACTACCCAGTAATAAAACAAAGTTTAGACATCCCACAAGTACGGATTCCAGTCCCGGAGATCCATCGTCCGACTATACAAAATTCTCATCGTGCGAACATCCCGCAAGTGTCCCTCTAGCCCCGGTATACGCATACAGAATTCTCATTTTGGAAAGGTGAAAACGTCTACTACAACTTCCTAGTTGATCACTTTTCCAAATTCCACAAGGAACATCAAGATACAACCCCTTGAACATTCTCGATGTTAACCCCAAAACAGCAAGTTGCTATTTTTTGCCCAACGCTATTTTGGGGAAAAATGTCTATTTGACCTATCAAATTAACCCCAAAAATTCTACAAAAAATTGAGCATGGTAATAACGCATATGAGAACCCCTCCAATTAATTTGGAGTCAAAATTCCACATTTGACATGGGTAATTAATTCTAACCCTAGAACTACAAAAATTGAATCTTAATCGCCTTATTTTGTGTTCTACCACTGCAACCTTTATATGCATCGTTATTGTAGTCCATATGCACATGAAATTAGCTCGATACAACAACATAAAACAATAATAACAATAATAATAATTAAAACAACACATGAGTAGAGAAACCCCCACCCAATCGTGTAGGAATAACTTGCTTGCTCTTCTCCTCTTTGCTCCTTGTTTTTGATCATATTCAAGAACAACCTCCAAATGAACCCATGAAACCCTAACTGATTTGATCTTGATCTCTCTTTCTTTTTCTTTCTTTCTCAATCTTTTTTTTCTAAAAATAAAACTAAGTAAGAAGAAGGATGAGAATGAGATGAGATGAGAAGGGGAAACAAAATGGGCTCTTGCCCTTGGAGTGACTGGCCGGCCATTTTTAGGAGAGGGAGAGGGAGAGGGAGAGAGAGAGATGTGGTAGAGAGAGAGCCACATGTCTCTCTCCTTTTGTGGCTCAAAACAATTTGAAATTTATTTGCAAATTTAATTTGCAATCATACCCAATAAGTTTGCAATCAAACCCTAATCCATTCCTAATCCTCCATTTCATCATGATGGATAAAAAATAAGAGATATTTCTCCAAATCACATACTACACGATTTCGTATCGATACAGTTCATACACGTACATATATCTGTATATATAGATAATTTTTATTAGTTAAAACGAATCAATCGGTACAAAAATAATTTAATTCTGAAAAATAAGAATAAAATAATTTTAATACCGGATCAGAAGATTCCAGTATCAATTTGATACAAAACAGATATATACAGACCAGTATATACGTATAGATAATGTTTATTAACAAACCGGGTGATATCCACCAAAAATGTTTCAATTCTGAAAATAAAAATAAAATAATAATAAAATAATAATTTTTAGTATCTGCCCGGGATTTTTCAGACATTTTATCAAAAAATGCATATTTCAAGATTTTGTACAAGTACACAAAACTGATAAAATACATATATATACTTACTAGTATATATATCCAGATAACTTTTTATTAGAAAAACCAAGTAATTTCCATAAAAAATATTTTAATTTTAAAAATAATAATAATACAAATATAATATCCGATCGGGATATTACAATAAGTTTCCTCAATATACTGTATCTATAACCCAGAATTCTTCGAAATATACAGTAGGCTCGACATACTGAAATACTGCCACTATACAGTCTTGTAAAATTCATATAAAATTCATTTTTTTATGAAAATTTGATTTCTTGGACTTTTCAGAAATTTTAGTGATATGGCTAAAAATGGGGTTAAATCGAAACTGTTCAAAGTGGGCGCGAATCTTGAAGTTGCAAGGGTAGGATGGTAATTTCATCGACAGATGGGTCCGAATTGGGTATCGGGTCTCCCCTCTGGGACCCGCTGACCCATGAACGGATCTGATAAGCAGAGAACGGGTCTCAACCCGTTAGGGACCAGATCAACAGGATAGGAGCAGATCCTGGCTTGTCCCTATCTTGAGGGGATGGTTGTAACCAATCCCAACTAGCCACACCGGGAAGTAGGGATTCACCCTTATCCTGAAAAAGATCTCCATGGTGACTATAAAAACCCCCTACCTCCTACTGTAGAAGGTGATCACTCTTTGCACTCTAAAAGCTCTTTCTCTTCACTTTTTCTGTGTATTGACTTGAGCGTCGGAGGTTCGACGCCGGGATCCATCCCAGTGTCTCGAAAGGTTGTGCAGGTTGAAGGGAGCACTAAGGAGTCAGCTAGTCAACAAGGAAGGAGAAGGGTTCCGCCTGTTCGAGTTCCTCACGAACCTACAAATCTCATTTATTGCCCCCACACCAGAATCCAGTGGCAACAGATTGGCGCCGTCTGTGGGAACTCACTCGACAAGCAATCTCATCTTCCTCCTTTGGTACATGTTACTCCCAGCCATGCCTCTCAAGAAGAGACCTGCAAACTCCAACTGAAGGAAAACCTCTTCTCATCCTCCTCCGCAGGGGGATCTTCCTCATCACAACCAACCAACCCTGCAACTCAATCCTCTGGCTCCGCAGTCCATCCAGCAGCCTGTGGGACCCCAGGCCACAGTGGGGGAACACTCTCGACGAAGCCACCACAAGCAACCTTTCCATCAGGTTCGAGTCTCCATCCACCGACACTGATTCCATGGCTTCCTATACTCCCCCCACTCCAAAGGATCTGCGGAACGTGATCAACAATCGGCAGACTGAGCACAAGCTCGATCTCCGTACCCATCTAGATGAGAGGCGGGCCCAAGAGGTGAACCCTCACCGCGAGCATACCAGGGATCGTTCGCCACGCCGATCTAACCAAGGAGGGTCCAACTCTCCCCGCAGGCGAAGAGAGTCGCCCCAACGTCGCCCAAGACGAAGCCACTCCCCGGCAGGCTGCCCTGCACTATAACACCCCGAATTCCAAAATACAACTGAATTCGAAGTTCCACAGGATCTTTATACGTACAATTTTACAAGAAAATAAAAATATTTCTTACATTAGAGTTACATTACACCTTTACATTATTACAGTGGAAGCAATTATACAGTAATTACAATTTGAATCAATCCTTGAGCAGCATGTAAACTTCAATTTGTCAAGCATCTTTATCCTGCATGTAAAACTGTGGGCGTGTTAGCTCATTCAACTGACGAAATATTATACACGGCTATCATCTCTATGCCAGAAACAGTATAACGATTCTCAATACTTAGCAAACAACAAACTTGTTCACAACCAAAGCTAAAGGGATTATCCTATTGATGTCGTGTTGTGAATGTGCACTTAGTCCTTAATGCAATTATTTATATTACATGACACTAATACGTACTTGTTCAGAGTCTATGCAGCCCATACTACATAGGTCCGAGGGAAAGCCCTTAACCGTTTTTCATCTTGTAGGGTTCAATCCCTCGTCATGACTTAATCTACTACTGTAACTACGGTAAGTATCCTAGATATTTTATGACTTACGAACTCATGTCTAGGCACCCTAGAGGGAATCCCAACGCACTGACACATGACTCATCATGCAGGCATCCTGTGGTGATTCAGCTCCTACCATAAATATGACACCACCCGCAGTCGTCAAACACCCCACGAGCGTCGCCACCGGGATGGTACTCTGGAGCAGTATCCACGCCCTATCATGATACATCATGGGACATCCTGTGAATACTCTCACGCCGCCAATCCAATGGCCTTCATACTCAATATTTTTCCTCTTACTTTCATCACATCTTCACTATGTATCTAATCCTTAGTTCAATTGAATCATGAACAAAATCAATCCCTTAGAATTAGTACTCCCACTATACCGGTCTTATTCATTTATTTCACATGACCCAAACCTTGGTCTTTTCATCTCAAATATCATTTCCACAATTCTTTTATTGCCGGTATAAGGCTTAGCTACACCCTAGTTCTCAATTTCAACTCATAATTACAACATCGAGCTTTTCATACTCATAAAGTCTTTTCATGATTAATCACGATTCACATTTCATAAGCACAGTATTTATGTATCCACATCTTTCATAACTCATCACATTCGATATTTCAATTCCATACACAATTTATGCAAAAAATAATAAGTTTCAACTAGTAGCATTCAATAGTTCATTTATTCCATGAATCTCTTATTCTCATTTCAATCTGTAATAAAATCACAATTTATAAGTTCTATTAATCACGCAAATCAAGGATTTCAAAATTCCTCATTACTAATTCTCATTTTAAAACTCTAAAAAAATAACTCATTTATTTTTTCTTTATTTCAAAAGACAATTTAATTAAAAAAAAAGAATTCATTTCTTGCAAATAGTCTCAATTTCTCAATTACGCTTTATCAAAAATTACACAAAATTTTCCCATAAAGTCCAAATAATTTCAGTAATTTTCTCCCTATTTTCCTTGAATTTTAATCTATTTTAAAACTCAAAATAATAATAAATTTCCAATAAAAACATTTTTTTTAAACCCAAAACCCCATCCGGATTCGAACCCACAACCAGCGGCCCAAACAACAGTGCCCAAGACCACTGTGCCAAGTCACCGAAACGATATGAGAGGGGTTATTATCCCTATGTATCCACTTTCAGTACTTCGGATTTTAACCAAAAAAAAAAAAAAACGAAAGCTCCATTCTCGGTATTGAACCCGAGACCAATGATTAGGCCCCCGCTACTGTAGCGATTGGAACTCTTCCGACCTATTGGTCTAAGTGACCATATCATTTTGAAAGGGATTTAATTATGTTTGAATTAGCTCTCTGTTTATATCTATATTTCATGAATTCTCACAACAATTTGTTTCTTTTTCCTCTATTTTGAAAGCAATTTTTTTCCAGAATTTATTATACATAAATCCTCAGTAAACTAGTAATTTTATAAATATTATTTACTTTATAAAACATGTATTTTAGTCCTAATTTGTGTTCCATGTTTATAATTTCGACATTGAGAACAATAGCACATTTCTTCAAAATTTAGAGCTAAGATTCCACAAATCACTACATTTTTTGTCTCTTTCTTATTGACATCCTACCATATTTTTAGAATAAAAAAATCTCATCTTTCTACAAAATAAAAATCTATTTTTTGTCAACTAATTACACATGATGCATTCAATCAATTGTTTGCAAATACAATCTCCTTTTTTTTTTCTTTATTATTATTATTTACCATAGCATTCATGTAGCACAACAACATGGAGATTTCTAACATATTAATTAACAATTATTCATTAGCAATCAATCAATCAACTATTCTCTAAATTACCACTCTACTTTTCAATTAAACAAACATGGTTCCCATTTCTCATTAGTTAATTCATATAATTTCATTAAAATCATACCTAGCGTGATGTCTACTTCTAGAAGTAGGAGAAACATCCACTTTCATTCATAATTAATTAATCTAGAAACCATTTTAACACACATCTACTAGATTATCAATTCATCTCTAATTAGGCAAACATGAATTTAATTTCAACTAGTTGCTCTTTAATAATTGCTCAATTTATTCCTAGCATGATTTCTAATTTAGAAGCATGAGAAATACCCACCTCTTTGGAGAAAAACGAAATAAAAGCTCCTAGAGTCTCCTAGAATGCAAGAGAGTAGCCTTCTCCTCCTAGATTGTGTTGCAAAAGCTCTCCTTTTTGTTCCTTGGTGCAAACCCGATGCTCTCCTTGTGCTTGATGATGGGCCGGCCTCCTTGCTTGGGACACACAATTCTCACACTCACTCTTGTGCTCCCTAATATATTTATCTCCTATATAATTTATTCCTTTTAATTAATTTTTCGTGTAGTATGCATGAAGATAGGGGGTATTTATACTAATTCTAGGATGGATTGGAGGGCTAGGATTTCATTAGATGGTTGGAGATGGATGACTAGGATAGGATGGAAAGTTGTAGCAACCACCCATAAATAAATAACCACCCATGCACACACACCCACTCTCCCATCTCTCTTTATGCATAACCCGGTCTCCAAGGTGTGCAAAGCACACTACGTGCATGCACATGCCCTTCTAGTACCCCCCTATTTGAAATTTGTAAAAATTTAATTAATCAGTTGTTCACCATTTGTACCTACATGACAAGTTATGACAATTTAAAGGATTAATTAAGTTTGTGGGATTCACAAATAGTGGGCTTAGGCTATTGGGCTAAATAATAAAATATTTAATTATTAAAGTGGGCTCAAAATAAGAAAACAATGTTTTAGGCTTTAAAAAATAGATTTTTTTTTAAAGAAAAATAAAGGGAAAGAAAGAAATAATTGTTCATACTACAAAAAATGAAATTTTTATAAGAAAAATAAATATAAATACGAAATTTTGCACGTGCACAACATGTGAAAATAAATATTTTTATTAAAATAAAAGTTTAGGGTATTACATGCACCTCGGGCCCATCATGAGCAGAAGGCCCCCATCACAAGGGCGAAATTCTAGCAATTCCAGGAGGCAGTCCTCCGGGCTCTCAAGGCTGCCCCCAACAATGGCCGTAGGGCTCCCAGTCCTCTACCAGCTCCTCACCATCCTCACCGCTCCTGAAGCCCTAGGCCTGCTGCGAGCCATCGCCGCCCTTCTCCGGAACACCGCCGCCGCTCCCGAAGCCCTAGGCCTGCTGCGAGCCATCGCCACCCTTCTCCCGAACACCACCGCCGCTCCCGAAGTCCGCATCCTACTCCCAGTCACCCCCATCGCTCAGTCAGTCCACCACCTACTCTGAGCCATCACCAGCACAGCCCCAGCCCTCCTCGACATGAGGATGAGTCTCGAGGCTCGGCCAGACAAGACTGAAGGGAGGACTCGGTCTACCGCCGTCTCCACGAGATGGAGAGGCGCCTCGGCTAGCTCGACCAAGACGAAGAGCGACAGGCAAGGGACCTTCGTCCAAGCATGCCCCCATTCTCCCGCGCCATCATGGAGGCTCCAGTTCCCGACAACTTCAAGCCTCCACATTTCGAGACCTACACCAGGGAGTCGGACCCCACAGACCACATTGAGAGTTTTAAAACTCTCATGATGATCCACCATGCATCCGACTCCCTCCTTTGCAAGATCTTCTCGGCCACACTTAAGGGGTTGGCTCGAAAATGGTACTCTCAACTTGCACTAGCATCTATCTTCTCCTTCGACCAGTTCAAGGGTCTTTTCCTCACGCATTTCGTGAGCAGTCACCGCACGGGGAAGACAAACGACACCCTACTGTTCCTCAGTCAAAAGAAGGGCGAATGACTGAGAGACTATGTCAAGTGCTTCACTGCTGAAGCCAGGTCCATTGCTTCCTTGGAACCCTCGGTCGCCACCATCGCCTTCCAGTTCAACGTCCTCAATGCTGACCTCAGGGCATCCCTCGCGAAGAAGCTCCCTCAGGACTTCTCAGAGCTCCTGCTTCAGAGCGAGAAGTACATCCAAGCGGAAGAAGCTGTCTGCCGCCCCACCTTCGAGGCCTCATCTTCCACGAACAAGCAGAAGGGTGCAAAAGAAGAAGGAGCTAAGAAGCTCTAAAAAGACAATGGGGGTCAGCGGCGCCCTCCCTCTCGGTTCGAGAAATTCACTCCGCTTAACGCGAGTGTATCTGCCATCCTCATGGAGATCGGGAACGATGTCCTCCTACCGCCTCCCCCAAAGATGAATAATCCGGGAAAGAAGAGGGACCGGAGTAAGTGGTGCCGTTTCCATCGGGACCACAAGCACGACACAGACGAATGTCGCGCCCTCAAAGACGAGATGAAGCTTTCATCCAGAGAGGGCAGCTCACCCGGTTCGTAAGGAGGGACTGAGCCGATCCTTCCCTACCACCTAGGGTGGCTAACAGGCGAACTGAGCAGTGCACAGAGACTCCGGAGGCCGAAGTAGAGGGCATCTTGCACCTGATACACGGAGGCCCAATGGTGGGAGATTCCAACTCCTCCTGAAAAGCCTTCGTAAGTGAGGTTAACTTCGTGCAAAGCCATCCTCTCCCAAGGGGCCTCGGAGTTCCAGTGACGTTCTCCGATAGGGACTTAGATGGCGTCCGCACACCCCCCTACGACGCTCTCATCATCAATCTCCGAATGGCGAACTTCGAAGTTCGTCGGGTCTTGGTAGACAACGGCAGCTCCGTCAACATTCTTTTTGTGGAGGCCTTCAAAGGCCTCCCGCTGTTGAGGGATCGGCTCAAGCCCACAGGATACACTCTCCACGGGTTCACTGGGGTCCCGTTACGGTCGAGGGAATTATAACCCTCGACGTAATGGCAGGAAAGGCCCTGGCAACTTGCATGGAGCCAATGGAGTTCATGGTGGTCGACGTCAAGGCCGCCTATAATGTTATCCTGGGTAGACCAGGTTTGGCCACGCTTCAAGCCATCCCTTCAGCCTATCACATGAAGATGAAGTTCCCCACCCCCTCAGGAGTGGAAGAAGTAAGGGGAAGCCAAGAAGTGGCTCGGAAGTGCTACATGCTCTCGATGGGGGATCCGGTTCTCTTTGGAAGTGCTCGAACTGCCTCAGGAACGCGGTCAAACTATCTCCGAGCCCGTGGACGAATTGGAGGAAGTCGCCTTCTCCGAAGGAGACACCACTAAGACGTTCCGTGTCAGCAAAGCTCTCTCCCCCTCTATTAAGTAAGACATCTTCCGGTGCATACGGGAGAATCGCAACCTCTTCGCCTGTACTGCAGCAGACATGCCCGGGAACTCAGAAGAGCTCTCAACGCACCGTCTGAGCGTCACCCCTGGGGTCAAGCCCGTCCAACAGAAGAGGTGGAAGTTTGCCCCCGAGAGGCAACAGGTGATCAAGGAGGAGGTTGAGAAACTCCTCAACGCCCGCTTTATTCAGGAGGTGAATTATCTTGAGTGGCTCTCCAATGTGGTGATGGTCAAGAAGGCCAATGGGAGTTGGAGAATATGCATTGACTTCACCGATCTCAACAAGGAATTCCCGAAAGACCCCTTTCCTCTTCCCAGCATCGATGCCCTGATCGATGCGACCTCCGGGCACGAGCTCCTCAGTTTTATGGATGCCTTCTCAAGGTACAACCAAATTAGGATTTTCCCTCCTGACATCCCGAAGACCTTGTTCGTGACGGACCAAGGCCTCTATTGCTACCGTGTTATGCCATTCGGCTTGAAAAATGCGGGAGCTACCTATCAATGCCTGGTGAACAGGGTCTTCAGAGACCAGATTGGCCAAAAATGCGTTGACCAGTCAATGCCCTGCAAGCTCGCCGTTTCGTCCAAATTGCTCGACACACCGTTGGCCAAGCTCGCCGCTGCTGACGGGCAGATGTGTTTTCGAGCTGAAAACACCAAAAAATGCATTGACCAGTCAATGCCATTGAGGCTCGCCATTTTGAATCGCTCGACACACCGTTCGCCAAGCTCGCCGCTGCTGACGAGCAGACGTGTTTTCGAGCTAAAAACACTAAAAAATGCGTTGAACCGTAAACGCCCTTCAAGCTCGGTGTTTCGTCCAAATTGCCCGACACACCAATCGCCAAGCTCGCTGCCGTTGACGAGTAGATGTGTTTTCGAGCTGAAAACACAAAAAAATGCGTTGACCAGTCAACACCCTTCAAGTTTGCCGTTTCGTATAAATCGCTCGACACACCGTTCACCAAGCTCGCCGCCGCTGACGAGCAGACGTGTTTCCGAGCTGAAAATAACAAAAAATGCGTTGACCAGTCAACACCCTTCAAGCTCTTGTTTTGTCCAAATTGCTCGACACACCGTTCGCCAAGCTCGCCGCCGTTGACGAGCTGACGTGTTTCCGAGCTGAAAACACCAAAAATTGCGTTGACCAGTCAATGGTCTTTGAGCTCGCCGTTACGTTCGTTGTGCTGGACACACCGTTCACCAAGATCGCCGCCGCTGACGAGCAGATGTGTTTCCGAGCTGAAAACACCAAAAAAATGTGTTGACCAGTCAATGCCCTTCAAGCTCGCTGTTTCATCTAAATCGCTCGACACACCGTTCGCCAAGCTCGCCCGCACTGACGAGCATACGTGTTTCCGAGCTGAAAACACCAAAAAAAGCGTTGACCAGTCAACAGTCTCCGAGCTTGCCCTTTCGTTCTCCGTGCTCGACACACCGTTCGCCAAGCTCGCTGCCACTGCCGAGCAGACGTGTTTCCGAGCTGAAAACACCCAAAAAAGCGTTGACCAGTCAACGCCTTCCCACTGTTCGCCAAACTCCTCATAACGTTCTTCGTGTTCGATGCACCGTCCACCAAGCTCGATGCCCTGTTCGGTGTGTTCGCCTTACCGTACGCCCAGATCGCCGTACAGACGTGGTTCCGAACCAAAGACGTAAGAAGCCCCTTTTCTCCTAGCCGTCCGATCACCCAGAATTACTCGCTGGCACATGATTAAGGCCTCAGATTTGGCCATGTCGAAAATAGGGTGATTAATTCCTTTTTCTATTTTATTAATTCGGATTATTCATTTAAAAATTACAAAAAATGATTAAAAATTCTAGAAAATTAATTAATAATTTTGAAGAATAATTATGAATTTAGGGGAATATTTTTGAGTCCCGGGATAAACAATTATTGTTTAGAACGGTTAATTAGTGCAACCGGAGAGCAAATTATCGCTTTGCAAAATTGAATAAATGGTTCGAAAAAAATAATATAAAATCGGGAAAAATCACCAAAGATCCAGAAAAACTTAGAAGAAACGTTAGGCATGCTACCAGCTCAGGAGGGTACCGTCACTCCACTGACGGGATTCAAACACCCTTTGAGAACTCCGATAAAGCTCTATATGCCATTAAAACACCAAAACTACTCCCACAAGGCTGTACCACACAGTCTTTCAGAGTGGGGGGCTCGTGATATGACTAAAAATGGTGTTAAATTGGAACCGTTCAAAGTGGGTGCGAATCTTGAAGTCACAAGGGCAGGATGGTAATTTCAACTATTTTAAGACAGTAACTTGAAGTCAAAGTTTTAGTTCTAGATTTCAACTATTTTATTAGATACGATTTTCTGATGTGCAAACAAATTTCAAGACAGTAACTTTTCTTGGCATGAATTAGTAACTTTGTGTACAAATCTATATTCATATCATTTAATCTAATTATGATGTACTACCATGCAATCAAACAACATCAATCAACTTATTTTCATGATAATTTTTCAATTAGCATGCATTTTCATTCTAAATATCATTATTACAATTTAATCACTACTCATATGCATATCAATTTTATATATCAATTTACCTACACATGCATGATACTATAATTTAGAAAGTTTAAGAAGACACCCACCTCAATGAAGACTCTAATGTAGAAGAAGACTCCTAAAAGTTGCTCCTAGCTCCAAGAATGAGATTCTCTTCTTCTCCTACCAAGCTCTCATTCCTCCAAACAAGAACTCAAATAACTCTCTCTTTCTTTTCCTTTCTTTCTTATCTTTTGTTTCTTTTGATCTTTGGTGCAAGATTATGAAGAAAAGAGGATGGTATTTATAGGGTTAAATAGTTGAATGAAGAGACACCCATTACCCCAAAATAAATAGCTATTGACAAAATTAATCACCCACTCACCATTACTACCCAAACCCCCACCTCTTCTCATTCCTTCATGAATTGACCAACTCTTGGATTTCCCACATGTGTACACTCTCTTATTCATTTGTTTAATTATTTGTTTATAGCCTAAATGTATATACTTGTTACATGACAAGTGTAGAATAAAAAAGTGTTTATTAAAAATGTAGATTAACTAATAGGCTTTTCTTTTAAATAATTTTTCTAATGGGCTTTAAGATGATCTTTAGGCCTATGAGTTTTAATTGTTTTCTCATTTTTGCATGTATAATACATTTGTGATTAGAAAATGAGAAAACAAGTTCTCATGACTTAATAAAATTTTAGGAATAAAATTTGCATAAAATTTTACGTGTAAAATACATGTGAAAGAAAATAATAAATATTCGAATACAAAATAAATTCGGGAGAATGGAAAATATTCATAAACAATAAAAGTACAACATACGTAAAATATTCATATTGATAGTGTTACAGATATTTCACGTAACGAAAAAATATACGTAACCAACACATGTATCGAAAACACGTGCAATACACATAAAACACAAGGATTAAAATAAATGTTTGATTTGGCTAAAAATAGGATTGAAATGAGTGTTGAGAAAAAAAAATATATATAAATAATTAGAATATAAGATATATATGAAATTTATATAAAAATACGTTTCGAATATTATTCGTAATAGTACGAAATACACGTGCATAACACACGATTGTAAAATTGTCATTACTCAATTTTGCGGGGTGTTACAGATACATTATCAAAACTAATAGTAAAATTTTATCGCCAATATTAAAGATATCGCAAACTTCTAAAATACGTGTTGCAATAACTAGTCCACTATGGGGATACGGTAAAGCCGCAAGTGAAATGATTCTCTTTTGAATCATCCAATCACTATCTATCCAATGACAAGTTAAGCCCATCATCAAAATATCGTTACAACCTTTTCAACAATCGGAAGTTAACAAACCCTACAAGTTAAAGAAGACAAGATTGCAATTAAACCATCTCTCATTTCAGTGTAAAGTTTAAAACAATCGGATTTTAATGTGTTTCTAGGAATTCTTCTAAAATGTGGATTTAGTGTATTTTGTTAAAAGACTTTACATTCCTATTCTCGGAATAGAAAAAATGTAGCTCATCCTTAATAACTAGTCAGACAATTTTCCGACGAACATGTTCGAGTTCAATAGGGTTGGCTATCTACTTGTCCGGTCTTAGGGTTGATTTTTTGTTGGCCTGGTATATCTTTTAATAAGTCTTTATGTATATTTACAATGTGTCTTTTTATTTTACCCGTTCCCTCCCCCATCTTCCATTTCTAAATTTTGTCACAATGTTTACAAATCTTATGTCCTACACCCGGATTATTCTCATCGGGGATATAGTCATAAAATCTGTACCAATCACTTATTTTCTCGCCAGTTTTTCTACTACTACTGGGTTCGGTTTGTTGTGTTTGTGTGTCAACATCATGCATTTCTTCTTCTATTTCGTGTGTAGGGATATCGTGAGTTCCTACCATAAGATTATGTATAAATTTAGGTTCAATTTGTGCGATTATTGGAGGCCAATGTGAAGTACCGGTGGAATCTTGTCAACTTTGGCTACAGCCGCTACCACGTGATCTAGACATGATAATAGTAAATAGTGTATGTGATAAAAAAACGATTTCTAGTGTGTTACTAGTGTATGTGAAATAATAAAAAACAATGTTAGAGGTATATGTTAAAAAATAAAATTTAAAAAATAATAGGATGGATGAGTGAGAGAAAAGTAAAAAAACCAACACATAAATATGTTACAAAAAATTATAACTACAAAAAAAATCCAGACAATAGGAGGGTTGTGAAATTTTAATACCGTACTTCGCGGATAATCAGTATATATAGGAATGAGAGAGAAAATAAAAATAGAAGTAGAGGTTTGGTTCATCCAGTAGTCGTTGAAAAAGAGAAAAATTGAGCTTCTTTGTTGGAGGAGTTGTAGTAGAAGAGTTGAGAGTTGAATTCGATACGATCGGAATTTTGCACTTCTTTGTTTCTTGCTTCTTTGTTAAAAAAAATTGATTGTATTGAGATTGAATTGAGTAGTAGTAGAGAGTGTAAGAGAATTAGGTGTGAAAATTTTAGATTGTATTAAAGGTTATTTATAGGGGATAAAAAAAAACCAATAAAAAAAACTGCTGTTTTTGTAGCCGTTGACCCGAGGGTGGAACGTTTGACCCGCGCGGGTCGATCGTTGAACCCGTTCGGGTTTAACATTCGAACCCGCGGGGTCGATCAGTGGATTGGTGGGCAGGTTGGATATTTTTAACGGGTCGAGCGGGTTGAGATCCGTGTGTTGGCGACCCGGGTCGACTCGGTTAGAACCACGTGTCCGACCCGGACCCGAACCGCTCAGTTGCGGGTCGGGTTCGAGCGAGCGGGTCGCAGGACAACCCGGCCCGTTTGCCATCCCTACCTTTTTCTCTTCTCTCAGCTTGAAGGTTCTTTCTTTCTTATTTTTTTCTTTATTTTTCCCTTTTTTTTTCTTTCTTTAGCCAAAACAACAACAAAATAAATAAAGAACTGATATGGGTCAAATGACGTGGCCCCTTCTGGGCCACAGGATCCCTATGAAAGGTGCCACATCCCCGATCATCCAGGTCTACCACGTAAACCCTAAAACCACTCGGGCTCCTGCCACGTCAGCCCTAAAACCGCCTAGGCTTTCGCCACGTCAGGCCCACGGGCGACCGGGTCCAGCCCCGGTTCCAAACGGGTGCAGACTCGGTTAGCATGGCCTATAAATACCAGGCCCTCTACCCCTTCAAAAGGTGATCAATCTTTCCCCTCTCAAACCCTATTTACTGTTACTCTTCTTCAGTGACTGACTAGACCGTCGGAGGGCCTACCACCGGGACCAACCCCGATGTTTCTAGGCCGAGTACAGGTATACGAGACCTCTGGATCTGAGCCGAGCATTCGATCTCCACCTCTCTTCTGCCTCTACTCCCAAGCCGTCCCCCCTGGCTGAGAGTCGGGCGTACCATCCGTACCGAAGCTTCCGCAAAAATACAAATCGAGAAGAACTCACCCCTGGTGCAGCCACCCCCCAAAAATAAACTACATCAGGTTGGCGCCGTCTGTGGAAAACGGTGCGGACACCAGTTCGAGCCCAGCCATCAACGGTATCCCTTCAATCCGAGCTCACATGGCACCCAAGGCCAAGAGAGCTGTCACCTCTACGCGTCGCCAGGATGTCCCTCCTCAGGATGTCCCCGCCGACACTCATGGATCCAATAATCCGGGTATCAGCCTCGGACACCAGTCAGGTGCCTCTCGTTCGGTCGTACCCGACCTGCGCGGGGTCATCCAGAATCAACAGGCAAGCCGGACTAGGGGAAGGGCCGCTTCCAACTAGGCCCCGAACCATCCCAGATCTTTGCCCCAGGGGCGGGAGCCGACGCTCAGCCGCATCGGCCGGAGGCCGCCGCCCTAATGTAACCCGGTTGAACGAGCTCCGGTCACCCACTAGGAGTTCCAAGACTTCCGGAAAGAGATCATGGAGGCTATCCTGGGGACCCCCATCAACGAGACGCTCCATGACTCTCACTTGCGATCGGATGTCGAGGCCAGCGCATCTCGCGGCCCGACAGTCCCGCTGGAGTATGACGATGACGTCCTGAAATGCCTCCAAGAAATGGAGGACCGCCTCGACCACTTCGGCGATGGCGGCCCGAGGCCGGCTCAGGGCCACAGGCCAACCCGACCTCCTTTCTCCACCGCAATCCTGTTGGCAGAAATACCCCAGAATTTTTGCCCACCACAATTCGAGACTTATGACAGCGAGGGTGATCCTGCTGATCACATGGAGGAATTCAAGACCCTCATGATGATTCACAGCGCTTCGGATCCCCTCCTGTGCCGCTCCTTTCCCACCACCCTCTGGGGCCCGGCTCGGGAATGGTTCTCTAAGCTCCCTTCCGGCTCCATTTACTCCTTCGACCAACTGGAGGGCAACTTCCTCGCCCACTTCGTGACCAGCAGGAAAGCCAAGAAGACGAGCACGTCCCTGTTGGGTCTCCGACAAAAGGAAGGAGATTCGCTCTGGCTGTTCGTCCAAAGGTTCATCACAGAGGCGAGGTCGGTCTCCTCCCTCGACCCAGAGGTCGCCTCGGCAGCATCCGGCACAACGTCCAGCACGGCCAGCTGAAGGCATCCCTGGCGAAAAAGCCTCCGATCGATTTCCTTGACCTCCTCAATCGGGTCGAAAAGTATATTTGGGCCGAGGAAGCCCTGAATCCGGAAGACGCCAAAGAAGTCCCCGGGAAGGTAAAATGCAAGGCCGACGAGGCGGAACCGGCAAAGAAGATCCCAAAAGACGGGGGCATTACGAAAAGGGTCCCTCCGGTCCCCCGCTTCGAGAGGTACACTCCGCTGACGCAGAACGTATCAACTATCCTCTTAGCGATCGAAGATAGGGATCTCATCAAATTCCCTCCTCGACCGAACAACAACAAAAAAAAGAGGGATCAGCGGTTCTACTGCCACTTCC
This sequence comes from Hemerocallis citrina, assembly GCA_017893485.1. NCBI lineage: Eukaryota > Viridiplantae > Streptophyta > Magnoliopsida > Asparagales > Asphodelaceae > Hemerocallis > Hemerocallis citrina. Next base: position 330,832,345 of record CM030360.1, on the reverse strand, counting down.
ACCGAGACAACGGGTACGACACCGACCGTTGCCGCGCCCTGAAGGACGAGATCGAGGCCCTCATCCAACTAGGGTACCTCCGAGAGTTCAAATAGGAAGATGCCCAGGACCAAAGAGACACAGGGAATCGGAGGCCTTCCCCTCCTCCTCGAGTGCTCAGACACCGTTCCGAGTGGAACCCCGAGCCTGAAGAACCTGAGGGTCAAGCCATCTTACATTGCGTCCATGGAAGACCCATGGGAGGGGAGTCCAACACTTCCCGCAAGGCATTCTTCCGAGAGGTCAACGCCGTCCAGGGTCTCCTCTCCCCCCAGGTCTAGCAACTCCCTGTCTCCTTCTCTGGGGAAGACCTGGAGGGAGTTCGGCTCTTGCACTGCAATGCGCTCGTCGTCAGTCTCAGCATGGCGAACTTCGAGGCCCGTCGGATCTTCGTGGACAATGGGAGCTCAGTAAAAATTCTCTTTCTAGAGGCATTCGAGAACCTAAAGCTCTCCCAGGATAAGCTGTAACACCCCGCAAAATTTAAATGACAATTTTGCCCTCGGGTGTTACGCACGTGCATTTTGTACTGCTATTAATGATATCCATAATGCATTTTGATATGTATTTTGAATTCCAACTATTTATGCAATCTCGTATTCTTAAAATTCCATTTGAGACAATACAAATTCTAAAATCCAATCATTGAGTTTTTACGTGCTTCTTACGTATTATTGATGCACGTGTCGATTTCGGGTATTCCACTGTTACGTGCAAGTTTTCGATGGATTTCAATTATTTAATTTTTTAAACATGTTTAAATTCATTTTTTAAATGGAATTCAATTTTTGTCTATTTTAATTAAAATAATTTTTATACGTGCAATACACGTGTTTTTTGTACGTTTGAGGCCATTATCGTATATGTATATTAAATTTATTCTTATGTTGCATCCTGATTAATTATAAATATTTTTCCGGTTGAAAAAATCAATTTTTGTATTTTTGAGATTTTACGGATGACGCACGTGTTTTGGTGCACGTGTTAAACGTATTCTTCTTTCAAAATGAATTTCATAAATTGTGTGTGTCTATTTTAATTGTGCATGAAAAGTATAATTTTTAAGTTAATTTTATATGTTTATTACATATATAAATAATTTTTTAAAAGGATTAATTAAATAATTTATTTTGGGGTGTACACAAAGCACGTGCACGTGCACACGTGCGATGTGCACACATCTTTGGGGGGCCGGGCTGTTTATAGAAGAGGGAAAACTGAAATTTTGATTTTGAAAGTAGGGGAAAAAGCAAGTTTAAATCTTAGAATATGGGGTTAGTGGTGTTCATGTGGGAGGTGGTTATTCTAACTACCTACTAATTAAACTACAAAATACCCCCTAAGTCTCTCTCATTCTCTCATCTCTTCTCCTCCCTCTCTCCTGTCATTCCGAAAAGAAAAAAACCAAAGCCAGCAAAGCCCTTGTCCATTTCTCCACCTAATCACCTATTTCACATGCCTATATACATATACTAATGTATATATGTACATACATAGTATATGTATATGAAAGAAGATGGGAGTTTTTCTTGATGTTGCCGAAATGGAGTGGAGTTGGAGCCTCACTGTTGGTGACCGAAAGTGATGATAGGGAGCCTTGCTTAGGTGCGCGGATTTCGAGGAGTTTGCAATTGGAGTTTTCTATAGGAGCTACTAATTCTAGGAGTTCATTTAAGTACAAATTCTTCAACTTTAGGTAGGTGTTTCTTAAATCCTTTCTAATTTAGGAGTAGAAGTTGCATGATAGATGATATATAATTTATTTGTTGAAATTCAATTAGTATTATGAAATTGCATGCAAATTAATGTGTGGTAATGCAAATTATTCTCTAAGTCGTTATGATTGTTAGTTTGGAATGCTAGAATTGAAGTGATTTGTATGAAATTGATGCATGATGAGACATTGGTTAAAATAATACAAATGTGTAGAAAGGAAGGTTGGTTGCTAATGCGGCAAGGAAGTGCGGTTCTAACCTCAAAATATTTATTTTTATGAGTATAGAGATTTTATAAAGTAATCCTTGATAAAAGATAACATTCTATCTGGAAAATTGATTGTATATGTTTTTATGCATTTTTAAGGATTTTATGGAAAAATGAGAAACTTGTGAATTTGAGAACATGTACGATATTATTTTTCAAAGGAATACATTCTGGAAATGATCTATATTTTTATAGAAGTACAATCAATTAAAAGGTCGAAAATATATTCAGGCTGCAACTGGTACAATTGACAGTCGACCGAGCCAGAGGCAGTAGTCGACTGTCAAGTATTAAAATTTGGTTTTCATCAACAGGACAGTCGACTGTCTATTTTCCACAGTGGACTGTTACTGTCTTGGATTTCGGTGTTTGTGTTTTCAAAGTTTCGCAGAACAGTCGACTGATTCCTTATCAACAGTCGACTGAACCGACTGTGTTGTTTTTGAAGTATCGTAGAACAGTCAACTGATAGAACAGTCAACTGATTCTTTGTTAACAGTCAACTGAACTGAACTGGTTTTTGTTCTTGAGTTTGGATTTCATTTCTGACATGTGAAAGTTGATTAAGACTGGTTACGCGAATTTATGATTATTGATACTTGATTGAGTTTATTTTGAAATGCACACAATGGTGTGAATGATGAAATTGATAAAGAGAATGAATTGAATTGTTCTCATGTTATGAGATTATAAAAGAAATGCCTTTGAGAAAGAGCTTGTGAACAAAGGAAATGGAAATGATTAATTGAGATTGATTATGAATCATTGTTGATCTCTAGAAAGAGATAGTTGTTGGAATCTAGAGGCTAGGCGAGACCCTAGTGACCGGCAATTTTTATTAATGATTTTGAGAGCTAACCGTTGAGGATTGAGTGTCTCTTGAGAAGTAGCCAGGTAGGCTGACTGTCTTTGTTGATTTTGATTTAAGTCCGGTAGAGTAAGCTAGCTCTAGGTTGTGATGATCTTCTTTTAAAACAAACATTGTAAGGATGTGATGAAAGTAAGAGAAAAACACGAGTATGAGAGCCATCGGATTGGCGGTGTGAGAGTGTTTCACAGGCTATCTTCACGATGCGTCGTGACATGACGTGAGCACTGCTCCAGAATTATCGTCCCGGTGGCGACGCTTTTGGGGTGTTTGGTGACTACGGGTGGTGTCATGTCCCATGACGGAGGCTGAATTGACCACAGGCTGTCTTCACGATACATCGTGACATGACGTGGGATTCTCCTCCAGGCTGTCTGGACCTGAGCTCGTAACTCATACAACATCTAGGATACTTATCGTAATTACAGAGCGATACATAGTGAAGATGTGATGAAAGTAAGAGAAAAATATTGAGTATGAGGGCCATTAGATTGGTGGCGTGAGAGTATTCACAGGCTGTCTTCACGATGCGTCGTGACATGACGTGGATACCGCTCTAGAGTACCGTCCCGGTGGCGACGCTCGTGGGATGTTTGGTGACTGCGGGTCGTGTCATGTCCCATGACGGAGGCTGAATTGACCACAGGCTGTCTTCACGATGCGTCATGACAGGATGTGGGATTCCCCTCCAGGCTGTCTGGACATGAGCTCGTAACTCATAGAACATCTAGGATACTTACTGTAGTTATAGTAGTAGATTAAGTCATGGCGAGGGATCGAACCCTATAAGATGAAGTACGATTAAGGGCTTGCCCTCGGACCTATGTAGTATGGGATGTATAGAATCCGAACAAGAGCGCATTAGTGTCATGTAATACAAATAACTGCATTAAGGACTAAGTGCACCGCACAACACGACATCAACATGATAGTCCCTTTGTAGCTTTGTTTGTGATCAAGTTTGTGTTTGCTAAAGTATTTAAGAATCATTATACTGTTTCCGGCATAGAGAGGATGGCCGTGTATAATATTTCGTCAGTTGTAAGCAACTAACGCGCCCACAGTTTTATATGTAGGATTTGGAGTTACATGAAGATACAAAGATGATTGATGCTGTTGATTACTTAAATGTTAAAGTTGTAGCAATTGTACATTCATAATTGTTGTATTTTATTTATTCTACTGCGTATTGATGTAAAAGACTCTGATGTAATTATTGTTGAAATAAAAGTTTTAAATTCCTTGTAAAATTGTACGAATGAAGTGTAAAGATCCTGTGGAATCTCGAATTCAGTGTATTTTGGAATTCGGGGTGTTACATAAGATGAAGCCAGCCGGGTACACCCTGCACGGGTTCTTCGGCATCCCAGTGCCAATCGAGGGGATTGTGACCTTAGACGTCATCGCCAGTATGACCCCTCACAGACGGACCGAGTCGATGGACTTCATGGCTGTAAACGTCAAGGCAGCCTACAACGCCATCCTCGGCCGTCCCGGGCTCTGCTCCCTCCAGGCGGTTCCCTCGACCTACCACCAAAAGCTGAAATTCCCCACCAAGTCAGGCGTCGGAGTTGTCCGAGGAAACCAATAAGTAGCGCGATCGTGCTATATGACGGTAATCGGGGGTGGTGTGTTCTCTCTGGATGCCGTCGAGCTGCAGCCCGAAAGAAGCCAGCCAGAGCCTGAGCCGGCGGAAGAGTTAGAAGAAGTCTCTTTCGAGACAGGGGACGTGTCAAAGTGGTTCTGAGTGAACTGCTCCCTCGCTCCCAACCTCAAATCTGACCTGATCGACTGTATTTGTCGCAATGTCGACCTCTTCGCCTGGAAGCCCTCCGATATGCCCGACATCTCTAAAGACTTGATCATGCACAAACTCAGCATGATCCCTGGCTCGTAGCCGATCGTCAGACAGATCAGGGCCTTCAGCGACTCTCAGCTCGTGGTCAACCAGATCACCGGAGAGTACGAGGCCTGTGATGATCGGGTACCTGGCTGTGGTCCAACGGCTATTGACGTCCTTCGGCGAGTCAGCGGTCCTAAGGATCCCCAGGGAGCAGAACACCAAGACTGATGCTCTGTCGAAGTTAGCTTCCTCGTCCTTCGAGGGTCTCGATCGCACTTTCCTGATCGAAGTACTCCTAAAACCGAGTACTGACTTCCCGAGACTCTCTGCATAGAAGATGGAGCTCATCCTGACGATTGGACCACTATTATCAAGAAGTTTCTAATCAAGGGAGAGCTCCCTGAAGACCGAGCTGAAGCAAGGCGGGTCAGGTTCCGTTCAGAAAGGTTCGCTATGATCAATGAGACCCTCTTCAAAAGGTCATACACAACGACAGATGGAAGACCTTACCTCCGCTGCCTAACCCCCGATGAAGCAAAGTACGCTATCAAGGAACTGCATGAGGGAATTGGCAGGTGCCATATGGGAAGCCGCTCGCTCGTGCGAAAGGCTTTGAATCACGGGTACTACTGGCCCACAATGCTACAAGACGTCCTCACCCTGGTCAAGAAATGTGGCCCCTGTCAACGGTTCTCCCCTGTGAAAAGTGCTCCGCAAGCGAACCTCCATTCCCTGACCAGTCCGACCCCCTTTGCTATGTGGGGGATGGATCTGGTAGGCCCATTTCCGAAGGCAACGGCTCAACGAAAGTTTCTCATAGTGGCAATCGACTACTTCACGAAGTGGATCGAGGCCGAGCCACTAGCCACGATCACTGCGCAGCAGACCCAACAGTTTTTCTAGAAACACATCGTCTGCCGGTTCGGGATACCACAGGTGCTCATTACAGACAATGGGACTCAATTCACGGGTAAATATTTCCGAAAGTTCTGCAAAGATCTCTGGATCGAGCAGCATTTTTCTTCGGTGTGCCACCCACAGTCAAACGGCCAGGCCGAGAACGCGAACCGTCAAATCCTTGACGGTGTCAAAAAACGACTCGATAACTCTTCCAAGGGGTTATGGGTCGATGAGCTGCCAAGCGTTTTCTGGGCCCACCGAACGACAAAGAGAATCCCCATGGGAGAGTCTCCATTCAATCTAACATATGGCGCGGAGGCCGTCATCCCCCTGGAGATCGGGTTCCCTTCGCCCCGGATCATGGCCTTCGATGAAGCAAGAAACTTGGCACAACTACGTGCCGACCTGAATCTCATAGACGAGGTCAGTGAGAAGTCCGCCATTCGAAGGAACACCTATCAGCAGAGGATCGAAAGGTTCTACAATAAAAAGGTGCATCCCACCGACATCAAGCTTGGGGACCTCGTCCTCCGGAAGTTGGCGGTATCTAACCCTAGCCAAAAGAGGAAACTGGCCCTAAACTGGGAAGGCCTATACAAGGTATCTGAGGTCGTACATCCGGGCACGTACCGCCTAACTGACTCAGGAGGTAAGGCTGTCAAGAGGCCCTGGAACGCATAGCACCTCATCAAATTCCTAGAAGGGGAAGGTTAGCCTCTACAGCCCGTGTAAAATTATGAAAAATGTAATCGGCACATCGTGCCCTGTTTTTGAAAGGTTCAAATATGTTGTAATTATGCTAGCTTTCTTGAAATAAGCTTTGGCTTCGTATTAGCTCTCATTAAAAACATGTCTCGGGCTCGGCACTTAGAAGAAACCGCGAGCCACAAAAAGCTTCCCTTACAAGCTTAGGGCTCGGCACTCTGAAAAAACCGCGAGCCACAAAAAGCTTCCCTTACAAGCTTAGGGCTCAGCACTCGGAAGAAACCGCGAGCCACAAAAAGCTTCCCTTACAAGCTTAGGGCTCGGCACTCAGAAGAAACCGCGAGCCACAAAAAGCTTCCCTTACAAGATTAGGGCTCGGTACTCTGAAAAAACTGTGAGCCACAAAAATCTACCCTTACATGCTTAAGGCTCGACACTTAGAAGAAATCACGAGCCACAAAAAGCTTTCCTTACAAGCTTAGGGCTCGGCACTAGGAAGAAACCGCGAGCCACAAAAAGCTTTCCTTACAAACTTAGGGCTCGGCACTCTGAAAAAACCGCGAGCCACAAAAAGCTTCCCTTAAAAGCTTAGGGCGAGGCACTCGGAAGAAACCGGGAGCCATAAAAAGCTTCCCTTACAAGCTTAGGACTTGGCACTCGAAAAAAACCACGAGCCACAAAGACTTCTCGTATAAACATGGGGTTTTCTCCTTGGTATGGGGGCTCGGCATTTGCCCCGAGCAAGGTTTGGGCTTTTTCAAACCCATCAACCTATATGCTCGGCGGCAACCACCAGCTACACCCGTGCTATCTACCCGAGAAAAAGTGTGGGGGCTCGTTGTCGACCTCGAGCAAGGCCTTGGCTTTCTTCAAAGTCACGCGACCTTTACGCTCTGTCAAGACCTTCAACTATGCCCATTACTGGCTTTCTCTATAGTATGGGGGCTCGGCATCTGTCCCAAGCATGGTTTGCACTTTTTCAAACCTATTAACCTATACGTTCGGCGGAAACCGCTAGCTACACCCATGTTATCTATCCGAGAACAAGTGTGGGAGCTCGTTGTCGACCTCGAGTAAGGCCTTGGCTTTCTTTAAAGCCATGCAACCTGTAAGCTCGGCCACGACCTTTAGCTATGCCCATTACTGGCTTTCTCCATGGTATGGGGGCTTGAAATCTGCCCCGGGCATGGTTTGGGCTTTTTCAAATCCATCAACCTATACGCTCGGTGGCTACCGCCAGATACAACTGTGCTACCTACCCGAGAACAAGTATGGGAGCTTATCGTTGACCTCGAGCAATGCCTTGGTTTTCTTCAAAGCCACGCGACCTTTACGCTCAGCCACGACCTTCAGCTATGCCCATTACTGGCTTTCTCCATGGTATGGGGGCTCGGCATCTGCCCCGGGCATGGTTTGGACATTTTCAAACCTATCAACCTATACGCTCGGTGGCTACCGCCAACTACACCCGTGCTACCTACCCGAGAACAAATGTGGGGGCTCGTCGTCGACCTCGAGTAAGGAGCCGACTTTCTTCAAAGACATGCAACCTTTACGCTCGGCCACGACCTTCAGCCACGACCGTTTCAAAAATTTTCATTAAGGTTTAGGGCACCCGCCTTCGAAAAATGCCCTGAGTTTCGGATCGTTGGTTGACCCTCCTCTCACCCGCGAGCAACTCAGGGTTTGCGGCTTTCAAGAGCCAAAAACCCCGAATTGTTCGAGGGCGGTAGGGGATCCACCGACCCAGGACTCTCTCCGAGCCTCCGAACCAATTGATCGGCCCACCACTCACCAACGAAAAACCCGGGTTTTACGGCCCTCAAAGCCAAAACCCCGAATTGTTCGAGGGTGATTGGTGCACCACCAATCCGGAACTCTCGGATGCCCGCCTTCGGCAGGCACCCGAATCATATGATAGATGAGTCAATCCCAATCCCTGGTAAAAAATAATGAGGGGATGGGGGTTATATAGCCCCTTGAGAAGCGCATTTATTGCATCGGGTAGTCCAAACAACGGAAGGCAAAACGTTGCAATTAATGCTTATCGGAAGACGAAACACCACTAATTATGCGTTGCCTGCAAGAACATACCGTGCGGCCTTTTTGCCTCGGCGGCGACCCCTTACAAGGCCGAGCTCGAAAAGAATCCTCACTCAATGAATTGTCAAAGTTAAAGAAGTCGGGAGTTTTTATTATTATTATTACTCATCGTGCGCCAGTAATGGTAGCACAAATACAATGAAAAGATTACAAATCACTCATGCTCGGCTTAAAACTCGAACTCAACGCTTCCCTCGGGTTCCTTCTCACGCTCGGCCGGCCCAATCGTGGAAGGCTCTCCAGCAACTGTGCTCTCCGCATCGTCAGGTTGGGCCCCTTCCAAGAAAAAGGTCGGAGAAGGTCCTATTACAGAATTGCTCACCTCCTCGATGAAACCGGCGCCTAGCACCAGCTTCAACCTGGTGATCTCCAACTCTTTCTCAACAATAGCCTCACGAAGAAAAGACTCCGAAGCCGATCGCCCACTCGAGGCATCCGAGATCGACCACTTCGTCTCAATTACCCACCAGTCCTGGTCGGCTATGGCTTTCCTCAGACGAGCGACCTCTAAACTGAGCTCCCTATACTTATTCATGAAGTAATTCACTGTGGCCACTCAGTCCCGAGTCTGCTTTCGTTGGCGAGCCAGAGCAGTCTCCATGGCCCCCAGCCCAGCTCGGACCAAGGAGGCCTCGGTGGAAATATGGTCGGCACCGAGGACTTCATACGTCTATCAAAAAGACGGGAAAAACAACAAGTCACAAAAGAGACTAAAAAAGCACAAGTCATGGAGCATCGGCCAAAAAATTATCTTGTATTAAGTTCAAAATTTTTGTGCTACAAAAGGCGGTGGCCAGTCTGCGCAAGGCGTTTACAAAATCAAAAAGAAGAACCTAAACTATTCTTGAGGGGGGGGGGGTGGCACCTCTTCGTCAGTAGGGTCGCCCCCGACCTCCTCTTGGCGAGGGTCCCCCATCTCCTTGCCACCGGGTGTCAGCGGATGCTCGGGCTGCCAGTTGTAGTGGAGGTGGTCGACCCTCTTGTCTGGATAGATCAACCGAAAATGCTTCTTAGCCTTATCATAGGCCTCGTCCTGTGCCAGGATCAGGTATCCGCCATGGTGATCTCCACCTCCTCCATGGCCTTCCGTGCCTTCTCTGTAACACCCCGCAAAATTGGAAATTACAATTTTGTCCCTGGGTGTTACGCATGTATATTTTATAATGTATTTCACTACATATTTCAGATTCGTACTATTTATATATTTTCCGTATTGATTTCAGTCAACTAAAATATAATATTTCAATCCCTGGGATTTACGTGCTTTTTACGTGTTTTGATGCACGTGTTTCCACCACTACGTATAATATTTTCTATAGGTTTAAATTATTTATTTTTATGTATTTAAATCTATTTTATAAAACGAAAATTTATTTTCCCCTTGTTTTGATTAAAATGCATTTTTCAATTTTCTGCACGTATATTGACGTACTTTCTACGTGTTGTGATTTCATCATGAAATATATGTAATTAGTAAATATAATTTTGGTTATATTGTTTTCGATTATATTTAATAATTTTTCATCAATAAAATTAATTTTTCGCATTTTGATATTTTACGTGCGATGCACGTGTTTCCTACGCACGTAGTAATTACATCATAGAATGGATAAATTAATAAATAATTTTTTCTTATATTTTATTGAACATTTTTTTCCGTTGATAAAGTTAATTTTTGTATTTCTGTATTTTACATGCGACGCACGTATTTTCGGTAAACGCATTTGTTTTTCAAAATAAATTTCGGAGCGTGTATAACACACGTGATTTTCAAATAATATAAATAGTAGTATATGTATATATATTAGTAGTGTATACATATGTATAAGTTAATATATGGTTAATAGCTTTTGATATAAAAACCAATAGTGTAACTTGCTGTTGGATTATTTTTGGAAATGGATAGCATATAGTGATGATTAGGGCCCACGGTTGGTATAAAAAAAAACATGGGCTGTTATGTTTTGGTTTGGAAAATGAGGAGAAAGCATGGATGGCATATTATTAAGTTTATTGAATGGAAATGGGAAGTGTACCCTGGTGTGACCGGTTTGTGTTGTGCATTTGACTTTGGTCAAAATGCAAAATGAGGTGTGCATGTTGTGCTGTGTACTTCTCCAGGGTCCGGTCCAGGGTCCGGTTGAGAAGTTTAGAATATGAAGGGTTTTGGAGTTGGAATTTTAGAGTAGTGGGGAGATGGAAAGTTAGGAGTTTTGGGAGTTAAAAATATGAAGAGATGGTAAATTAATTTAGTAATTTATTAGGTGGGTAATTTTGCAAATTGAACCCTCTACAAACCCTATAAATAGCACCATATTTCTCCTCATTCTTCACACCAAAAGCAAGTCAAGAAGTAAGAAAGAAAGAAAGAAAAAGAAAGAGAGTAAGAAAAGAAGTATTCTCTTGCTTGGAGCTTTTGCTAGGAGGAGAAGATGACTAGGAGGTGCTTGTGAAGCTAGGAGTGATGTTCTATCTCTCCTTTCATTGTTCAAACTTCATTGAGGTGGGTGTTCTCCTACTTTCTAATTTTTTTTTTTTTAAAATACATGCTAATGAAAATGAATAAATAGTATGAAAATTTTTGATTATGATATATGACTAATTTCTTGCAAATGACCAATTGCAGTTTACTAATCAATAGTTGAAAACTTGATAGTCTTTTGTAGTTGAAACAATTAAACCGGTTATCTATATATGTTACAAAGGTAATATTTATGTATATAATTTATACATAAAACAATTAAGGTAATATATATGTTACATGGTCTTATTATACCAGTAAATGGTATAAATTATTCCTATATGTGAGTTCAGTTCATAGGAATCCGAAAGTTGTTGAGGAAGGGAAGATAATAGTATCACAAAATCCAATTGCATGGACATTCGATGTACTTTGTGACTTGGCACTTTCACAAATTTGTGTTGATATTATAATCTGGCTCATTTTTATACTAATTAAAATTTATTCAAACCATTAGGCTTGGGTTCGAACCCAGTGAGCTCATTTTTATTTTTTGGATGTTTTAATAATTTTAAGGGTTTTTAATGTGAATAAAATTTGAGAAAAATATATAATATTCCTATAAAATGATAAGGATTCATTACAAATAGTTTTAGAAATTTTCACGTATATTTTGAGAAATAAAAAGAGGAATTGAGATAGAACATGAGTTATTGTTTATTTGAGTATATGACATTTATTTTAGAAGAAAGATAAAGTATTCATGTGAAGTAATTTCTCTTAAAGAGTTTATACTCTTATTGTGTTAAAGAATAATTCGTAGCGAATTGAGAGATTGCAAGAGTTTGAAATGGTTAATAATATTTCATTGTGTCCTTGAAGAAAAATTATCCGCTCCAAGATTATGAATGAATAGATCATGAATAATGATGAGACTATGATTACTTGTGATTAAGTTGAAAGGAGAAATTATTTAAGATTAATACATGATGATGAAAGGGTGTGAATACCCATGTTTCTTGTATATGAAAGATTTATGATTTAGGATTAGTAAGACCTCGGTTACCGGTAATTTTGAAAGAAAGGTTTTTGAGACTTGATTTTGAGATAATGCCGTCGGGCGATCTCGTATTTTGTGAATAAATCCGGTATGAGGTAAAACTGATTCTAGGGTGATAACATATTCATGTCTTGAACTAAAAATAATTAGGCACTTAGGTGAAGATGTAATAGACTTGTGCAAACGTAAATGGGTGCTTCTATATAGTCGACGGTGGATCTCCGTGGCTATAGACCCAGTTGGTGGACTGTGGTTGCTCCGTAGGAGATGGACTGTATTTTATCCGAGACTTAGGGTAGTCGGCGGATGTTTACCATACTCCAAAGAATATGTATATACCGGGGCTAGAGGGATATTTACGGGATTATTCTCACGATATAATAGCCAGGGAGGCTGGGATCTGTTATTATAGCTAGGGAGGCTAGCCAGGGAGGCTGAGATCCGTATCTGTGAAATAACTCTAAAACTTGTTTTATTACTGGGTAGTCTCATGGCGAGGGATCGAACCCTTCAATATGGAGTACGTAGGCGCTTGCCCTCGGACCTATGTAGTATGGGATGTATAGAATCCGAACAAGTGTGCATTAGTGTCATCCTAGTATAGAAATGTGTGCATTAGGCATTAAGGCATGACATACACTTATGTTTAGAATAATCACCTTTGACACTTTACTTGTTCATTCAATATTTTTTTGTGATTTGTTAAAGTATGAGATCGTTATACTATTCCCGGCATAGAGAGGATAGCCGTGTATAACATTTCGTCAGTTGTAAGTAACTGACGTGCCCACAGACTGACATGCAGGTAAAGGACTATTCGTGGAGTTATAGAGTGGATATGCTGTTGCTGTTTAGAAGTTAAAGATGTTGCAAATGATGTTAAAGTTATACAAGTTGTTTTTCATTATTGTAATCTTTTAGTCTTCCGCTGTGTAAAAACCAAGTGTAAAGGAACTCTGATGTATTGTGAATGAAAAGTTTTAAATTCCTTGTAAAATTGTACGAAGTGAAGTAAAGATCCTGTGAAATCTCGAATTTATCCTTATTTAAAAATTCGGGGCGTTACATTCTCAGCTTCTTCCTGGGCCTTCTCCTTGAGGCGATCCACCTATTTCTTGTGATAATCGGCTATCCAGGCCATCTGGGCCTCGTGGACCGCCTCTATGCTCCGAGCCTCCTTCAGATCGTTCGACAGCTTGGTCACCTCGCAAAAATACTTCTCCACGTTCCTCCTCTCAATGAGGACCTTCTCCAAGCACTTCTGAAATTTCTGCCCATGAAGCATTGCCTGTCTGAAGAAGAAAAAGTTAGAAGAAATCCTAGAGTCTAAACTCAAAGAAAAATTAGGAGCACTCACCGAGAGTTGCGCCTGAGACCACTTCATAAAGGCCATCTCCGACGTCTGCGTCGCCAGAGCCACACGATCTCACTCTGTAGCAATGTTCCTGACCACCTCTATGGCCATTGGACCCTCAAGCAGGGAATCCCCTACGAGAACCGACCAATCGGGGGCATGTAGCCTCAGTCCCTGTTGACCGACCATCTGTTCGGCACTGGGCCGAGGTGTGGGAAGCCTCTGCTCCGGGACCTCAACGGTCTCTCTGCTACCGGAGCTTCCCCCCGCCTCCCTAGACGCCCTCGGCGTGTGGTGATGCTTCTTCACCCTCTTCGGGGACGGCTCCACAGCCTCCGAGGCCGGCCCCTTGCTGGACCTCTCGCCTTGGGCAGCCGCCTTTTCCTGCTCCGCCTTCTTTTCCTTATCCGCCTTCCTCTTGGCAGCAACGGCCAACAAGGCCTGTCTGTTGTTGAGCTCCTTGGCCGTCATCTATGCAAAATGGAAGAAGAGAGGGAAATGTTAACATGAAGGCAGAAAGATAGGAAAATTCAGAAGAAAAACATACAAGTGTCAGCTAGGCTCAGTCCGGCTCGGGCCAGGTACATTTTCGTCACTCAGGGCCACCCTATGCTGTGCCCCCCAACGATCTTCTCCACCTTCGCCCATTCTTTCTCCGTCAACTCGCTGCGCTTTGTAGGTTTATGGTTTGGCTTAAAAAAATTCTAGGTGGTCAGAATCCCCCAAGGCTTCTCGCTCCGGTCTATGAAGTACTTCTCCTTCCACCCTTTGATGGAGTCCGGATGGCCGTGCATCACCTTTTTATGAGGTCGCAGCGAAAGATAGAAGATTTCCTCCGCATCACCTAATGAGATCATCCCCAAGATAACGCGGAAGTACGTAAGCCTCGGCTTGACCCCCTTCTCTTGGCACTTCAAGATAAAGTTGACCAAATGTTTCCACGAATTTGGGCCATACTGCATCGGACTCAACTTTGCCCAATTCAAAACCCTCTTGATAAAGGGGTGCAATGGCAGCCTAAGTCCCGAGATGAAGGCATCCTCGGGAAAAACACAGTAGCCCGGCGCAAGAGTGGTGGTTGGACGAATACCGAGGCTCGGAATTAGGAGTTCGAACTCCTTGGGGATAAAGTAGGCTGCCCTCAGGACACACTGGATACCGTCTATCTTGATCTTCACCCAACTCTCGTCACCCGGCACGGAGGGGAGCGGAGCGAGATCCTTAACGTCATCAGAATACATCCTAATCGACCCGGGATTTTTGAAGGTGATAGGGGTAAACTCGAACCTCGGTCCAGGGCCATATTTATTAGGCACGAGGGGCTATCCGGACGGATCCACTTCCTCTTCCTCCTACAAGAACGGGGTTTCCTTTCCGGAGACAGTGTCGACAATGGTGGCAGAGGAGGGAGATAATCCTTGCCCTCGGATACCCCTCCTGCAGTACCTTCCCCCGTATCTCCTCGAACATTGTCTCCCCTGGAACCCTGATCGGGCTCCCCCTCGGAATCTTCCTCCTCATCCTCCTCGTCCTCGTCGCCCCCCTCTCTCTCGGGGTCCTGCTCTTCTTCATCGCCCTCCTCTTCCTCCTCGCCCTCATCGTCATCGACATCCCACTCTCCTTCGGGGTCCTCCTCTTCCTCCTTCTCCTGGCCCTCATCCACAGGCTCCTTCCCTAGCCTACGGGATCTCAAGAGTTGCACGACAAAAACTACCTCATCCCCGCCATCCGACCCTGGATCTGACAGAACCTCCTATTTAATTCCATAATCGTCCAAGGACCAAGACGTCAAAGGTGACTCAGCTTCCTTCTCGGAACAGCCTGACGAGCTTGCCTCGGAGCCAGACTGAGAGCGCGACATTAAAAATCAGAAATACAAACCTGAAAGTACCACGCAAACAGAAAGATCAATGGAAAAAGGTCACCGATGGCAGACGAGAAAAAACCCCTATTCTTGAAAGTTGAAAAACAAAAGTGAGGAAATGAAGGAGAGAAAAAGGGGGAGGGGGGATTTATAATAGAGAAAGAGACTCCTCGAATTTTGCAAAAAGATCTAACCATTGGATCTTGATCACCAAGATCCAACCGCCACTAAGACCTGAGTTGCTTCGATCCATGCGCCTGTGATGTCAGCATAGGGGGCAAAATTACCCTTTTATCCTTGGCACTCTCAGCCGATACAAACGACTGGGAACGCATGGCTAGCAACTAGTGAGGACCCCCGGCTTTTCCAACAAGTCAGGAAGCTTGGCGCTCGGATGGTACCGCGAGCCCCAAAATCCTCCTCTATTCAATAGGTGGTTCGGTGCTCGAATGATACCGCGAGCTCCAAAATCCTCCTCTATTTCGACAGGAGGCTCGTCGCTCCCGTGTGCCCCAAAATCCTCCTCTATTCGACAGGAGGCTCGGCGCTCGGATGGTACCGCGAGCCCCAAAAACCCCCAGGCTTTTCCAACAAGTTAGGAGGCTCGATGCTCGGACGGTACCGTGAGCCCTAAAATCCTCCTCTATTCGTCAGGAGACTCGACGCTCGGATGGCACCGCGAGCCCCAAAATCCTCCTCTATTCGACAGAAGGTTCGGCGCTCGGATGGTACCGCGAGCCACCAAAAACCCCCAAGCTTTTCCAACAAGTCAGGAGGCTCGGCGCTCGGATGGTACCGCGAGCCCCAAAATCCTCCTCTATTCGACAAGAGGTTCGGCGCTCGGACGGCACCGCGAGCCCCAAAATCCTCCTCTATTCGTCAGAAGGCTCGAAGCTCGGATGGCACCGCGAGCCCCAAAATTCTCCTCTATTCGACAGGAGGCTCAGCGCTCGGATGGTACCGTGAGCACCAAAAACCCCCAAGCTTTTCCAACAAGTCAGGAGGCTCAGCGCTCGGATGGTATCGCGAGCCCCAAAATCCTCCTCTATTCGACAAGAGGTTCGGCGCTCGGACGGCACCAAGAGCCCCAAAATCCTCCTCTATTCGACAGGAGGCTCGGCGTTCGGATGGTACCACGAGCCCCAAAAACACCCAGGTTTTTCCAACAAGTCAGGAAGCTCGGCGCTCGGATGGTACCGCGAGCTCCAAAATCCTCCTCTATTCGATAGGAGGCTCGACACTCGGTTGGCACCGCAAGTCCCAAAGTCCTCCTCTATTCGACAGAAGGTTTAGCGCTCGGATGGTACCGCGAGCACCAAAAACCCCCAGGCTTTTCCAACAAGTCAGGAGGCTCGGTGCTCGGTTGGCACTGCAAGCCCCAAAATCCTCCGCTATTTCGACAGGAGGCTCGGCGCTCGGATGGCACCGCGAGCCCCAAAAATCCTCCTCTGTTCGACATAAGGTTTGATGCTCAGATGGCACCGCAAGCCCCAAAATCCTCCTCTATTTGATGGGAGGCTCGACGCTCGGATGACACCGCGAGCCCCAAAATCCTCCACTATTCGACTGGAGGCTCGGTGCTCGGATGGTACCGCGTGCCCCAAAATCCTCCTCTATTGACAGAAGGTTCAACGCTCGGATGGCACCGCGAGCCCCAAAATCCTCCTCTATTCGATAGGAGGCTCGACGCTCGGATGGCACCGCGAGCCCCAAAATCCTCCTTAATTTGTCAGGAGGCTCGACGCTCGGCACCGCAAGCCCCAAAATCCTCCGCTATTTCGACAGGAGGCTCGACGCTCGGATGGCATCGCGATCCCCAAAATCCTCCTCTATTCGATAGGAGGCTCGACACTCGGATGGCATCATGAGCCCCAAAATCCTACTCTATTCAACAGAAGGTTCGGCACTCGGATGGTACCGTGAGTCGCCAAAAACCCCCAGGCTTTTCCAACAAGTCAGGAGGCTAGGCGCTCAGATGGTACAGCGAGCCCCAAAATCTTCTGCTATTTCGACAGGAGGCTCGGCGCTCGGATGGTACCGCAAGCCCCAAAATCCTCCTCTATTCGACAGAAGGTTCGACGCTCAGATTGCACCGCGAGCCCCAAAATCCTCCTCTATTCGATAGGAGGCTCGACGCTCGGATGGCACCGCGAGCCCCAAAATACCTCCTCTATTCATCAGGAGGCTCGACGCTAGGATGACACCGCGAGCCCCAAAATCCTCCTCTATTCGATAGGAGGCTCGACGCTCGGATGGCACCGCGAGCCCTAAAATCCTCATCTTTTCGGTGGGAGGCTCGACGCTCGGATGGCACCGCGAGCCCCAAATCCTCCTCTATTCGACAGGAGGCTCGGCGCTCGGATGGTACCGCGAGCCCCAAAATCTTCCTCTATTCGACAGAAGGTTCAACGCTCGGATGGCACCACGAGCCCCAAAATCCTCCTCTATTCGATAGGAGGCTCGATGCTCAGATGGCACCGCGAGCCCCAAAATCCTCCTCTATTCGTCAGGAGGCTCGACGCTCGGATGGCACCGCGAGCCCCAAAATCCTCCTCTATTCGATAGGAGGCTCGATGCTCTGATGGCACCGCGAGCCCCAAAATCCTCCTCCATTCGATGGGAGGCTCGAAGCTCGGATGGCACCACGAGCCCGAAAATCCTCCTCTATTTGACAGGAGGCTCGGCGCTCGGATGGTACCGCAAGCCCCAAAATCCTCCTCTATTTCAGAGAAGGTTCGACGCTCGGATGGCACAGCGAACCCCAAAATCCTCCTCTATTCGTCAGGAGGCTCGACGCTCGGATGGTACCGCGAGCCCCAAAATCTTCCGCTATTTCGAAAAGAGACTCGACGCTCGGATGGCATCGCGAGCCCCAAAATCCTCCTCTATTCGATAGGAGGCTCGACGCTCGGATGGCACTGTGAGCCCCAAAATCCTCCTCTATTCAACAGAAGGTTTGGCGCTTGGATGGTACCACGAGCCACCAAAAACCCCCGAGCTTTTCCAACAAGTCAGGAGGCTTGGCGCTCGGATGACACCGCGAGCCCCAGAATCCTCCTCTATTCGACAGGAGGGTCGACGCTCGGATGGCGCCGCGAGCCCCAAATCTATCATCCTAACATCAAGGGGCTCGGCTGATGACCCCATACGCTTGCCAAGAAGAGCTCTTGCTCCACAGGTCTCGATGCCCCCCTTGCTTTTCTAACTAGTAAGGGGGCTCGTCCGCCGACCCTCTATGCTCGGCCGGTCGAGCTCCGACGATCCGCATGACTCCAATAGGGGATCCCTTCACTCTACCCCCTTGACCTCTTCTGGAAGATACAGATCTCATTTCTCGCCGTACACATCACTCCGTTCTTCCTACAGAGGCAAAAAACCACTTCTACACGGCTGGGTCAGCCAGCCCTCCAGGGGTGGGGGGATCCTGATATGGGTCAGGTGACGTGGCCCCTCATGGGCCACAGGATCCCCTCAAAAAGCGTCACATCCCCGATCATCCAGGTCTGCCATGTCAGCCCTAAAACCACTCGGGCTCCCGCCACGTCGGCCCTAAAACCGCCTGGGCTTTAAATACCAGGCCCTCTACCCCTTTAAAAGATAATCAATCTTTCCCCTCTCAAACCCTACTTACTATTACTCTTCTTCAGTGACTGACTAGACCGTCGGAGGGTCTGCCACCGGGACCAATCCCGGTGTTTCTAGGTCAAGTGCAGGTACACGAGACCTCTGGATCCGATCCTCCAGATCCGAGCCGAGCATTCGATCTCCACCTCGCTCCCGCCTCTACTCCCTAGCCGTCCCCCCTGGCTGAGGATCGGGCGTACCATCCGTACCGAAGCTTCCGCAAAAATAAAAATCGAGAAGAACTCACACCTAGTGCAGCCACCTCCCAAAAACAAACCGCATTAAGAACTAATTATCAAAGCTATAATAAGCGATTAATTATTCACTTCCAAAATCTCATCCTTATCCCCTTGAATTCCCCTGTCCATAAATTTAACCCAAATTCCCCACTCCTGTTAAGAGAGAGAGATTGCCAGCCAAAAAAGATTTTCTTGTTACTGAATGAATGCTTGTTCAAATTAACTAGGCACATTGTGTCTGTCACCTATACAACAGATAGCGTGCGTCAGTTTAGATAGTGATGATCGATATGTAATGGAAATTAATTAGTAGAGATAGAAGATGTCTTATTATGTTAATTGACCTGAGAGCGTGTTGAATAAACTGTATGAAGGTTGAGTCTCATTGCAGTCCACATTATGTACACAAAACCAAGTAATCTAATAATTAATACAGTGGATGGGCCGGTAAATAGTATAGTCTGCAGTCTGGTCTTGTTGTGTATCAGGTTCATCCACGCATGTAGTATGTGGATTTTGGTAGTGGTGGGCTTATGATGTCGGCCAGACTCATTGTCCCTGGGGTGGTTGTTGGTTTTGTGCCTTGGTGGTGGTTGGTGTTGTTGGGGCATACAAACTAAAAACTCGAAAGACGAAAAACAAAGACTTTAAAAACGACCGACCGAGAGGTGGTAGTATGAGTTCTACAAACAAAGACTTTGAAAACGAGAGGTCATGGTATGAGATCTACATCCTTGAATCTTATTAATGATGATGTCAAACATTAGACTGGGAGGGAGGGAGGTAGGACTGAACGAGTGAGCGAGGGTTGGTGGAGTTAGACTTTAATTCTACATTTCTCCCTTTTTTTTTTCCTTTTCTTTCCTGCCGTCAGTTTGAAGCAAATCTCTGCTCTTAGAGCATCCACTGTCGTTTTCTAAATACTCAAAAATTAAAAATCGATTTAGAAATGAGCCTCACAGTCATTTGCTAAAAATTCATAATTTAGGATAGAAATAAACAGTAGTGTGCTAAACTTAGCATACCGCTTAGCCAATTGCTAAATATAAAAAACGGACGATGTTCATCCGTTTGACAATAAGACGGATGAAGGAGTGCCGTCTGGTTGAATAAAAATAAAAAAAAGATGAGAGACGGATGAAGGTATGCCGTCTGGCTTCGATTTATAATTTATAAATAAACTATATTTATTTAAATGTGTAAGTGAGAGACGGATGAACTTTATCCGTCCCTCACTTTCACTTTAAATTGTATACCTCATCGAAATGACCCATTTACCCCTTAAGAGCATCCACAGTCGTTGGATGCTAAAAAATGGCAAAATGCATTTTTTAGCAATCCAATTCGATGAGCATCCACAGTCGTCAATTGGCAAAAAATGGCAAAAAATTGGCGGAAACGAAACATGATGTTTCGTCCCAAAATTTGAAAAAAAATAAAGGTATTTTTTTGCAAAAAAAATTTGCAAAAAACAAATTTTAAAAATAGTTCGTAAATAATATTTGCAAAAACAATTAAAAAAATTGCAAAAACAATTAAATAATATTACAAAAATTCCCAAAAAGTGGCCCAGAAGTAGGACGAAGCATGGTGCTTCGTCCAGAAATTACGGAGGGTTTTTTTGTAAAAAAAAAATTGCAAAAAGAATTTTTTGAACATATTGTAATTTTTTTTTGCAAAAACAATTAAAAAATTTGCAAAATCAACTTAAATAATTGCAAAAAAAATTTAAAATGTACACATTTTTTTTTACATTGGATTGGGACGAAGCATGATGTTTCGTCTCAAACTGGGACGAAACATCATGTTCATTCCCACGTTTAACTGTTATTTTATTCGGTTTTTTTAATTTATTTTAATTCGGACGAAACATCATGTTTCGTCCGACCAATTTAGAAAATAATAAAATAATCCAGACGAAACATCATGTTTCGTCCGCTATAATATGCATATTGCTATTTCGATTGCTATATCTCCGTATCTACTGTAGCGCTTTTACCAAAAAATGGCAAAATAGCAAACGACTGCGAGCGCTACAGTAGAAAAAAAATGGAAAAAATGGCAATAAAGCAAACGACTGTGGATGCTCTAACGATAAAGGGTTGTGTTTTTGGGTTTAATGAAGGGAGGGGCAAAAAGGTCTTTCTGCAACATTAGAAAAAAAAGTTTAAAAACAAACAAAGAAGCCAGACAAATGAAGATCATCCGTATGGCTTCTTTGTTATGTTTTTTAATTTTTTTTTACGGTGCTTTAAGTGAAAAAAAAAATTTAACGACGGATGAACATCATCCGTCCAATGCATTAGGTTATGGAATTTTAGAAATAATGATAGCAGCGATATTGCTAAAAGCTAAATCCTCATTGCTAAAAATAGAATAGGTTTAGGCAACGATAGTGGATGCTCTTAGAGCATCTGTAGGCGTTGGCTATATATCCATTTTACGGATATTTTGGGGAAAAAAAGCTCTGTAGTCGTCGTTTATATACCTATCTTTTGGGTATAGGATGAACTGTAGACGTCTATATTTGGCAGACGAAATAACATTATGCATATTTTAGAAATCGGAAGATCATTTACCGTCTTAGTGTCAGACGGTATATGATCTGTCATCTGAGAAATTTTTTTAATTGCAATATATGATATGCCATTTGGGAAAAAAAAAGGTCAACTTAGATGCTGACATTTGAGGAACAAAACAAAAAAAAAATAGTACAAATGTGTTGGACGGGAGATGTCCTTCAATTTAAAAAAAAAAAAATTATAAAAAATTCATCACATACTGGAGGTTTGAGAAAATTTAAAAAGAAAATTAGAAAAATAAAATAAAATGGTTAGACGGAAATTGAAATGCAGTTTGAGGGAAAAAAAAAGGGGTAAAAGTGATATGAGCAACTTGCTCATTTAGTAAATGAGCAATTGATTATGTGGCATGCATGTGATACACATACCCTTTTTTCCCAAAAAAAAATAATGTGTCGGATGGGAGAATGTGTCGGACGGGAGATGATCTCTCGTCTTTCACAATTTTTTTTTTTTTTTTCATCAGACGGCAGATGTTCTACCGTCTACAAAATTTTTTTCTTTCGCTTTCTACGAAAATTGTTCAGACGGTATATAATGTTCCGTTTGGTAAAAAAAAGTCATTTTTTGCATATTGACGACCGCAGTGCTACCTGAAAAAATTATTTCTATATTTTTCATATACCTATTTTTTTGCAAAACGACTACATATGCTCTTACACTCAGGTAAATTATATCTAATTTACAATTTAATTTCCCCTTTATTAACTTTGTGCTCACATCCTTTACCAATTTTTTAATATAATTTTTTAGAGTTAAAAGGGACTTTCGAGCATTGTCGAAAAAGGAAGAGAGATTTTCACTAACTTGGATCTAATTGTCTCATATCCAATTGTCTCAGATATCTAATTGGCTCATATCCAATTTTTAGGAGTATCCTGATCCTCACTATTTCTGATTCGAACTTGTATCTAATTGTCATAGATATCCAATTTTTATTTGTTTTCTGATTCCTCTTCCTTTGTGTCAACTTGTATCTAATTGTCATAGATATCCAATTTTTATTTGTTTTCTGATTCCTCTTCCTTTGTGTCGGCCTCTTTGTATTATATATATATATATATATATATATATATATATATATATATATATATATATATATATATATATATTTATATATATTCAAGATTTTAAATCTCGGATTTCAGACTCATCTCTACTATTATAATGGGAGAAGACCTTAGTGGTATTTGTCATCAAATTTTTTTTTTTTTTTGTCATTTTGTCATTTTGAAGCCAACACGTGCAGCTGCACGTGTTGACAAAATGACTCGCTTTGGTAAATATTTTCGAAAGTGGACCAGTTTGGTAAATATTTTCGAAAGTGGATCGGTTTGGAAATTATTTTCCTTTTTTTGTCTTTTTCCTTCTTCTTCCACGTGCATCGCACGTGCATATTTTCGAAATGGACCAGTTTGGTAAATATTTTCGAAAGTGGATCAGTTTGGAAATTATTTCCTTTTTTTTGTCTTTTTCCTTCTTCCTCCACGTGCATCGCACGTGCATGATACTAGTCTCGATAATGTGTATTTTGTCTCTTATCAAAAATATCAGAGGCGATATCGGAAAAATGTGATTATCTCGGATGTTCATTTCAAATACTCAATAAACATTTTTTTTGTTACTAAACAAAACATTATATGTTTTACATGTCATTTATTATATAAAATAATGTATAATGTAACTAATGACATGAAACAATCAAGAAAAATATTCGCATAATTTAACAACAATATAAAAAAGAATGTAATATAAGTATATAACTAAATTGAATTGGCATTGATTCGAAGAAAAAAATGTATTAGTTAATAGACTTACTTGATTTTGCATATAACCAAACAATAAAGAGACAAAATTCCGACATTATCTTAACTTAAGGTCCTATATTGAAAGATTTATATTAAAAAAAGTAAAAAAAAAAAGTTATATATTCACAATAATATTGGCACTACAAGACTAATAGTCTTTACCGGCACATTCACCGGCATTTTAAAATCCCACTGTAGATACCACCGGCGTTTTATAAATCGCCGGTACAAATGTCGCTGAATCGTGTGTCGCTGTAGCTTAGGGACATTCCCCGGCGTTTTTTACGAACGCCGGTATAGGTAAAAACTACACCGGTAATTAAAAAACGCCACCGAAATGGTGGTTCGTTTGGAAGTACTATTTTCGGCCATCACCTACACCGGCATTTTTAAAACGCCGGTATAGACTGCCAGTTTTTGCTGAAAGCTACACCGAGATTTTTTTTTTAAATTAAAAATTAAAAATTAAAACAAAAAAAAAAGAAAAAAAGAAAAAAAAGAAAAAAAGACCCTTCAGCACTCTTATAATCAAAACCAATTGCAAAACTAAAGGAGACCCATTATAATATATATGAATGAAGCATAATAGTATAATATCATCAAATTGTAATCTCATAAACATAATAATGTGATCTCACCATATTCATAACCAAAATATGAAGTTCAAAATATTGAGTTACAAAGAGTGAAAAAGATTATTTTCACTGTCAAGATACTAACTGAGATGAAACTTATACTTTTATAATACTCATGAGATAACTGTCAATTGAAACCACAACATAAGTTCAAACAGGATTATTTCATCACTAGTCACTCATCTGTAAATCATAGTATGCAACTTCAGTTACATAATCCATCTCATCATCACTTAAAACCAATGAGAAAGAACAATTTCATTTTCAAACCCAAACAACAAGCATGAACATTATCTTAGAAACTGATACTCATCTAGACATCATGATATAATTGTATATAAAGTTTAGATAAAAAAATTTCTATCACTAGTCACTCCTATATAAAAAATCATAGTGTGCAACTTCAGATACATTATCCATCTCATCTCCAAGTTCAGACAAAAACGCAACTCAGTAACTCAGACAAAAATTTATTAGGTACCAAGTTTCAGATTGCATACCCCAGACATCATCCAATTTGATGAACACTTCATTTAAGAAAGGAGATAGTGGAGGGTCGATCACCCTTACACTAATACAGTACTCAGTAACTCAGATGACAATTAAATTCAAGCAACTTCAAAACCACAACTAGAAAGCTTTTCAATTTCTGGGTGGACACTAAGTGAAAAAGAGAAGCTTTGAAACAAAATTAGATACCACCACAAGAGTTAATAGCATCAAGTGTTACCCCTTCAGTCATGAAATTACCACCTAGAGCTCTTTATATAGAAGAGGAAAATGAGGACATATTAGATTCTTGAATGGAAATAATATCATATTTATGAGAATTGATAAGATCATATATAGCTTCTTTTTTGTGTAAGCTACCAACACCTTGAATATTCCAGGAAATACTAATCATAAAAATCAACATTGTCCGTAGCTCTAGTAACTCCATTGGCTCTAATAGAGTCAATATGGTTGTTGAAATCAATTTATCATCAAACCCATATCACTAGAAATAGATCTAAAATCATCATTAGATAACGAATTAAAATGAATTTTGCAAATAGAGCCTAAGGGAATTTTGCAAAATGAAATCCTGATTCAATCTCAGAAGCATGATTATGATAATCAAAGAGACTAGAAGAATCCTGAATAGAAGCATGCTTATACAACCAACCAACCAACCTATACAAAAAAAATGATAATCCAACAGCGCAAGATAATTACAAGAATCTGAACAATTCAAGCCACAAGGAGAAGAAATCTGAGTTGTTTGTGAGAGGGAGAGAGAGATTGTTAATGAGCAGATCTACCAGTTCCTAGAGGATGTAAAAATTGTTAAATCACAACATTCAAGCTTCACAACTACATAAAGAGCACAACTGTAATGCACATACAACCACAAATACACAAATCACTAATAGATTCCTGCAAGTTCCTATTCACCAAGTAATCATAAATGTACACATCCAACCTGTTCCAAAACCCATTCAACCAAAAAACCATCAAAAGGATTGCCTTTTTTCCCTTTCCAACTCAAACAACCTCATCCCATTCAAAGAAACCCATCAAAAATATCACTTTTTGCCCATTTGGGCTCAAACAACTTCATCTAAAAACCATACTAACCCCTAAAAAACTACAAACAACAAAAGCATGACTAGAATCAGATCCGGTTAGTACGATAAATCAAAACCCGATCAAAACCCTAACGCTAACCCTAACCCTAATCAAGAACCGATCACTAATTAACCTATTCTCATATTCTCAAATTCATACTAGAATAAACTTTAGGGTTTGAAATTCCTTACTTGATTTGATTGGGGGAGGGGGGACGATGGTTTTTGAGAGGGAGAGAGAGATTGGGAGAGGGAGGACGGCGGGGGGCCGCGATGGAGGACGGGGGGCGGGCGAAGGGGGCAGGTGCGGCGATGGGGGAAGGGGCAACGGTAGGGGAGGGGGAAAACGACGGGGTAGAAATACCGGAGTAGACTTCATTTGTTGTACCATGGTGTTGAATTCGACCGATATTTCTGCAACATTTCGGTCCAAAATGATATGGACTATAAAATCAATGATTTCGTATTGGCAAGCTAGCCAAAAGGAAATTTCGGCCGAAATTTTAAACAATGTATATATCATGCATGTCGTATCATTTGCGCTTGTTAGATATTATCATATATTTAGTCCCATATCAGATTATGCACTAATTTTGATATTTAGTCCCAAACAACATCATCAACATCAGACCTTCAACAACAAATGCAGCAAGTTCTACCAAAACCTAAACAACAACATCAAACCCCCACCGAAACCAAAGAACTCCATCTCCTCTCCCCAACTGCGGCAACTACCCCAAAACGAAGTCGACACTGTAATCCTGAAATCCATCTTCTTCGACTCTGAAACCCATCCACTCCATCGTCGGCATCCAATCCCGAAGTCGACACTGCAATCCCAAAACCCATCTTCTCTGACTCCAAAACCCATCCACTTCGACTCTGGCCACTTCGAAACCCATCAACTTCAAACCCCCATCCCTCCATCCCCGCTACTAGGTTATTCTCCCAAACCCTATTCTGTAAATCTCCTACAACCAAACCCCACCCAAATACCCGAAACCATATTCCCAAAAATAAAAATAAAAATCCACAATCAGAAATCCAAACCTAAATCAATTCAAAACCCAAACATAACCCTAACCCAACCCAAATCAAAACCTTAACCTGCATACCTTCATCTGCTCGCCACCATTTCTCAAAAAAAAAATTCCGATTTTTTTTTACAGGTACTAGTACTTCTCCAATGGAACCTCAGTTTCACCAGTATCTTTCCACCTCCACTGACTTCACCATTGCTACATCATCCGCTTCACTCTTCCTCACATCCCGATCCCCTTCCAGATTTCGATAGTAACAATGCCGCCATCATCCTGCTTCCGACCTCCTCCATCCTCTTCTTCCGACACTTGTAGCATTGTCCAGCTCCCTATTCCGATCTAGACTACAGTAGCATCTCCGTCCTCATTTCGATCCCTGCCACAACAACAACAATCTCATTCCTCCTCACAGTACTTCTTCCCTTACAACCTCGACCATGACCGTTACTCCGGCCTAGCCATCTCTTGCTAGTTGGGCCAATCTTCAGCATCGCCTCGCTCAACTGGAACTCCAGCTCTTGAGTCAGTTCGTCATTGCTGTCCCTCTGCCCCTACTGTAACCCCTGTCCCAGTTTATATGGATTTGTATTTTTTCTTTTCTTCGTATTTCTGAATTTCAATTTCCTAGATGAATCCTTTTTTTAAAATCCGATTTCTTTCTTTTAGATATTCAATTATATTTTTATAACCCGGAATTTAAGTCTATACTACTACTACTACTACTATTATTATTATTATTATTATTATTATTATTATTATTACTTTTGGACTATTTTAATAAATGTGTTAAACCCAAATCTTACTTTGTTATATAATAATAATAATATTATTCACTATATGAAGCCCATATATTAAAATCCATATCCAAGCTCAATTTCAACCCAAAGCTTATCATTATTCTTATTCTATAAAATTAACCCAAGCCCATACTTAATCGGTAAGTCCCAAACTCACATGTAACTGAGGCCCAACGAATGATATAAGTTTCCAAACTCACATTATCCATAAGTTTTACAATGTAAACTCAACAATATGAAGTGTAACCACAACCACGCATGAAGAAATAATCACATAAACATGAATGATCCACAAAATGTCTCATACATAACTCACATGTAACTGAGGCCCAACTTAATCGGTAAGTTCCATAAGTTGTAGGATCGACTCAGCATTATAAAAAAAATATAACAAGATTTATATGTAACCAAGCATGCATGAATAATTTATTAAGTAACAGAAAACAGTTGAAAACAAATAATAATATCTAAATAATTTTCAAGTCTGGATCAAATGTAAAACTCAGGAACATAAGCCCGTTACAAGTTCTTAAACAGAAAGAATAAATAATTCAAGAAAAACAAATATTCTAAGCAAGTCTTTGCTCCACTTGAAGACTAAAACCTCTGCTCACCAATTCCAGCAGGTAGCTCGTCTCCAAAGTCTGCTTAATAAATATAAAAAGGAAAAAATAGAGAAAACAAGAGAAAATGCCCTTAGTGCAAACTAGGGCCACAAATAGTAAAAAAACGAGTACAAGTAATGTGGAACAAGAATTGGAATCAAGAATGTAACAGGGATACAACAAGTAGTGAAAATCCAAGAACTAGCTAGTAAGGAGGACAACTCAAGTGAACAGACTGGGTAACAAATACTAATGGTGAAATAAGTGACAAGTGAACCTGTAGGGATATCTAACTTCAAGTGACAAGTCTCAAGTCTAGTGTCAAGTAACGAGTATCAAGTTTAGTGTCAAGTATCAAGTCTCAAGTCTAATGTCAAATAACAAGTATCAAGTCTAGTGTAAGTATCAAGTCTCAAGTCTAGTGTCAAATTTTATATTCAAGTACCAAGTCTCAAGTAACAAGTTTTCAAGTATCAAGTAACATGTATCAAGTTCAAGTTTCATGTTTCATGTATCATGTAATCAAGTATCGAGTAAGCATGTATCATGTTCAAGTCTTGTAGTTATTACTATCTAGGTAGCACTTCATGCATCCATATTTTTACTACATGGTTACTACAGTCAATGCAATTTCGTTTAGACCTAGTAATGAATTTTATAGGATGGCGTACTCAGGTATCAAGTATCAAGCAAGCATGGTTCATGAATACGAAAATAAATAACAAGTTCACGAAGCGAGTCCGTGAATACTAACAAGTTCAAGAACCACATAGTGGGTTCATGAATACAATAAGTTCATGAGCCAAGTAACTGACTCCATGAATACATCAAGTGCAACAAGTTCATGAACCGAGTACTGGGAAACACGGGTCCCCTTCCGAGTATACTTACCTATATTATCCACTACTATGGTCTTTCCCTTAAACCCCGACTTGTTACTTTTATTAATTTTTATCAAGAAAGCATGCAAGTGTGTGAATAAGTCAATAAATCATAATCATGGACATAGAACAAGTTTAGGCTAGATAGGATTCAAGTTCGAAGGTCTAAACAGATTAAAATGTCAAGAACAACAAAAATCTCAAATCTGGACAGCATGATGTTGCTGTACCAAAACTGTGATATCTCCTAGACCGTAACTCGGAATTCAAAAATTCCGGAGACTATCGACATCTAGACATCTGGAGCTACATTTACTATTCAGGGCTCAGGTTCAGATTCTGATGTTAAAGGGGTCAAAACAGCATAGCAAGGTTCAGGACAGCAACATGTGGGAATGTCTTACATGTTTAGGTTACATGATAATTGGTAATTAGGCATCTAGGTTAATGTGTGATATAAATACGGAGTAATGGTTATCAAAACAGTAGTAATATTTATTTTTCAATTCAAATGGGTGCAAGTTCATCACATACAAGATATAACACACATCTACAAATCTAGGGTTCCTTAATTTCATGTGTTCATGTGTTTAGGGAATAAAATGAGTCCAAGTAGTTGTAATATAATACAATGAAAGTGTTGTGACTCTTAAGATTATAGAATTGATGAGGATTAATATTTGATCAACAACGACAAGTCAAGGAGGAGTCATAACTACTAACTATTTACAGTATTTTCAAATTGAAGGCTTGTACTAGAACAAAAATATGTACAAGATGAATACTTGCCTTTAGGGAAGAAGACGATGAATCTGACGGATGACGGGAACGGATTCCGACGACACGGCGACGAGCAAACGATCACGATAATCACGATCGGGCACGGATCTCGATGATCAAGATGGTGATCAAGATGAAGATCAAGTGAATCCAACGGCCGAGATCGGAAATAAAACATATAAGAATTAGAAACGTACCAAAAGATGTAACTATACCATGATTGATAATTGATGAACGAGAACAAAAAGTAGATCAAATGTTTAACTCACCAAGTAGAAGATGAACGAGACGATCAAGGGCTGAGATAAAATTGATCAATTAATCGACGGCCGAGATCGAAGATCAAGATCAAGATCAAGATGATGATCATGATCACGATGATTAAAAGAGATCCAACGCTCGAGATCAAGATCTTAATGATGATGGAGATGATGATCACGATCGTGATGATCGACGATTGGACGACCCAGATGTAATGGCTTGGTGATGATCAAATGGAGGATCGGACGGCTGAGATCGAGAGCTGTTGATGATGATGATGATCTGATCAAAATCGGATCTCGATCGAATCCGACGGCCAGGATTCAATCAGCAGATCCTCTGCTTCTTCTTCCCTCATTCTTGATCGATAGACAATGAGAGAGAGGGAGCTCCGATGGCAACTTCCACTGGTGGCTGGTCACGGTGTGGCAGACGGAAGGGCGGCGCACGTCAAGGGGATGACGACAATGGGGTCGGCAGTCGGAGGACTCGGCACATCGATGGGATGCAGGGTCAGGAATGGGTGCAGTTGCTGTAGGAGAGTCGGCTGGCGCTGTTGCGATGATGCGACACAAGAGGGCCGCGAGGCAGCACAGTCGGAGGCACGGGGGGGTCACGATTGTGCGCATGGGTGCAGGGGCAGGCGCTGCGGTGGATGTGCTATCGATTGGCGCTGGTGGCATGACTGGGTTGCGAGCAGGGAGGGGCCATGGTGTCGAGGTGAGGAGATGAAAGGGTGAAGGTGAATCGGGAGGGTTGCAGCAAGGTCAGGGATGCTGATATGGGTAATGGCGAACGAAGAAGGAAGGAGGAAGGAAAAAAGGGAAGGATGTTGGCGACTGGTTATGTTAGGGTGAAACAGTAGGGGGTAGGGTAGGGTTAGGTTAGGTTTATTAGGGTATTTTATAATAGGGTTATGGGTTTGGGTTTAGGGGGATTTGGATTCAATAAGAGATGGGTATTGGTTTTGGGTTTAAAATCCAATAGGAGATAATTAAATAGAATAGGCTTTATGAGACATACTTATATATATACATATACATTAAATCATGAACAATTAAAACTAGTAGTAGTAAAAATAATAAAAAATCTCAGTAGAAATAATAATACTAATAAAAATAATAATAATTATAACAAAATATACAATTATCAAAATAACATAACAACAACAACACATTTAAATTTAAATTGAGTAAAAATACAAATAACCGGTCAAATAGAAATAGAAATAGAAATTAAAATATGCCATTATTCGAACAAAATATAGTTTTCGATTAGAAAACACTTGAATAAAATATCTGAAACAAATTTCAAAACAAGGTGAATTTATAATTAGTCAAAATACAGGAAATAATCAGAAAATATGTATTTGGGAAAAAAGGGCTTACAAAATAAAATACAAGTTGTACAACTATAATAATATAAATCATCAACTGCATCATAACATCATCATGGTAAAATCCATTACCTGCATATTAAGCTATGGGCACGTCAGTCACTTACAACTGACAAAATGTTATGCACGGCTATCCTCTCTATGCCGAAACAGTATAACGATCTCAATACTTTAACAAATCACAAAAATTGAATGAACAATAAAGTGTCAAAAGTGATTATTCTAAACATATAAGTGTATGCGATGCCTTAATGCCTAATGCACACAATTTATATTAGGATGAAACTAATGCACACTTGTTCGGATTCTACGCATCCCATACTACATAGGTCCGAGGGCAAGCGCCTACGTACTCTACAATAAAGGATTTGATCCCTCGCTATGAAAACTACCTAGTAATAAGACAAGATTTTGATCATTCCACGGATACGGATCTCAGCCTCGCTGGCTATTATAACAGATCCCAGCCTTCCTGGCTATTATATCGTGTGAATCATCCCGCAAGTAACCCTCTAGCCCCGGTATACATATATACATTGGAGTTGTAACACCCCGCAAAATTGGAAATTACAATTTTGCCCTCGTGTGTTACGCACGTGTATTTTGTAACGTGTTTTCACCACGTACTTTGATTACCAACTATTTATACATTTTCCGTATTGATTTTTTCCTATTTTGAGTCAACAAAAATATAATATTTCAATCTTTATATTCTACGTGCTTTTTACGTATTTTCAATGCACGTATCCATTACATATTTTCCGCCGTCACGGGTGATAATTTTTGGGTTTCAATTATTTATTTTATGTTTTCAAATCTATTTTTTCTATTTTTGATTAAGATAATTTTGTACGTACAATGCATGTGTTTTCGGCAAACGTATTTGGATGTATTCCTTTTTAAAATAATTTTAAAGTGTGTGTATTTATTTTATTTTGCGCATGGTACATTATAGATTTTTAAGTGAACTATTTTTTTTACTTAAATTGTAAAATAATAATAAATAAATAAATAAAAATAAAAATAATATAATAGTTAACAGTATACACATATAATAGTTAGTAGTATACAAATATTAAGTGTGTGGCATACATAGTATGAATAAAAGTGTAATGTAAAAATAAATTAAATGAATGGGGGAGGGGACCCACGAGCTCACTGTTTGATGTGGGCTGTTTTAGTTTTGAAATTGTAATATGTTGTGATTAGTATATGTGTAATGGTGGGCCCACGGAAATGGTACTGTTGTTGTGCTCATGTGTGCATGTGCATATGCACATTTGTGCATTGCCGGTTGGCTTCTTCTACTGTTTGAAAGCAGAAAGTGAGGGAAATAAGAGAGTTGGGGAGTTTAGGATGTGAAGAGGTTGGGAGTTTGGACCTTGAAGAAGTGGACCAATGAAAAGGTGGGAGTTTGAGAGTTATAAAATATGAAGAGATGGAAATTTAATTTTGAGAATTATTAGGATGAGAATTTTGCAAATCGAACCATAGCCTCGACCTATAAATAACACCCATTATCTTCTCATTTCTTCACACCAACAATCAAGAATATAAGAGAGAAAGAAAAGAAAGAGAGAAGAGAGTTGGTGCTTGGAGGCTATTGCAAGGAGAGGAAGAACTAGGAGTCCTTGGAGCAAGAAGTGCTTGTGGAGCTAGGAACAAGAAGGAGCCCTTACTCTTTGTAGCTTTCAATCTCCAAATTAAGGTGGGTGATCCTATACTTTCTAATTGTAGGGATTGCATGCCTCAAGAGTAGTATAATTTTGATATGAAAATTAGAAGATAATTTCATGCTTTCATATATGTTAAATGATAGAATTGTTAACATTTGTTTAAATAGCAAAGTATTTGTCTTGTTGCTTACAAATGAGAAGAGAAATTGTAGTTTGCATGTTAATGTACAAATATAATTTTAGAGATGTTTTGAAGAGATTTTTCTTTATAATTAAAAAGAAGTGTTTGTAAAATAAAATGAGCATGCATAGCTTATAAATAACTTGTTGTAAGAGAACACAAATTTTCTAGTTGATTAAAATGAATGATTGAAATTCTTGTAATCAAAAAGAATAAATGGATTTGAAATTAGATATATTATAAAGAAAATTCTTCTAATCCATAATTTTCTGTTAGTAAGTAGATTTTAGTTTAAATAAATTATTTGTAGGTTAATGAAAGGATTTGATCAAATGAAAAATCAAGTTTTATGAAAAATAATAAGTTTGAACCCTTAATTTACTGTTTTAACATTTATCTCAGTCCAAAAGAGACTTTGTTTCAATATTCTAAAAGAATGGATTATTTTTGATAAACGAGTTTTGATAAAATGAACTAAATTCAGAGTAATGTATACAAAAGTACATTAGTACATTTCCTAAATAGAAAATACACTTGGACTTACTGGTTAGCCAGTGAGCTTTACTTACACCAGATCCTGGGTTTGAAACTTGATAGTCACATTCATTTTTGGTTATTTTAATTAAATCCGAATACTACTGAGTTCGATGTTTGAGGATTTCGGAGTGACTATTCGACACCAAAGACCACTTGGTCTAGTGGTTAGCGGGTGGGGACTTAGGCGCTATACTGTACTGGCGTGAGGTCCAGGCTTCGAAAACCCTTGACTGCATTTTGTTTTTTTTTCGACCTTTCAACTGTTTTTAATAAGAAATAAATTTGGAGAAAATTACCAAAATTCTTACAAAAATGAAATAGAGTTATTAAAATAGTTGTAGAAATTTTTTAGTATATTTGAGATATAAAAATGGATAGTTGAGATAGAGAATGGATTGATGACTTCAAAATTATTTTTTTTAAGAGTGTGACATTCATCATTCTAAAAGAAGATTAAAACATTGTTACGTAAATTGATTTTCTTGAAAAGATTGTGCTTATTTGGTTTAAGAAATGATTGAGATGATTGATTATTTCATGAACTTAAAATTGCAAATGAGATTGCAAGTGATGAATTCATGTTTGTGGAAAAAGAATTATTGTTTTTTTTATGAATTAATTGTAGAAATGTGATTGATGCTAAACGAGACATTGATTCACATGTTAGAGACATTGAATATAACAAGTTTACGACATTGATTATTAAGGGTATGTGTACCCGTGATTCTTGTGCATGAATTGTTGAGTTTTGGAGTTAGTAAAACCTCGTTACCGGCAATGTTGAAATGAGAAGAATTGAGATATAATTTTGAGATATGGAATTTGTGATTAAGACCGGTAGGAGGTAAGACTATTTCTAGGCTTGGAAATCTATTCATGTCTTGAACTAAATAATTAGGCACATAAGTGAAGATGTAGTAAACCTGGGCAAACATAAATGGGTTGTTCTATATAGTCGGCGGTGGATCTCCGTGGTTATAGACCCAATCGGCGGACTGAGGTTGCTCCGTGGAAGACGGGATTTTATATTTAAATCCGGGACTATGAGGACGGGTCAGCGATGGATTCCGGGATCTTGAGTAATCATGCGGATAGTTTTTGTTTTGCCGTACTCCAATAGCCAGAGAGGCTGGGGCTAGAGGGTCACTTGTGGGATTATTCTCACGATATAATAGCCGGGGAGGCTGGGATCTTTTATTATAGCCGGGGAGGCTGAGATCCGTATCTGTGGAATGATCTAAACCTTGTTTATTACTGGGTAGTTTCATGGAGAGGGATCGAAACCTTAAAAGTGGAGTACGTAGGCGCTTGCCCTCGGACCTATGTAGTATGGGATGCATAGAATCTGAACAAGTGTGCATTAGTGTCATCCTAGTATAAAATTGTGTGCATTAGGCATTAAGGCATGACATACACTTATATACTTAGAGTAATCACATTTCTACACTTTATTTCATTCAATTTTGTGTTTTTGTTAAAGTATGGAGATCGTTATACTATTTCTGGCATAGAGAGGATAGCCGTGTATAACATTTCATCTGTTGTAAGCGACTGACGTGCCCACGGTCTTACATGCAGGTAATGGATGTTCATAGAGTTATAAAGTGGATATGTTGTTGCTGTTTTGCTTAAAAGTTAAAGATGTTGTAATCATACTCATTGTAATTTATTTTGTCTTCCGCTGTGTAACATTTGTAACAAAATCTGATGTATTGTTGTTGAGAAAAGTTTTAATTTCCTTGTAAAATTGTACGAAGTGAAGTAAAGATCCTGTGAAATCTCGAATTCGGCCTTATTTGGAATTCGGGGCGTTACAGGAGTATGGCAAACTATCCGCCCAACTACTCAAGATCCTGGAGTCCACCGCTGACCCATCCTCATAGTCCCGGATTTAAATATAAAAGCCCGTCTCCCACGGAGCAACCTCAGTTCACCAACAGGGTCTATAGCCACGGAGATCCACCGCCGACTATATAGAGCACCCAACCTACGTTTGCTCAGGTTTTCTACATCTTCACTTATGTGCCTAATTATTTAGTTCAAGACATGAAAATTTCAATCCTAGAATTTTTTTTACCTCCTACCGGACTTAATCAACAAAAAAAATACGAGATAGCTCCACGGCCATATCTCAATTTATATCTCAACTCTTTTCAATTTAATAGTGCCGGTACCCGAGGTCTCACTAACTCTAAATCACAAACTTTTTCATGTACAAGAATCCATGGGTGCACATACCCTTCAATAACTATGTCTTAAACATAGATATTTTCATCATCAACTTATCCACAATTGTCTTTATCTTAATACTACTCATGATTCTTTCATTCATTCATAATTCTCCATAGAAAATAATCTTTTTTTCATGAACAAAATGTTCATCCATTATCAATCTCTTTAACAACTTAAGCACATATAACAAATTCATAACTCAACCCAAACCAAGTATGTCTTAAATCAAGTGAATGTATAATCACATCAAAGAAATCAAATTCACATGAATTAATCACTCTTCAAAAAAAATATAAAGCTCGCATCCTTTAATAATTTATTTGTGTCAAAAACTCATCAACAATTTGAACTCATATGATATGTCTCAACCATCGCAAAATATCTCTTGAATCGAGTAAAAGTAAAATATCTTTCCAAGAGAATTAATTTACATAAGAATAATTCATCTTTCAATATTCATACCTTTATATAAATTAATTTGAAGTCCTCAACTCATTTTTATTTAAATTTCACTTTTAATCTATCAAAATATACATGAAAATTCTAAAATAAATCTTATTTCATTTGATAAGAATAATAGAACTTTCTCCAATTTTTAGTTGTATTAAAACTCCTTAAAAATCATTAAAACCCAAAAAGAAGTTTTGCGGCTACTGGGTTTCGAACCCGTGAATACCCAGGCGGCGCCCAAAGCACACACCGAACCAAAGAGTCCAAGTGGAATCTGTGTTCAGATCTCACACCGAATTCCCTTAAACACTCTCTCGGTTCAAATAATTTCGAAAAAAAAAAAAGTTTTGGGGTTAACAAGTTTCGAACCCAGGCCAACCAGGAGACTAGCGCAACGCCCGATCAACAGGCCAAATGTGCCAAACGACATAGAGGCATCTCGATGGCTTTTGTTCCAACTTTCTGTTATCCCACTATTTCACAAAAAACTCGATTCTCCAATTGTTCTAATCTTTTATTAGACTGAAATTAATTCATATAAACTAAGTTTACTTTCTACAGTAACTCAAGGATTAAAAATCCATATTTTAGACAATAAAAATCTAATTTTCAAATTATTTCTTCCTATCAATAAACATGAATTTACATTTATTCAATGTAATCAAAATAACACATTATATCTTTTATAAACCATCAAATGAGTTCAACAACATCAAATTTACTTTACAAAAAAATTATTTGCTTAACAAAAGAAGAAATCCTAACAATTGTTCATACATTCAACTATTCATTCATGTATACTAGTGCATGACAAAATAATCAATTATTTCTTTTCTCATTAACCACTACATGTTGTAATTTAATTTACTCAACATAACATGATTTACTATCATTCTCACAACATACAATAGTATAGATCACATCAAAATTCTCATACTACTTATTCATTATTATTAGCATGCATTGTTCTAATATTAGAAAGCAAGAGAACACCCACCTTAATAAGAATGAAAACCACAAATGAAATGAGATCTCTTCTAGCTCCTAGCTTCCCTAGCAAGTCTTTCTCCTCCTAGCAAGAACTTCTCTAAGCAAGAACTCCTCTCCTAGCAAGAACTCCCAAGCACAAGAACACTCTTCTCTCTTTCTTTTTCTTTCTCTTCTTTTATTTAGTTTTTGGTGTGTGGAATGAGAAGAAGAGGGTTGTATTTATAGGTCTAGATTAGGGTCTATATTGTAAAATTCTCAACCTAATAAATTATTCAATTTAATTATTATCTCTTCACTTTCTCAACTCCTAAAAACCCCCCAACTCTTCATATACCCTAACTCCCAAACTCCCAACATTTCCTCTCCCCACTATTACAAAATCCTAACTCTCAACTCTTCATGTTCTCCCTCTCTCCCACGTGCACAGTGGAAGAACCCCCAAATGCAAAGCCACATCATGCCTTTGCCTTTTGACCAAAGTCAACACCTTAACCAGCATACAATGCTTCATTCACAACCCATGGGACCCCCACCATTCCTAATACCATTTCATATCCACTTCCCATTTCATTTATTTCACCAAACCATAATAAGCCAACTATTACTATACTTTTGAATATATTATATATGGGTAAAAGGGATATGAGCAACTTGCTCATTTAGTAAATGAGAAAGTGATTATGTGGCATGCATGTGATACATTGGACAACTAACCCATTTTAGGATTTTCCAATCACATGCATGCCACATCATCAATTGCTTATTTACTAAATGAGCAAGTTGCTCATACCCCTTTTTCCCATTATATATATATATATATATATATTTACTTTTTGAAAATTACGGGGTGTTACACACTCCGAAATTTATTTTGAAAACAAATGCGCTTAAATGTGCGCACCGAAAAACACGTGCATCCCACGTACAACGCCGAAATACGAAAAAATCACTTTTATTAAATGAAAAATGTTAAATATAATAAAAATATAATATAAGAAAATATATTTATTAATTTTACGACGTAATTGCTATGTACATAGAAAACACGTGCATTATGCGTACAAAAGTATTTAGATCAAAATGCGAGAAAATGAATTTCCGTTTTAGAAAATGGATTTGAATACATAAAATGATAACTTAAAACCATAGAAATATTGCACGTAGCGGTGGAAATACATAATCGACACGTACATTAAAAACACGTAAAAAGTACGTAGAAATCCAGAGATTTAAATGTAATATTTTAGTTGACTCAAATAGGATAAAATCAATACGGAAAATGTATAAATAGTTGGTAATCAAAATACATGGTGAAAATACGTTACAAAATACACGTGCGTAACACACGAGGACAAAATTGTCATTTCTAATTTTGCGAGGTGTTACACTCTCCTCCCCTTAGAATAGTTCCGTCCCCGGAACTCACTAGGGTAAAAGTTGTATTTTGTATACGCCAAAGAAAATATTATTATTGTATTTAGAAAACTGCAAATAACAAGAAAATAAATGTAGTATGAAAATATGCAACAAGAAAAACAAGACAAACTATTTATAAAAAAACTATGAGTATCAAAATTTTATAAGAACGAAACGAGAAAAATCACATAGGAAAATAAATATAACCATAAAGATAGGATAGATTGAAAGAAATTTTCATACAAAATTACTATTAGGGAAAACAGAAGGAAAAATCAATTAAGTCTTTAATTGTGGAATAGTTTGGAAAACAATGCAATAAAGCGAAACATAGTCGATGGGTAATTTATAAATAGGTTTAATAGTATAAGA
The DNA here is from genome assembly GCA_017893485.1 of Hemerocallis citrina. Classification (NCBI taxonomy): domain Eukaryota; kingdom Viridiplantae; phylum Streptophyta; class Magnoliopsida; order Asparagales; family Asphodelaceae; genus Hemerocallis; species Hemerocallis citrina. The sequence goes on along the minus strand of CM030360.1, from coordinate 330,793,056 downwards.
AAATATTTATTTCAAAAATATTGAATGTTGAAAAGTATTATGATAAAATTCACGAAAAAATAATTTGAAAGGGAAGTGTGTAATGTATCATGAATGTAAGGCCCACCAATCACGCTTCCACTGCGCAACTCTGATACCCAGGGAGAACATGCTCGATACAATCTCACATAAATGTATACGAGGAGAGTATCATGAATGGAAGTCAATAACTACTTCATTCACGAACAGCCATCCAAAAAGGAAGATAAAACATCAGTGTATAGAGCAACATAAATGTAAATCACTTCCATTTAAATCTCTATAAACTGAAACTCACACTCTACTATCCACTCTAAGGTGTCGTTTCTTATAAATTTGTACTACTTGTGAAGCCTGCTCTGATACCATCTGTAACGCTCCGAAATTTCAAATAAGATAGAATTCGAGATTCCACAGGATCTTTACTTCACTTCATCCAATTTTACAAGAAAATTAAAACTTTTCAATAATACATCAGAGTTCATTACATTTTTGTTTACACAGCGGAAGAATTACAATAATACAAGTTGTACAACTATAACAATATAAATCATCAACTGCATCATAACATCTTTATGGCAAAGTCCATTACCTGAATATTAAGCCGTGGGCACGTCAGTCACTTATAACTGACGAAATGTTATACACGGCTATCCTCTATATGCCGGAACAGTATAACGATCTCAATACTTTAACAAACCACAAAAATTGAATGAACAATAAAGTGTCAAAAATGATTATTCTAAACATATAAGTGTATGCGATGCCTTAATGCCTAATGTACACAATTTATACTAGGATGACACTAATGCATACTTGTTCGGATTCTGTGCAGCCCATACTACATAGGTCCGAGGGCAAGTGCCTACGTACTCTACAATAAATGGTTCGATCCTCTGATGATTTCTATGAGTTTTTGTAAAGATTCTGAACAGCTTATGGATGATGAAAATCATTCGCTGAGCTTAGTCACGTATCCGTATTCCATATTTACTTTTGGGAAGTGGGACGTGACAACTTTTTCAAATCAAACAAAACCAAATTTATCCAAATACTTCACAATTTTCCATAAGAAAACCTGAGATTAAAATCTCTTAAACCACTGAGTTTTGCATTTTGAAGTCATAGAAAAATCATAAATCATCAATTCCTTCGAAATCCATATACAATCCGCTTTCTAAAGCCATAGAAATATGAGTTAAACTCTACTATAATCAAAATATAACTTCTGTAAGATACATTAATCTGTAGAAAAAACTTCATCTAAAACAGTAGATCAATAATCCATAAGTATGAAGAAACAATCGTTCAAGAAAATGATGAAAATTTTCAATTAAAACAATCAGCACAGTGGTTGACGGTTGGCTGTCGTGCTAGTTCAAAATAGCAACGTTCGACTATCGAGCTAAAAATCCAAAAATCCTCAACTGACAGTCGACCGACGTCTCTGGTGTAAAAACTAGGCGGTCGACTGACATGTTCGAAAATTAACAGCTTTCAATTTCGTGCACTTTTTAACTAATACATGGTTTTAACTCTTTAAAAGAATAAATTTGTAAAAAAAATCCTGAGATGATCAAATACAACTTATCTAACATACTGGAGTTTATAAATCAAATCAAATCTCTCATCAAATTCATAAAAGATCAATTTTTTCAACAAAACTTCTTCAAAATAGAAACTTATGAATATATATGTATATATGTGTGTATATATCAGTAAAATCAACAAGAATCATGGTATAAGAGTAGTATAATGTTCAATTCAATCTCGGTAACAATATAAACCATGATCTAATTGAAATCTTCACAAAAACACAAAAAAAATCCATGTCTCGGCTGTATACAATCAGGCCCGAAATCAAAATTCAATGCAACACTTCAAAACTTGATCTTTTTTACTACAAAACCTCTCTTGCACTTTATTAAAAACATATACTACCGATTGAATCAATTTTCCCTTGATTATGTGCATCTACAACATGTATTAGTCAAGTTCCATCCAAATCAAACAACCAAATAGAAAGTACACATACATACGCAGTAAAGAATCCACCTTTGTTCACTTTATGCATTATAAGTCTTACAAACCCATTATATATAATCAATTCAGCAAGAATGCGAAGGAAAACAACATACCCATGATTCCTACTAAGTTCTTAACAATCTCATGTCATCTATATAGAAATTTTACTCACCAATTGTATAACATTCATAAAAGTTCTATTTTTTAATTATTCATCCATCAATATATTCATTATATCATCATACAATCATCTATCATGTATTCTACTATACAAATCTTCATATTTAGCATGCATAGAACAATAAGAAATTAAACATATGTCACTCATCGATCATATAAAAGAATCAACCGAAAAATCATAAAGAGAATAAGAAAAGCTCATTTCTTGCAAATTCCAAGATCCTCGCTTCGAAACTCCAAGAAATCAATAATAAATAATAGACTTTTATTTTGTGCAACAAAGAGACGGCTGCAACAACCACTATATAGGCTGAAATCTAGAGTATTAGAGTTTTGAGAAGATTTTGCAAAATATCCCTTTAGAATATATCTTTATATATATAAATCCTTTATACTGGGTAATTAGATTAACCAATTTAGTTGAGATTAAAATGAAAAATAACCTCCCAAATCTGGCCGGCCTCAGTTTCAAACCAGAAAAATTAATTTTGTAATTTTTTGCCTAAAAGTGGGAATTTTGCAAAAAGACCATGCTTTAACAAATTGCAAAATAAACCAAATTTATCAGAAAAAAATTCAAATATTTACCTCTAAGTTGGCTAGCCATCATGCTCAGCCCAGAAAACCGGAAATCTGGAGTTTTTACTCCAAGTGGTATTTTTTCACAAAAGCCCATTTTTTTGTAATATTTGCAAATATGCCAAATAAATATCAGAAAAATCCAGAAAATTCATAAATAATACCTATTAAAAAATATTAGGTTTCCCCAAAATAATTTCTGACTTTGAGTTTCTCAAGAAAATATTTGCACGTGTTTTGTACGTGCAAAAGGATAAATTTCAGAAAAATATTTATTAAATCACCAAAAATAACTTTAATTCATTTATTAATCTTATAAAATATTGTTTAAAATTCAAGGGTGTCACATATTGCGCATAACTAATCCTTACTAAAAATAACACAACCAAGAAATTCTTCAAATGCACACAGCAGATCATGTTGGAAATAATGCACCGGGGTTAAAAAGTCTAACAAAGCATGGAAAAGAGAAGCGTGAGAAAATCCATCACACATAAAAGCACAAAACAATTTATATGCTCATAAGAAATAAAAATTGATAATATGCATACCGAAAAATCACACATGTGAATGATAACACCTAAAGTAATGGGTAAAATAGTTACGAAAAGGCAAAAACATTTTTTGCCTCACTTCAAGTGGACAACCCAAAGATGCAACAAAAAGTGAAAACTAAACATGACCAAGTTGAAGAGCACATGAAAAAAAGTTGGACGTGTACATAACAGGAATTACATATTTTTATAACAAACATCCTACAGTTAGATATAAAAAAGAATATTTTAGATAAAAAAAATCTCTAATTTTTTGGCCCACTCCTCGAATTAGATATAAAATTAGAAAATACAAATGGAAGTAGAAAGTAGATACCCCGCAATACAGCAAAAATTATACATTCACTCTAACTGCAGCTTCACACTATAAAGATCAAAGAGAAGACCAAAAGTGAAATCCATGATAATCAAAAGCATTCAAATAAGGTTTGTAACTAATAATCACACTAAACAAATAAAAAAAACACAACCCTAGAACCATAGGTTCTCCCTAGAACCATGAAAGAACAGAAGATGAAGAACAACAATGCAGACAGGAAGTTTGCTTCCAACATGTTACTCCGAAAATCAATCAAAACTGCATGACGCCCAAAAAAAATATTAAAAAAAAAAAATCTTGCCACATGGGACTTCTTAGTGTTTGAATATTCTAAATTGAATAGAAAAAAAGAGGTTGAAATGCTTGCCAAACTTGATATTCAGTGAATATCGTGCTTTCTAACATCCTCGCTTCCCTAATATGCCAACATGGGTGCCATTATTGTTGACACTACAAAAGATACTCGATTTACCGGCGAATCTTTCCCGGCGTTTTACTAGTAGCGCCGGGGTAGGGAGCGAATAGGAATGGGGCGCCAGATGGGAAGGTTATACACCGGCGGTCGCTTTAAACCGCCGGGCAATATTCGTATTCACCGGCGTTTTTTTTAGAAACGCCGGTGAAGTGTATTATTCACCGGCATTTTAATAATAAACGCCGGTGAATATACCGATACATTCACCGACGTGTCTAATTGAAACGCCGGTGAATAACCTTCGATAAATCCCGCGAACCCTAATCTTTCGCTCGCCATTTTCCGAAACCCCAAAAAAAAAGGGGCGCTTCGTTTTCCCTCCTTCCTCGCTCTACTTCCCGCGCGTTTGCCTCCGCCGCTTCGTCCTCTTCGACAGCCTTCGACCTTTCGTCATCGTCCCTTCTTCCCTTCGTCATTTTCGATTTCCCTCCTCCCTCTCTCTATTTGGAGGTGAATCGGCGATCAGAAACCACCGTGTCGCCCCGCTCTCTCTCTATCTCCTACGCCCCCGCGCTCGTCGCCCCGCTCTCTCTCTATCTCTTCGGTATCATCTCTTGATTTCCCTTATTTTTCAAAAAAAGCATGTTTTTTCAGATTATGCATCTTGATTTCCTTAACATGAATGGTTTAGTTGGGATGAAGAATGAATAGAAAAATATATGCTTAGATACTGAAAATTTTCATCTTCTTTTACTGTTAATGAAGCTTATTTCATGCATCTGATTGTCATCTTGGCATGTTTTTTTGACCAAAATGGGTTCACTGTGAACTGAGGATGGTATAGCTGTATGCCAAAATCCTCCGGATATGTACAACAATTGGGTTTTAGATTTAGTTGGGCTAAAGAATTAGTAGAGCAACATATATGCTCAGATAATGGAAATTTTCATTTTCAGATACTGTTAATGAAGCTGATTGCCATCTTTGGCATGATTTTTTAACAAAAAATGGGTACACTTCCAAACTAAGTATGCTGCTAGCATCCTCATCTTCTTTTACTGTTAATGAAGCTTATTTTCATGCATCTGATTATCAGCTTGGCATGTTTTTTTGACCAAAATGGGTTCACTGTGAACTGAGGATGGTATAGCTGTATGCCAAAATCCTCCGGATATGCACAACAATTGGGTTTTAGATTTAGTTGGGCTAAAGAATTAGTAGAGCAACATATATGCTCAGATAATGGATATTATCATTTTCAGATACTGTTAGAGAAACTGATTGCCATCTTAGGCATGATTTTTTAACATAAAATGGGTACACTTCCAAACTAAGTATGCTGCTAGCATCCTCATCTTCTTTCATTGTTAATGAAGCTTATTTTCATGCATCTGATTGTCATCTTGGCATGTTTTTTTGACCAAAATGGGTTCGCTGTGAACTGAGGATGCTATAGGTACGTATGCCAAAATCCTCCGGATATGCACAACAATTGGGTTTTAGATTTAGTTGGGCTAAAGAATTAGTAGAGCAACATATATGCTCAGATAATGGATATTTTCATTTTCAGATACTGTTAATGAAGCTGATTGTCATCTTTGGCATGATTTTTTAACAAAAAATGGGTACACTTCCAAACTAAGTATGCTACTAGCATCCTCATCTTCTTTTACTGTTAATGAAGCTTATTTTCATGTATCTGATTGTCAGCTTGGCATATTTTTTTGACCAAAATGGGTTCACTGTGAACTAAGGATGCTATAGCTGTATGCCAAAATTCTCCGGATATGTACAACAATTGGGTTTTAGATTTAGTTGGGCTAAAGAATTAGTGGAGCAACATATATGCTCAGATAATGGATATTTTCATTTTCAGATACTGTTAGAGAAACTGATTGCCATCTTAGGCATGATTTTTTAACATAAAATGGGTTCACTTCCAAACTAAGTATGCTGCTAGCATCCTCATCTTCTTTTACTGTTAGTGAAGCTTATTTTCATGCATCTGATTGTCATCTTGGCATGTTTTTTTGACCAAAATGGGTTCGCTGTGAACTGAGGATGCTATAGGTACGTACGTATGCCAAAATCCTCTGGATATGTACAACAATTGGGTTTTAGATTTAGTTGGGCTGAAGAATTAGTCGAGCAACATATATGCTCAGATAATGGATATTTTCATTTTCAGATACTGTTAATGAACCTGATTGCCATCTTTGGCATGATTTTTTAACAAAAAATGGGTGCACTTCCAAACTAAGTATGCTGCTAGCATCCTCATTTTTTTTTACTGTTAATGAAGCTTATCCCATGCATCTGATTGTCATTTTGGCATATTTTTTTGACCAAAATGGGTTCACTGTGAACTGAGGATGCTATAGGTACGTATGCCAAAATCCTCCGGATATGCACAACAATTGGTTCACTGTGAAAAATATATGCTTACATACTGGACATTATTATTTTTCTTTTACTGTTAATGAAGCTGATTTCATGCTTCTGATTGGCATCTTGGCATGTTCTTTACCAAAATCCTCCAAATCTGTACAAGAATTGGGCTGAACAAACCTTGTGCAGGTTTCTTTTGGCGCTACAAACATCAATGATTTAGTTGGGATGAAGAATTATTTTAGAAAAACATATTAGTAGCCATATTAGTTTCTTTTGTTTAGTATTATTATTATTATTATTATTATTATTATTATTATTATTATTATTATTATTATTATTATTAATAATAATATTATTATTATGAGATAAGTAAGTGATTATTAGTAGCCATGAACAGAATAGTTTGTGAGTCATCAGATCTTCTTGTTACCGTAGTTACAGCACGACGCGCTCATTATTCGGCTGATTCCTCTTCATTAGCAAAATACCCTTTACCATCATCATCTCCTTGAACGGAAAGCCAAATACAGGGGAGACTATAGCTGATTTTTTTAACACTCGAACACAGGGTGTGCGATAAAATACCACTAAGGTGGTTGTGATAATTTCCACAAAAGGTAGTTTAGGGTTAGGTGAATAGAGTAGATTGTGTTAAGATTTACTTTTTTTTGTACATTTTTTTGAAACCACAATTTCTTTATTTTACAGTTAAAGATTATATCGTTTATTTATTTGCAGTTAGGGATGGTTTTCAAAAAGGTGAAATTTAATATACAAAATGCCTTTTACTGTTATTACTATTTAATATATCAAATTTTAATTTCAGATTGTGTGCTATTGTTATAATGGATAGAAGTTGGATTAGTAAACCACGATTATCCAAGGAGTACCGTGATGGTATTAAAGATTTTATTATCTTTGCCAAACGACATTCCCGTGATCCCAACCTAATCTTTTGTCCATGCCTCCGGTGTACAAATTGTAATTTGAGGACATGTGACGTAGTACATACACACTTGGTTGTTAACGGTTTTCTTCAAGGGTACACAAGGTGGTTTTGTCATGGAGAGGATCATACGTCAGCTCCTGTTCGTCCGGTTGTATTAGAAAATAAAGATGAGCCCGTAGTGAACGAAAACTTAAGCGTTTCTGATGAGATGCATGCTTTGTTGCAAGATGCCATGGGGATTCATAATGTTCCTTTCCACACCAATAACCCAACAATCCAAGTTCACAATGGGTCAACAGAAACAAACCAGATTGGTGGTGGGGTGGACGAGTAAATGCCTGGCCCCGCCCCTGAAAATAATAAGCATCTAGAATCCTTCGCTAAGTTACTTGAAGATGCTAGTACTTCGTTGTACTGCGATTGCACCAAATTCTCTAAATTCTCATTCATTGTCAGACTATTTCAGATTAAATGTTTAAATGGGTGGTCTGCTAAGTCCTTCACTATGCTACTTGAATTGTTGAATGAAGCATTTCCTGAAATCTGTATTCCAAACTCAGCCTATAAAATCAAAAAATTCCTATGTTCTTTCGATCTAGGGTATGAGAAGATAGCAGCATGTCCAAATGACTGTATGCTTTTCACGAGTGGTAAGGAAAGTTTGGAGAATTGCGAAGTGTGTGGTTCTTCGAAATGGAAAGAAAGACCAAATCAAGACGAGGGAGCCAGTGGATCTACTAAGCGAAGTAGGAAAAAGAAGTCTGCCAAAATACTGCGTTACTTTCCTCTGATTCCTAGGCAACAAAGGTTGTTTATGTCTACGAAAACTTCTTCTGATATGAAATGGCATGCTGAAGGTCGCACTAATGATGGGATTCTTAGACATCTTGCTGATTCTCAATCTTGGAAAAAATTTGATGAAAGATATCCTGATTCTGCGGAAGATCCTCGGAATGTGAGACTTGGACTAGCTAGTGATGGTTTCAACCCTTTCAGGCAAATGAGTATTACATACAGTATATGGCCGGTTGTGTTAATACCATACAATTTGCCGCCTTGGAAATGCATGAAGCAGTCCTCATTTATTTTGTCCATGATAGTTCCTGAACCGAAAGGTCCTGGAATGATATAGATGTGTACCTACAACCGTTAATAGATGAACTTTAGAAGTTGTGGGTGGGTGTTCCAACCTATGATGCTGTGGCTAAAGAAACATTTTCTCTTCGGGCCGTGTTGTCTTAGACAATCAATGATTTTTCAGTATATGCAAATTTATCTGGATATAGTACTAAAGGACGTTATGCATGTCCATGTTGTGCTGACCAAACTAGTTCAAAGTGGTTGTACAATGGCAGAAAGTTTTGCTATATGGGTCATAGGAGATGGTTGCCTGACACACATATATTTCGGGCAGAGACAACACCATTTGATGGTACCGACGAGTGGGAACATGCTCCTGGGTCTTCTTCTGGTTTAGATATTTTGAGGCGGGTAGATGGTCATCAATTCAAATATGGAAAAGAACCAGAAGTCAGGACAAAGGGCAAGAAAAGGGCAAGGCCAGAGCAAGGTGGGGAGACCGAGCTATATGGCGAAGATGAGGATCAAAACATGACGAGTTTAGGTGCATGGAAGAAGAAGAGTATTTTCTTCAAGTTGCCGTATTGGGAATTCAACTTATTGCGACATAATTTAGATGTGATGCATATCGGAAAAAATATTGGTGAAAATTGTATAGGAACAGTTATGGGAGATGACCGAAAGATAAAGGACAATCTCAAGAGCCGACTTGATTTGAAGTCAATGGGCATCCGACATGAGTTGCACCCAGAAGAATTGCCGAACGGGAAAGTACTCTTACCTCCTGCAATCTATTCAATGTCAAAATCGGAGTTGGAATTGTTTTGCAAAGTACTACTGGAACTTAAAGTTCCTGATGGCTATTCTTCTAACATGGCAAGATGTGTCAACTTTAAAGAGAAGAGGCTTCAGGGTCTAAAGTCACACGACTACCACATCCTAATGCAGGATCTCCTTCCTGTGGCCCTAAGGTCTTCAATGTGTGAGCAAGTCACTACTGTCCTGAAAGATCTTTGTAGCATATATAAAGGTATTTGCTCAAGAATGCTTCGTGTTGAAGATATTGACTAATTGGAGCAGCAGGCGGCATTGACACTTAGTAAAATGGAGATGATATTTCCTCCATCGTTCTTCACTATAATGATTCACTTGATAATCCACCTTGCTGGTGAAGCCAGAATCGGCGGTCCTGTTCACTATCGGTGGATGTACCCCATTGAGAGGTAAAAGAATTCATTCATCTTATGAAATTGAATTTTCAAAAGCTCATTTCTTTTAATCTCCTAATCCGCTCTAATTCATTAATTGTACATGTTCAGGTACCTATACCGGCTAAAGAGTTATGTGAAAAATAGAGCATATCCTGAAGGGTCAATAGCTCAGGGATATCTATCAGAGGAGTGCTCACATTTTTTTTCCAGGTATTTGCCGGGTGTGGAGACATCTTCGAGTAGACCACGTAGAAATCCAGACATTTCCAACCTTGATGGTGCTCAATATCTTTTTGATACCGCTGGTACTACTGTTGGTAAAGTTGATGCATTTGAGCTCGATAGCTTAGCGTGGGAACAGACACATCGATATGTGCTAGATCACCATGCATCAGTGGAACCACTTCGAAAGTAAGTTGCTTTTGAATTTAAATCGAATATAGTGAAAACCGCGGAGTTCGATATTAACTTACTTTTGTTATTCCTTATCTCAATTGCTTGTTTTTTAGCAAATTTGTCAGGGACATCAAACGAAGGGCTAGACCAAGAAGACTACCACCACGTGAACAAAACAAGTTGATGAATGAAAAATTTCATAAGTGGTTTGAATCTCATGTAGGTGAATTACAGTTATGCAAGTTAATCTTTATTATATCTACATTTTCTATGGTGCTGATACGATTTGCGCAAAATTAATAGGTACATTCTTTGGGTCCTGAAGGTGCGTCATCTGAAATACAAGTACTTGCCAAAGGTCCCTATCAGATGGTCAAAAGATATGGAGGATACATATTCAATGGTTTTAGATTTCGTACTAAGGATCGTGAATGTAATTTGAAGTCTCAAAATAGTGGAATGGTAGTGACGTCTAAGACTAGAAGTTATGCTTCCAAATCGGACACGAGGCCTGTAGATGGAGATCTCGACTACTATGGAGTGCTCATGGATATCATTGAGTTGAATTATTTTGGTCATTTCCGTGTTGTCTTATTTCGTGGGGATTGGGCTGAGTTTGATAGAAATTTTGCTAACAACAAGGATAAGCTTGGCTTCACAGTTGTAAACTTCTCAAAATTGATTCACATCGGTACACACATTAGCCATGAGCCATTTGTGTTTCCATCCCAAGTGCAACAAGTGTTCTACATTGAAGATCCAACCCTGCCAAAATCATATGTGGCTCTCCCTATGCAACCAAGAGATGTATTCCAACTGGGCAATACTTCAGAAGATGAAGACGGTGAAGTCATGAACAGTTACATTGCTTCTGAGTTTCCTGTTTTTGATGTAAACACAACCGACCTTGGAATTTGCGGGACTTGGCTCCGCAAGGATGGAGAAGAGGGCGATGTATTGGAAGATGTCGTATTGTAGTTTACTTGATTTTCAATCCCAATATTATATGTCTGTAATTTTCGTGTCTTAAATCTTGTTGTAATATTATGTCTGTAATTCCGAACATGTTTATTGTGAATTTAATACACCGGTTTAATTATCTTTCTATTTTCTACTGCTTGGTATTATTTACATTAAACTATGCTTAGTGTCATTTGAACCAAACTATCATTGTAATTTAATTTGTTACAAATCTCATTTTTTTAATTTTTTTATAATTATGTTGGTTTGTTAATCCTACTAAAGTACAAATTTTATGATAGTTATTATAAAAATGTTATTAATTAAATTTGCATCTCTAAGGAAGTTATTGAATCCTTGACAGGTACAACATGCCGAGGCGTGGAAAGAGGGTAAATATAAATGATGGCAACGAGAGCCATAGGGATGGGCAGCCACTAAATAATAGTGGCAGTCAAACATATGAGGGTGAGGGTAGCACGCCGCCCACTGTCAAAAAACATCGGTAAGTCTTTAAATTGGTATTTTTAAAGAGATTATGGTCTTGAATGTATGAAAGACACGTACTAGTATTTGTGAGTCTGCATTGTGGCTGTTGTCTATAAGCATTTCGTCTATGTTTCTTAAGTGGGCTGTGATTAGAAAGAAAGGGCTGGAGTGGAGATCTGAAAACCCAAATAGAGACATCTCGTTTATTATAATCTATACTTATTGTTGGACCAACCCCCTCTTGCTGTTGTTGCTGATGTCTCTTTGTGTGCGTGTGTTGAAGAGAATGAAGGGATGCGAGAGAGTTGAGGAAAATGCCGCTATGTTAGGCTGGTGTATCCTCATTCTCTACCATCCTTCTTTCTGGCTCCATATATGGCTTCTATATTAAATTGGTTTCCTTCCACGATGACAGTCCGTAATACTACACTTGATATGAGCCCTGTTCATAGCTGCACCCTATTGCATACTCACAAATAACTAATACGTGTCGTTCATGCATTGTATGACCAACCCCACTTTGGTACATAACATGGTATAGATGACATTGTATGACCTGTAAACAAGATTTGTTCAGCCGTGTTGTTGTACTGATTTGGAGGATTTTGGTATGCTAACAGCATACTTAGTTTGGAAGTGAACCCATTTTGGTTAAAAAATCATTCCAAAGATGGCAATCAGATGCATGAAATCAGCTTCTTTAACAGTATCTGAAAATGAAAATTTCCATTATCTGAGCATATATGTTTCTTTAACAGTGACTGTGAACAATTGTTCTTAATTGGGCTGTGATTAGAAAGAGACGAGTTGGAGTGGAGATCTGGAAACCCATATAGAGACATCTAGTTCATAATAATTTATTATTATTGTTGTTCTTGTCGCTCTTGCTGTTGTTGCTGATGTCTCTATGTGTTCGTGTGCTGAAGGGAAAGAAGGTATGAGAGAGAGATGAGGAAAATGCCACTATGTTAGCCTGGTGTATCCTCATTCTCTACCATTCCTCTTTCTGGCTTCTATATTTGGTTTCCTTCCACGATGACAATTCCTTAAAACTACACTTGATATAAGCCCTATTCGTATTTTTCTTCAATGAAGAATTGATCTATGACTACAATCTCCATTCAAAACCCAATTGTTCTATATTTGGTTCCCTCTTGCTGTTGTTGCTGTTGTTGCTGATGTCTCATCTTCTTTTACTGTTAGTGAAGCTTATTTTCATGCATCTGATTGTCATCTTGGCATGTTTTTTTGACCAAAATGGGTTCACTGTGAACTGAGGATGCTATAAGGACGTATGCCAAAATCCTCCGGATATGTATAACCATTGGGTTTTAGATTTAGTTGGGCTAAAGAATTAATAGAGCAACATATATGCTCAGATAATGGAAATTTTCATTTTCAGATACTGTTAATGAAGCTGATTGCCATCTTAGGCATGATTTTTTAACATAAAATGGGTACACTTCCAAACTAAGTATGCTGCTAGCATCCTCATCTTCTTTTACTGTTAGTATAGCTTATCTCATCCATCTGATTGTCATCTTGGCATCTTTTTTTTACCAAAGTGGTTCACTGTGAACTGAGGATGCTATAGGTACGTATGCCAAAATCCTCCGGATATGCACAACAATTGGGTTTTAGGTTTAGTTGGGCTAAAGAATTAGTAGAGCAACATATATGCTCAGATAATGGGTATTTTCATTTTCAGATACTGTTAGATAAGCTGATTGCCATCTTAGGCATGATTTTGTAACAAAAAATGGGTTCACTTCCAAACTAAGTATGCTGCTAGCATCCTCATCTTCTTTCACTGTTAGTGAAGCTTATTTTCATGCATCTGATTGTCATCTTGGCTTGTTTTTTTGACCAAAATGGGTTTACTGTGAACTGAGGATGCTATAGGTACGTATGCCAAAATCCTCCGGATATGCACAACAATTGGGTTTTAGATTTAGTTGGGCTAAAGAATTAGTAGAGCAATATATATGCTCAGATAATGGGTATTTTCATTTTCAGATACTGTTAGATAAGCTGATTTCCATCTTAGGCATGATTTTGTAACAAAAAATGGGTTCACTTCCAAACTAAGTATGCTGCTAGCATCCTCATCTTCTTTTACTGTTAGTGAAACTTATTTTCATGCATCTGATTGTCATCTTGGCATGTTTTTTTGACCAAAATGGGTTCACTGTGAACTGAGGATGTTATAGGTACGTATGCCAAAATCCTCCGGGTATGCACAACAATTGGGCTTTAGATTTAGTTGGGCTAAAAAATAAGAAGTCTCAACATATATGCTCAGATAATGGGTGTTTTCATTTTCAGATACTGTTAGATAAGCTGATTGCCATCTTAGGCATGATTTTGTAACAAAAAATGGGTTCACTTCCAAACTAAGTATGCTGCTAGCATCCTCATCTTCTTTTACTTTTAGTGAAGCTTATTTTCATGCATCTGATTGTCATCTTGGCATTTTTTTTGACCAAAATGGGTTCACTGTGAACTGAGGATGCTATAAGGACGTATGCCAAAATCCTCCGGATATGCACACAATTGGGTTTTAGATTTAGTTGGGCTAAAGAATCAGTAGAGCAACATATATGCTCAGATAATGGAAATTTTCATTTTCAGATACTGTTAATGAAGCTGATTGCCATCTTAGGCATGATTTTTTAACAAAAAATGGGTACACTTCCAAACTAAGTATGCTGCTAGCATCCTCATCTTCTTTTACTGTTAGTGAAACTTATTTTCATGCATCTGATTGTCATCTTGGCATGTTTTTTTGACCAAAATGGGTTCACTGTGAACTGAGGATGGTATAGGTACGTATGCCAAAATCCTCCGGGTATGCACAACAATTGGGTTTTAGATTTAGTTGGGCTAAACAATAAGAAGTCTCAACATATATGCTCAGATAATGGGTATTTTCATTTTCAGATACTATTAGATAAGCTGATTGCCATCTTAGGCATGATTTTGTAACAAAAAATGGGTTCACTTCCAAACTAAGTATGCTGCTAGCATCCTCATCTTCTTTTACTGTTAGTGATGCTTATTTTCATGCATCTGATTGTCATCTTGGCATGTTTTTTTGACCAAAATGGGTTCACTGTGAACTGAGGATGCTATAGGTACGTATGCCAAAATCCTCCGGGTATGCACAACAATTGGGTTTTAGATTTAGTTGGGCTAAAGAATAAGAAGTCTCAACATATATGCTCAGATAATGGGTATTTTCATTTTCAGATACTGTTAGATAAGCTGATTGCCATCTTAGGCATGATTTTTTAACATAAAATGGGTACACTTCCAAACTAAGTATGTTGCTAGCATCCTTATCTTCTTTTACTTTTAGTGAGGCTTATTTTCATGAACCTGATTGTCATCTTGGCATGTTTTTTTGACCAAAATGGGTTCACTGTGAACTGAGGATGCTATAGGTACGTATGCCAAAATCCTCTGGATATGTACAACAATTGGGTTTTAGATTTAGTTGGGCTGAAGAATTAGTCGAGCAACATATATGCTCAGATAATGGATATTTTCATTTTCAGATACTGTTAATGAACCTGATTGCCATTTTTGGCATGATTTTTTAACAAAAAATGGGTGCACTTCCAAACTAAGTATGTTGCTAGCATCCTCATCTTCTTTTACTGTTAGTGAAGCTTATTTTCATGCATCTGATTGTCATCTTGGCATGTTTTTTTGACCAAAATGGGTTCACTGTAAACTGAGGATACTATAGGTACGTATGCCAAAATCCTCCGGGTATGCACAACAATTGGGTTTTAGATTTAGTTGGGCTAAACAATAAGAAGTCTCAACATATATGCTCAGATAATGGATATTTTCATTTTCAGATACTGTTAATGAAGCTGATTGCCATCTTTGGCAAATTTTGATTGGGCTGTGATTGGATTGTTTAGTGGCTGTTGTCTATGTTCTTAATTGGGCTGTGATTAGAAAGAGAGGGCTTGAGTGGAGATCTGGAAACCCATATAGAGACATCTTGTTCATAATAATTTATTATTATTGTTGTTCTTGTCGCTCTTGCTGTTGTTGCTGATGTCTCTTTGTGTTCGTGTGCTGAAGGGAAACAAGGGATGAGAGAGAGATGAGGAAAATGCCGTTATGTTAGCCTGGTGTATCCAAAGTCTCTACCATTCTTCTTTCTGTTTCCATTTCTGGCTTCTATATTTGGTTTCCTTCCACGATGTCAGTTCCCTAAAAATACACTTGATATGAGCCTTATCTTATTTTTCTTAATTTTCTTATATTTGGTTTCCTTCCACGATGACAGTTTCATGGATTGGCTGAACAATCCATGAAAGACATGCTTAGATACTGAATTTTCATTTGTTTTACTGTTTTAGATAGTGGATATTCCCAATCAGAGGAGAATATTAAGGTTTCAAGTTAAATACTAAATTTTCATTTGTTTTGTTGTTTTAGATATATTTAAAAACAAAATTAAGTACTAGATTTTTAGCATTGCAATGTAATTATTTTACCTCTGTATATATCATTAACAATTCCATTTGCAATTGGCACTTTGATTTTATAATTTAAGATACAGGTAGATCTTTTTGCAAGTTCAAAAAATATGTATATTCTGTATTGTGGTCTACTGTTGAATTAAACTTTTTTTTTTTCACAGAGCGGTCGCCCAGATGAAGGAAATTCTGATGATCAGAACTGAAGCTACTCGAGGGGTATGAATCTGCGGTCCTCCTTGCTGTTCTTATGTCCTCCTTGCTGTATGGTTGTTGTTCTTATGTCCTCCTCCTTGCTGTTGTTATGTAAGACTGGTTTTTTTTATGAGAGTTATGTCAGACTTTTAATTTGGGATATTTTGGATATTTGTCAGACTGGTTTGTTTGGATATTTGGGATGTTAGTCCCTATATTAATTTGTTAATTATGACACTGTTAATTAATCAATAAATTTGGACGTTGATATGACACATGTGAAACTTTGTTATCTTTAATTATTCTTGTGTTTGGTTGTGATTCGCGCAGTAATATGCAACGAAATTGGTTGAATTAGTTGTGAATTAGTTTACAGGTTTTGTAAATGAAACTGTGAATTGAAATCGAACGGAAAGCCGGAGTATCGAAAATAAACGGGCATAGCTAGACCGGCGTTTCAAAAAACGCCGGTCTATCTAATCAATTTGTTGGAGTGTGCGATATACCGGTGTTCCCACACACGCCGGTGTATGTCATCAGCTGTAACGGCACCGAGGAACACCGGCGTTTTACAAACGCCGGTGTACCTAACTACATCGGCATTTTGTGGTCGCATCGGTGATTGTAAGTAGGGAAAACCGGGCACTCATAAACGCACATACACCGGCGCTCTATGACCGCCGGTATACTTTCATTCTACACCGGCGTTTCTATAAACGCCGGTGAATGGATAAATACCGGCGGTTTACGACCGCCGGTGAATGTATATAGGGTGTAAAAGAACGGCACTCAGAGACCCCCATACACCGGCGTTTGCTGGCCGCCGGTGTAGTTGTAACATTTACCGGCATCCAGTAAAAGCGCCGGTGTATACCCCTTCCTTTCCGCGATGCTCGCTTCGGCGGCATTTGGACCGGCGCTATTATAAACGCCGGTGAAAGTTTCACCGGCGTAAAAAAACGCCGGTAAAGACGTAAAAAAATGCCGGGAAATCGAGTATCTTTTGTAATGTGATAAGATTGGGAGAGGGAGAAAGTTAAGGTTACGGTTTTATTTCCAAGTGGAGGAGCTGCACAATTTTTCAAACGCTCGAGTTTGATACTTGTCTCCCATCATCATTTCCTCAACGAAACCAACAAAGAAAATCAACCCTGAAGAAAATGAATCAACTGAAGTTTCAAGAATTGATTTTTTTTTTGAACGCATACCATGCATGGAACCAAAAAAAAAATCACTGATAGTTGAGAATATACCAACCAAATCCGTAACTATCAAGAGCATAAAATATACAGACAGAACATAGACAGAAAAGTGTAAGGTTTGTCTAGTGCTACCAAGGAACAAATTGCGAGAATAGAATTTCCGACGACCACCTTTAATTACTTCCATATTTTATCACTATCAAGAAGCAGTGACGCTAACTATATAGAGGACACAAACAACAAAAGAAAATTGTAACAAACAATCACACAAAGCACATACAAAAAACATGACCCTAAAACAAAAAGCTCTACCCGCAATTAGGAAAAAAACATAAGCTGAAGAGCAACATTCCGAAGAGAACCTTTGTTCAGCAAAATAGGTCAATACAAAGTTCAAACACAATCACATCACCCATTAAGAAATTGTAAAACAAAACAACAAAAAAATATTGCTATCGCGGAATTCTTATATCAAATGGAAACAATGACGCACAGGCATGCGCTTAACTTGCCCAAAACTCACCACTGGATTTTCTGACATTCTCTCTTTCCTAACCTTCCAACATGGTTGTAACCATTATAACTGCCTCGCCATTGTTGTTGATAAGATTGAGAGAGCGAGCAAGTTAAGTGTTAGATACTATATTAGATTAAATATTGGTTTAGTCCCGTATTGGTTATGTAACAGTTTAGTCTTCCATTCTCTCCTATATATAAGAGCCTATTATATTCAGTTTATTCAATCAAAAAAAGAATATTTTCCTATTCTTAATTCTAACATGGTATCAGAGCCAATAATCCTATAAGGCCTATACTAATTTTATCCTCGTCGTCGAGGTGGAGTGGTTCTTGTCTTCATCGAAATCACTCCACCTCCCGACATCTTTTTTTTCTCTCCCGTTCTGATCAAAACCCTAATTTCTCCCAAAACCCTAAATCTCCAAAACCCTAGCCGTCATCTAACAACAAGATCCAAAACCCTAGCCGTCATCGGCATCGTCACTGTTTGGCGGCGCACCCAACCTCCTGCAACCAACTCCAGCCACTCAACCCCTTCTCCCTCAAGCTCTGGATCCTCTAACTACAATCCCTCACCCACCAGCACCTCTTCACCCGTGCCCGCCGCACCTTCGACCGCGCCTTCCCCATCACCCACCATTAAAGCTGCCATTTTTGAAGCCTTCTTCTCCACTCTTCTCCTCCGTCCATCTCTCTCCCTTTCCTCTCTCTTCCAAACCCAAACCCAAACCCCCATTTCCCCCAATCCTAAAAAAAACCCAACTTCTCTTTCGCTATTCCCAACCAAGCCCATCTCTCTCAATCCATTTCCCAAATCCAGTCGACCCAATTTCACCACTTCATCCTTCAACCTCGCAAACCCAGAAAATATCCTATAAAAAAACTTCTATTTTGGTCGGTTTCAACAATTTTCGATCCACACCCACTGTTTACCACCAAATCTCTAACTCTCGATAAACCCAGTCGCCTTCTTCCCCTGAGCGCCGCTGCGATCCAGTCTACGTCGCACCCCGCTCGCCGTCAGCCCCACCGTCGAGCCAGACCCCCCCAAACCGAAGCTGCAGCCCATTACTGCCAGTGCTGCTCTCTCTCTTGCTCTGTTGATGTTGTCTCTTTGTTTTGTTTAGGTGCTCTTTTGCATGTATTGTGCACGTGCGATCTTGTGTTGGTTAGTGTGTTGTTGCTATTTTCCTTTTAAAAAAAAATTTAAAAAAAAAACTACTTGCAGGTTCTTGTGCTTCTACATGTAGATCGTCAACTCACTCCGGTCGATCGATCGTTTCTTGTGCTTCTACGTCTAGATCGTCAACTCACTCCAGTTGATCGATCGTGAGTTTGAGATGGGGTGTTATCAGCATCCAGTTCTCAGTTCAGTGATGAGATCACAACATCGACAATTCTCAAGTCTGATGTGAGATCCGATCATCGACTATGCCTCAAGTCAGGGGTGAGATCCCGTCAGTCTATTTCTCAGTTCAGGGATGAGATCCCATCATCGACTATGTCTCAAGTCAGGGGTGAGATCTCATTACAGATCGGGATATGGAGATCCCGCCACTGTTCGGGGTGAGATCTCAACAGTGCGTCACCACTACTTCCTTCCGCAATACTTTAGTTCTCAGTTTCCGTCACATGCGCCATCAAGCGTCGTTGCTGCATCACAGTTTACCGTTCCTTCCATATGAACATCGTCAGTATTTCAAACTCTTGTTGTTTGAACCAACTTGAGTTTGAGAGGGGGTGTTAGATATTATATTAGATTAAATATTAGTTTAGTCCCGTATTGGTTATGTAATAGTTTAGTCTTCCATTCTCTCCTATAGATAGGAGCCTATTGTATTCAGTTTATTCAATGAAAAATAGAATATTTTCCTATTACTAATTCTAACATTAAGGTTATTGTTTTGAAGAAGAGAATGTGCGCAATCTGTCAAACATTCAAGTTCGATATTTTACCATCATTCCCATCACCTCAATAGAACCAACGAACAAAATGAACACCCAAAAAAACCAGTAAACCAAAAAGTGTCCAGAAATAATCATTTGACTACACATCATGCATGTAAAGAAAAAAAAATGTTGATAATTGAAGGTACACCAACCAAATCCTCAACCAACAGGGCATAAAACAAGATAGGCATAAAAGTATAAGGTCCGTCCAATGTTACTGAGGGACACAGTGCAAGAACAGAAATTCCCACAAATACGTTCACTTCGATTATTTGTAACCCTGAAGAAGTAGGCACACTAATTGCGCAGAAGACACAATCACCCAAAGAAAAGTGTCCATATCAATCCAGAAAGAAACTGTAGAAACCAACAGGTTTTTTTTTTTTGCACCAACCATGCCAAGTACCCTGATGAAGAAACGAACCTCCCTAAAAACCAAAAATCAGAAAGGAGTAAAACAACCAACGACAGATAAGCAACAATAAATAACATGTAAGATGAAAAATCACCCATGCAGTAATAAGAATGAAACGGAATTGCTGAGAGAACTTCAGAGCATGAAATTATACATTTTCCTGTAAGTGGACGCCGAGAGGGTAAACTTGAAATATATAGGAAAAAGTACAAAAGTAAATTTAAGAGTGACAACAAAATAAGAAACTTATAACGAACAACCTAAAAATATATAGAAGATGCGAAATAGTCATGGTAATGACCATCACATACAAAAACATAAAACCAAATCTAACAACAGCGTACTGAAAAGGGAAAAAAGAGGAGGGAGGAGGAGGGGGGGGGGGGGGGGAATCCCCCATAACGAACAACCGAAAAATATATGTAATAATTCATTCATATTGGACAAATTATCAAAACAGGAACAACATGTGTACGAAAAATAACTAGCAGCGCGCTGTGAGTGGCAAACAAACTTCTAAGAGAAAACCTCGCAAATTATAGAATGAACAGAAATTACAATGTGTCCCGCTAACAACACATACAATGTGTCCCGGAAGGGTCCTCCACGAGGTCTGAGAAACAAATTTCTAACAAAAGACTTGCAATATTATAAATCCAACAGAAAGCAAACCACATCTTGCTAATGACACATACAATAAAGAAAATTGAACATCAACTAACATCATGCAACACCAAAAAATGATATGTGCAGCTATAACAACCAAACAATGCAACCAAAAGATCTGTAGAGACAAAAAATACCTTTTCCTGCAACTGGAATCGTGGAACCGAAACAAAATACCAAAAAGATCAACACAAAGTAAACTGTAATTAAGGGCAAAATAATGGGGACAACTTTTACAGCAACTGCAGTATGCATGAGCATGCCAATAATATACATACCCAAAAAAGCCACCAAGTAGCACCGGCCAACAAATTTCAAATAAAAATAATGCAGTAGTATACAACCACCACAAACCCAAATATAGCACAACTACTATACATGCAACAAACAAAATCAATTCAAATGAAAGATGACACATGCAGTAACAATAACTAAATCAAGTGGGTGAAAGAACCCCAGAGCAAAAAACTAACTTCCCCGTAACCGAAAGCCCGCGACGCAAAACTGAAAGAAAACGCAAAAATATATAAACAAATAATTTTAAACAACCCCCCCCCCCCCCCCAAAAAAAAAGAAGAACAAAACTTAACCAAGAAGCGAGAATCCAAAGAAGGCTGAAATTTTGCGATGAAGCAAACCCAAGTAGAAGCCTTACTGACCGAAACTTTGAACCCCAAGCATACTAAACGTGGACGAGAAATGGCCACGTAGAAGTTTCATTAACTATAACGCCCCTGCCCCTAGCTCAGACAATTTATACAATTTAGAAGACAAATTAGATACTATGTAGTACAACTGCGCACCACAGGCTGCCTCTCAAAAGGTGGTTAACCGAATTGGTGACTCTTGATCATAGGCAATAGTATTTACATATTATTTTATTTATTTAATCTCCCAATATGGGACTAAATGCACTTAACTCTCTCGTTCTCTCTTTGGCGAAATACACAGCAACAGGTGGGCCCCCATTCAAAGGCTGACGTCAGCCTAATATTCAACAGCATATATACTTGTTGTTTCCACAGATCGTGAGTCCCCCACCACTATTCCTTTTCAAATAAATTACATCCATGCCATCCATGCATATTATCAAACAGCCACACTATTTTCAAATAATATATATATATATATATATATATATATATATATATATATATATATATATATATATAGGGGTGTTACATTAACCATTCAGAAATCGTGAACGGCCCAGATTGAAAGGTGTACTATATCGGGTCAGGTGGACTCCTCTGTAAGGCAGGTTTCGTCTCGGTCCTGTATGGGTCGTAATACTCGACCCAAAAATGCACCCGCTAGAACATCCCAGAACGGAGCGGACAGAATGAGTGCGGCGAGCTCGAACAACTGAGAGTCGTGGACATCTTCGGCCGGAATCCATGCGTGAAAATTCAGCCCTTTTAGAAGTGAGGCAATGAGAAGAAGAGGAAAGAAGTGTTCCCTCTCTCTCTATCTCTTTTCGAAAAATCGAAGGAGACTACAAGCTCAACAAAGACCTTCCCCATTCGGAAAAGGAATTTTTAACTAAACAATCTGGAATTTCCGCCAAATTTATAGAGGAGGAAGAGCTACGATAGAGATTAGGGTTTTCAAAATTGTTGAATTGCCTCCCAAATTGTGCACATGAGAAGGATAAGAAGAAGAAGCACGAACCACATGTTTTCTCTCTCCTTACTTTCGCATAATGGGTGATATAGTCACCCAGTTAGATCATCCACACATAAAGAAATCAACAGTTCGCCAGGGAGACCCTCTCTCGTCCTTCCTCTTTCCCCTGGTTACTGATGTTTTTAGTAGACTCTTTCGCAAGGCGTGGGAAGCTCAGGCTATTGAGGGCTTGGGTGACTCGCACCGTTTTAATGGTGTTCTTAACCTGCAGTATGCGGATGACACTATCATCTTTGTGAAACCAAACTCCCACTCTCTCCGTAACCTTAAGCTACTCCTCTACTGTTTTGAACTGTCTTCGGGTCTTGCGATCAATTTCCAAAAATCGTCGGTTCTCTGGCTGGGTGGCTCGTCCAACCGTCAGATCGAGATCTCTAATTTTTTCAACTGTCCTATCGCCTCCTTTCCTATTACGTATTTGGGCATCCCGTTGAGATGGGGCAAATTGCATAAATCGAACTGGTTGCCTTTGGTGGATAAGGTCGAATCCAGGCTTAACGTTTGGACAGGAAAGCTCCTCTCCCGAGGGGGCAGACTTATCCTTCTCAACTCGGTCCTCTCGTCTGTCCCTCTCTATATGATGTCCTTCTATTACGTTCCCTCTTGGGTTATCAAGAGGATCGATCAAATCAGAAGTAATTTTTTCTAGTCTGGTTCCCCTATTTTCAAACCAGGCTCTCACCTTTGCAACTGGAATCTGGTTTTCTCCTCTAAGGAGGCTGGGGGATTGGGGGTTCTGAATCTCCGGAACCTTAACATTGCCCTCTTGGGTAAATGGATTTGGAGGTTCTTTAAATTCGATCACCTTCCCTGAATTCAAAGTATCAAGGCCAATTGCTTCCCCAACGGTCGATGGTGGTATTTCCCCCCACCGTCCATCGCAATGCTTCCCCCTTCTGGAAGGGCGTTTGGAAAGAGGCTGCCGCTTTTCGGTGTGGCATTTCACACGTTTGCAGTGACAGGTCTTTGGCTTGGCAATACAAAACTGGCAACTTCCTTCCCGACTTTATACAATTTGGCTTCCTACCCTCATGCCACGGTGGCAGACTCCTTCACCATCGCGTCCTCTCAAAGGCTATGGTCTATCCCTTTCTCTGACTATCTCCCTCTTCACTTAACTTCAGACTTCATCGCTCTTCAATCCTCCCTTAACGATTACGTCTGGTTTCCCAAGGAGGATATTTCTTGGCGGTGGGACTCGACGGGTATTTTCTCGGTAAATACGTTTTATCGATTCCTTAACTTTAGAGGCCTTATCTCCCCTTTTGCCGGTTTCATTTGGCAATCCTGTGCCCCTCTAAAGGTTAAAATTGTTACGTGGCTAGCATTCAACAATAAGCTGCTCACGGCTGAGATCCTTAACAAAAGGAATTTAGCATGGGGACAGTCTTGTCCTCTATGCTCCTCCTATTTCGAAGACACTGACCATCTGTTTGTGGGTTGCGATTTCACGCGCCCGTTATGGAAAATCACTTCTCTGGTGTGGGAAGTTTCTTCCATCCCTCCTAATTTACAATCCTGCTGGTCTTATCCTCCCCTCAACAAAAAATACCACTCATCGTGGAACCTCTCGGTTCAAATCATTATTTGGGTCATTTGGTTAGAGCGTAACAAAAGACTATTCAGGCATTGTGCTGCTCCTATCAATAGTATTATAGAAGATTTTTTCTTTTTCTTTCGGTTCTGGTCTTCAATCCTCAAAAATGAAGCTAGAGATGCTCTCCTCAGTTTTAGGCTTGACGAGGCGTTTCTTTGCCTTCGCACCCTTAATGCTATTTAAGTTTCTTTCCATTTCCTTTGCAGTTGGATTCTAACTATTCTTTTCTGAGCTTTTTCCTCTTTCTTCTTTGCAGGATTAACTATGCTTCGGTCGGGATTTTCTAGTGGTGACGCCATAGCATCTTTTTGTTGGGCTGTTGTACATCCCTCTCTTGCTTTTTGAGGTGGTTCTTCCTTGTTATGACCACTTCCTCTTTAAAACTTTATGTTCTCTTTCCCTGGGGCTCTAGATCCCCCAGTTGGCTTTTGTTATGATGTTGGTGTTTTATGTTATGGCTGATCTATTTCCTGGCTGCGGCTTTGTATTGGCAATGGCCATTATGTTTATGTTTGTGGTTTGCTTTTGGTCTTTTCGTCGCATCCCATGGCTGTTATATTTTTTTGCGGGTATGTTTTGGGTCTGGCCGATCGTGGCATGCTTTTCTTTCTCTGGACTGGTAATTGTTAGCGTTTTGTTCGCTTGTGTATTCTCTTGCGTCTCGTTGTTTTTCGATTGGCCTTGTTTCTGTCGACTTCCTTCTCTCTTTTGGAGCTGTTTTCCGGATGGTTGCGGCCTCCCGGCCCTGGCTATCTTCGGAGGTCCAGAGGGCAGCTGTGTTCTTGGTCTCATGTTGTCGGTTCCTCAGTCCAGTCGTCCTTTGCCAGGCATGGAGTTTTCGATAGGCTCAGTGAGGCGATGTGAGCAGTTTTCAGATCGGGGGGGTGATCTCAGCCCGATCGTTGCGCCGATCGTGTCCCTCCTCTCGTCGGATGCAAGGTCTCGACAACTTTGCTGCTCTCTTTTGTTCTGCCCGGTTCATTTCTTGGGATTTCGGCTGCCAACGACGTTAGAATGTTCTGTTGTCTCGATGTGTTTTGCTCTAGTTGTCTCTTATAGGTGGGTTTCTCTCAGTTGTTAGATTGCTCCTTCTTGGAGTACTACTCTGTTAGTTTTTCGGTTTTAATTCTGGTAAAACTGGTTTTGTATTTGACTTTTTGACGGTTATTAATATATTTGATCGCGTGGCTGGAGTCTTCGGGCTCTATCCGGTTCATCAAAAAAAACAGTTGGAGAGTATGCGTAAGAAAAGAATGAGATTTATATCAGAGAGAGAAGGGCAGAGATGACATTTGCATTTTTAAAAGAATATTTGAAATTTAAAAATCGCCGATTTTTTGCCCCACTCATGCAATTAGATATAAAAATAGATACACCTAGGATATGCAATTTCAATTGCATTCCAGGAGGATTAATTAAAAGTACATTTTTAAAGAAGTTGAAGGAGGGAATTTAAATTCCAATTTGTCCACTCCATATGTCATATGTAAAGTGGTACGTATATATAAACTAGCTTGGTACTAATCTCTTGCAAACAATATTTGTCAGTCGATACACTGAATTGAACACTTCTTCGTACGTTTTTTTATACCAAGCACTCAGTATATGGAGGTTAGGTATTGAAAAGTGTTAGAAGGCACTCTTAAAACGTGAATAATATTTGGTGTTTGATGGAAATGCACTTTGTGATATGTACATTTTTATGAGGTGGGAGACGAAAATTATCATTCATGTGGGGGATTGATGGAAATCGGTTCCTTCTTATTCTACTCATCGAGACGAATAAAATGATGTACTCACATGTCCAAAATGGATTTCAAATGAAGGAAATTTTGCCTCGAAGTTAGTATGTTGAAATGAAGAATTGGACTTTTTGCCTGGCATGTGGTATTAGATGTTAATTCCATATCGAAAAAGAGCAAAGAAGCAAGCGAGTTAATAAGTTAAAAACTTAGCCAAAGGGTTGTGCCCCTAGGGACACGCAACTTGGGCTTCAGTTGAAACACGCGCGTGTGCCCGCCGGCCGGCCGAGCTGGGCTTGGGCTTGGACTTAAAACAGTAACTTATTTTTTACCCGTTTCTGATTCTGAAAAAATTCAGCAGTTGCAACTGTCGGGGCAATTGTTTCTTGTACAATTGTGCAACCTCCTGGGCATAGGGCTATATATAGGAGCCCATCCTAATCAAATCGGAATCCCATTTTCTTTCCTACCACCCTGTATCAGTGCTGACTTAACACAAATATTGTTGTCATATCCATCTCGACCGAGCCTTCGTTATTCCACTGTAAGTTAACAAAGTTCAGACTGTTGTATCTTAGGAGACGACCGCCTAATCAACTGTGTACACTGTAATAGTGGCAGAAATAACGTCTTAAGGACATTGTTTTTTAACAAGCCTCAGTCTATTTGTTCACCATATTCAAGGTCGGAATCGAAGATAAAATTATCTTCTTTCTGTGCTTTGTTTATAGTGAATACGCTGTTTACGAAACAGTTCTTTTTAGTTCACGATTATCAAGGTTCAAATTGAAGATATATTATCTTCCTTTTGTTCTTTGTTGATAGTGAATTTTTCTGTTTGCGAAACAGTACAAGTGTGATTAAATTTGAGCAGAGATTTAATTAAGTTTTATTAACTTTTTCTAATAAATTTTAAATTTTCTACTCAAGGAATAACAACTTAAGACATTATTATTTTCTTCTTTTGTAGACAAAATCATGACTATTAAAACGGAACTTCCGAAAGTGGTCACAAGTATGCACAACAAGTTCAAGAATTTCAAAGGGGCTGACGTCAAGACTTAACAGACCAAAATGCTCTTCTATCTCACAACCCTTGGGTTGGAAAGGTTCCTCGAGGAGGAAGAACCTTAGCCCACTGATGGGCAAACTCTTGAAACCCAAAAGGAGACGTTTGCAGTGGTTGATGCGTAGATGCATTCAGACTTTCTTTGCAAAAACTATATCCTAAATTGTTTGGATGAAGTTCTGTACACGATATATAGTCTGCTAATTACTGCAAAGACTTTATGGAATGCTCTGGCTAAGAAGTATAAGACCGAGATCGCCATCTTGAAGAAATTTATCATTGATAAATTTATGGACTAAAAGGTGGTGGATTTTAAGTCCGTCACTGTCCTGATGTAGGAGCTTCAGATCATTATGCATGAGATTGAAGCAGATGGTCATACTGTTGGCGAATCTTTCCTCTTAGAAGCAATCACTGAAAAGTTGCTGCCATCATGGAAAGACTTCATATATTACCTTAAGCACAAAAAGAAGGAAATATCTTTGGAAGATTTTGTTTCCAGACTTAAGATTGAGGTCGACAACCGTGGAACGATCAAGACCAAAAGCGAGGAAGCTAAGGTACACGTTATGGAGAACACCGAAAGGCGTAAAGACAACTCTAACAACAAGAAGAAGAATTCCACGAAAAGGAAAGCTTCTGACCAAGGATTCAAAGATAAGAAGCCCAACAAGAAGTTCAATAAAAATTGTTGGATTTGTGGGAAGCCTGGTCATTCTGCCAAAGACTGCCGATTCAAGAAGAATGACAACACATCAGAAGCAAAAGTCACTGAGAATATTACTTCAAGCATAGATGACTTGAACCTTTCTGCGGTTGTTTCTGAATGCAACCTACTCCAACATCCTGAACAATGGTGGGTAGACACTGGTGCTACTCGACATATATATTTTGATAAGGCTATGTTCTCAACTTATCAGAAACTCGATCATAAAAAAAAGCTCGATATGGGTAATTCTGCTGTATCAATGGTCGAAGGTTGCGGACAAGTCATTCGGAAGTTCACTTCTGACAAGAATGTTATGCTGAACGATGTACTTCACATGCTAGACATCCGTAGAAACTGTTCAAATCCAATCTATGAATTGGGTAAATGCAAATTATTCACTTATAGAAACAAAAAGGAAAGATCTCTCTTATCTCCAGATCTGTGTTGTCAAAGAGAGGATTTCAGATCATGATTGAGTCAGACAAGCTGGTACTGACCAAGGCTGGAGTTTATGCCGGGAGGGGATACCTTTGTGATGGGTTATTCAAGGCTAATGTAGCCGTTGTTAGTAAAAATCATATGTACTCTGATTCGGTTATTAATAAAAGTTCAGTTTCTTATTTGCTTAAGTCTGAAACACTTTTATGTCATGATAGATTAGGGCACATAAATTTTTGAAAAATGAAAAAACCTGCAAATTTACGTTTAATTCCAAAATCTAAAGTTGATAAAATCACAAGTGTGAGATTTGTGTAGAAGCAAAAATGGTCAATAAACCATTGATGTGAATATTTGCAAGTGTACAAAATCGCAACAAGAAGTATAGTTTTAGTGAAAAAAGTGTCGAACCCACAGGAACTAATTATTTTATTGAGTACCGAAATTACTAGATGGATCACTATTTGGAAAATCGAAAGTTAATAATTAATGAAACAACTAAATTAAATTAATCTAAAGAAAATTAACTAAATTAATGAAGAGGGAGCGAGATGTGAAATTTTTATAATTTGTTAATGGAAAAATTAATTCTAGGGTTTTTGACTTCACATAGTTTATCCCACACAATTTATAATTCCATATGAATAACAAAAATTATTTTTCCAAGTTGTAGACCAAAATCCCAATTTATTCAATATTCTTTCTCAAGCAATATCAAAATTATTCTCAACTAATTATTTGTCATAGTTCATGCACAAATTACCAATTGAAAATTTATTAAGATCTATGGATTTCTTAACGGTCACGTTAACAGCAGTTCGCTCTTATAATGAGGTTTAATTTTTATTAATCACAAATTACCAGTTCGGTCTCTTCATGATTTAATAGATCATACAAATGTCTATCCACCAATTGTACGCATTAAGAATAAAAATCAAACACACAACCATGGAAAAATAGAAAAATAATATGGAATTAAAATTGTGTTCTCAAAACTAGGCTACATCGAAGCCCTAGAAAAATAAATTTAGTTCATAGTAAATTTGCAACTAACAAATATTGTCTTGGATTGCATTATAAAAATTAGAGAGAGAAAAGAGATACAAAAAGAGACTGCCTTTTTTTTGAAAGAAATTGCAAACCGAACAGTCTTAAACCGCATTCTGAAAAGCAAAATCAATTCTCTACTTTCTGTCGTCTCTGAGTTCCGAGCCACTGAATTCAGCAGCAAAACGTCACGTCAGTTCGCCTTGAACCGCATTCCAACGTCAGTCACGTCTGCTGGCTCTATTGCGCCTCGAAATGCGAGCTAGTTCACGTCAGCCAAAGCCACGTCAGCCAGCTGCTTCTCTCTTCTATCATCTGGAGCCCCACGTGAAGCAGGACGCCAACTCAGCACGTCCTAAGTCTAGTTTCGCCTTGGACTGCGCCTCGAACTCAGCACGCCGCCCACTTGGCCCCCTGACTCTCCCTTCGTTCTCTTCATTTTCACGCCGCCTAATGCCATAGAGAGAGCTGTCTCTCTCCCCTTTTTAATATTTTTTCATTTTTTTTATTAGCCGTCGACTGTATGTCTTCGTTAAGCGCTCCTTTTTCTCTCTTCTTGGTCTTGTATTTATAGGCAGAATTAGGGTATTCTTTTGCAGAAAAAACCCTCTCTTCCTCATTTATTTGCTTTCTTCCATGATTTGCTCTTTATTTCTTGCTCTTTTTGTCTTCTCTTTCTTTTTCTTCCAACACATGCTGCACACACAAAATAAAACCAAAAATTAGGATTTAAAATAAAAAAATAAAATTAATTAGTTTAAAATTAATTAAACTAACTAAAAATCATATTAACTCAATTAAACCATTTTAAAATTGGTTATTGCATTTTCAGCACAATTGGCAAATTAAAATTCAACAAAACAATAAAAAAATAATAAATCAATAGTTTTGCTTTGTTTGTTGATTTTTTCCAAAAAATCTTCACATTTTGCTTCAAAAATTTTATTTCTCCAAAAATAATTAATTACTTGAAATCTTATGGAAATAAGATGGATTAAACAAAATATAGACGAATACAAGCAATTTTAATGGGTAATTGAGTACAAATATTTGTATAAAAATTAGACACATCAACCATTCAATACAATGGACAGGAGCCATTATGCTTAATTCATATTGATTTATGTGATTTTAAGTCTTTACCTACGAGAGATGGGAAAAGTATTTTATCACGTTCATCGATGATTGCACTCGATCGCTATGTGTATTTACTAAGTAGTAAAGATGAAGCAATTGCTGCATTCACAAAATATAAGGCTGAAGTAAAAAATTAGCTTTAAAGAAAGATTAAGATGTTGAGGTCTAATCGAGGGGGAGAATATAAGTCACCATTTGCACAATTGTGTGCAAAGTATGAGATAATTCACCAAACAAAAATCCTATACTCACCTCAGCAAAATGAATTTGCACAAAGAAAGAACAGAACATTAAAACATATGGTAAATTTCATGCTTATAACTTCTGGTCTACCTAAAAACTTGTGTGTGTGTGGGGGGGGGGGGGGGGGGGAGCCTTGTATATGTCTAATCACATACTAAATAGAGTACTACACAAGAAAACTGAGTCTATTCCATATGAGTTATGGAAATGACATTTGCCAAACTAAAAATACCTCAAAGTGTGGGGGTGTTTAGCTAAGTTCTCGGTTCCTCTTCCCAAGAGGATCAAACTTGGACAAAAAACTGTAGATAGCTATTTTTTAGGCCATGCCAAAAATAGCAGTGCTTATAGAATTTGATCTTCAGATCTGAAGTATGTGATCTCAGTGTAAACAAAATTATTGAGTCAAGAGATGCCATATTCTTTGAAGATGTGTTTCTACACAAAAGAAATAATGGAAACTTTGCTCTCAAAAGAACAAAAGAAGTGTCAACTAAGAAACTTGAAACTCATCAGGAAAATGATAAATCCGAACCAAGGAGAAGTGTAAGAACTAAAACCTCTAAGTCCTTCGGTCCAGACTTTCTAACGTACATATTAGAGGCTGAACCTCAGACTTTCAAAGAGGCAGTCGCGTCCTCAGAGTCTCCCAATTGGAAAGAAGCTATCAATAGTGAAATGAAATCGATTCTAAGAATTCATACTTGGAAATTGGTTGACCTTCTATCAAGACATAAACCAATTGGATGTAAATGGATCTTCAAACGGAAGATGAAACCAGTTGGTTCCATTGAAAAATATAAAGCCAGATTAGTGGCTACAGGGTATCGACAGAATGAGACTTAGACTTCTTTGATACCTATTCACCGGTTACGTGAATAACCTCTATAAGAATGCTGATAGAAATAT
This sequence comes from Hemerocallis citrina, assembly GCA_017893485.1. Taxonomy (NCBI): domain Eukaryota; kingdom Viridiplantae; phylum Streptophyta; class Magnoliopsida; order Asparagales; family Asphodelaceae; genus Hemerocallis; species Hemerocallis citrina. The sequence goes on along the minus strand of CM030360.1, from coordinate 330,761,467 downwards.
CATCTACTTATAATCTTGAAATCCATCAAATGGGTGTCAAGACGACATTCTTAAATGGGGATCTCGAGGAAGTGATCTACATAGAGCAACCGGAAGAGTTTGCTTCAAAGGGAGCTTAAAATAAAGTATGCAGACTTGTTAAATTCCTATATGGACTTAAACAAGCTCGAAAATAATGACATGAAAAATTTGATAATGTCATGATGAAAAATTGTTTTTGAATCAATGAATGGGATAAATGTGTTTATTACAAACAAATGTGACAATCATGTGTGATTGTTTGCCTATATATGGATGATATGCTAATCTTTGGTCATAACATGAAAGTTATTAAGACTGTAAAGAAAATGCTAATCAACCACTTTGATATGAAAGACTTAGGTGTATCAGATATTATTTTGGGTATCAAAATAATAAGAATAAAAAGTAGCATTGAATTATCTCAATCACATTATATGGAAAATGTGCTTGAAAGATTCAAGGAACATGGTTTTAAAGGAGCATCAAATCTTTTTTACCATCTATAGTTTTGCACAAAAATACTTGCGAGAGTATAATCCAATTGGAGTATTCTCATGTAATAGGCAGTTTAATGTACCTCATGAACTGAATGAGACCAGACATTGCTTATGCAGTGAGTAAACTAAGTAAATACGTAACCCAGGAAAAGGTCACTGTCAGTCGCTACTAAAAGTGCTTGGGTATTTAAAGAACACCATAAAATTTTCATTGCATTATGGTAGATATTCCGCCGTTCTTGGAGGATATAGTGATGCAAATTGGATATCAGATTCAGAGGAATCAAAATCCACAAGTGGTTATGTTTTATCCTAGTAGGAGCTGTTGTATCATGAAAATATTCTAAACAAACGTGTATTGCTCGATCCACAACGGAATCTGAATGCATTGCTTTAGATAAAGTAGGTGAAGAAGCTGAATGGCTTCACCACTTTTTAGAAGACATTCCATTTTGTCTTAAACCAATGACGGCCATTTGTATCAATTGCGATAATCAGGCAGCACTGAGTAGAGTACACAATTCTGTATATCATGGCAAATTGCGACATATTCGTAGATGCCATAATTTTCTCTCTGGATAATCCCTTAGTCAAATGGAATTATTTCCATTGACTTTGTGAGTTCAAAAAATAACTTAGCGGATTCATTTACTAAGAAATTATCCAGAGAAAAAATTAACTGTGCATTAAGGAAAATGAGCTTAAAAGCCTAAACCAATACGAGTTACTTTATACGGAAACCTAACCTGGCGACTGGAGATCCCACGGATTAGGTTCAATAGGACAACCTGTTATGAGTAACTCTATCAGTAATGCATTTGGACTCAGGTCCATCTCATTCCTATGGTGCAAAATAAATTCATACCTACAGAAGTATTAAAAGTTTAAGCTATGCTTTTAATGACGTTCATATCTTGAAAATCAAAAGTGGAGTATTGTAGGATACTCTTTATGGATGCGGTCACCAATGTAAGTGTGAACTGGGTCGGCTCTATGGGAACTTTAAAAGGCTGGAGTTCTCTAAAACACTCGCATAACCGATATTTTTTCAGGGCCAAAATGAACACAACCGAGAGATTGGATGTGAAGGACACAATGTTGTGTAATGTTTATTGTTTTGGTATACACTAGGACGGTTCAAGATGAAATATTTCATCGATTAGCCAAGTATGTCCGATAAAATTTAACTAGGGAAGGTTCAAAGTAAAATACCTACCTATCCATGATGCGACATTGTTTCATATGCACTATGTGATATGTAACTTTTTATGAGGTGGGAGAAGAAAATTATCATTCATGTGGGGCATTGTTAGAAATCAGTTTCATCCTATTCTACTCATCGAGACGAATAAAATGATGTACTCACATGTCCAAAACAGATTTTAAATGAATGAAATATTCGCCTCCGAAGTTAGCATGTTGAAATAAAGAATTGGAATTTTTTGCTTGGTATGTGGTATTAGATGTTAGTCCCATACCAGAAAATAGCAAAGAAACAAGCGAGTTAATAAGTTAAAAACTTAGCCAAAAGGTTGTGCCCTTATAGAAGGGAAGATTTTCTCCCTTCCAGCCGGGCTTGGGCTTAAAATAGTAAATTATTTTTTGCCCGTTTCTGATTCAAAAAAATTCAGCACTTGCAACTGTCGGGACAGTTGTTTCCTGTACTATTGTGCAACCGCCTGGGCATAGGGCTATAAATAGGAGCCGATCCTGATCAAATCGGAATTCCATTTTCTTTCCTACCACTTTGTATCAGTGCTGACTTAACACAAATATTGAAATATTTTTGTCATATCCATCTCGACCGGGCCTTCCTTTTCCAGTGTATGTTAACGAAGTTCAGACTATTGTATCCTGGGAGATGACTACCTAATCAACTGTGTACACCACAGCAGTGGCGAAAATAACTTCTTAAGGATATTGTTTTTAAACAAACCTCAGTCTATCAGTTCGCCATCTTCAAGGTCGGAATCGAAAATAAAATTATCTTCTTTCTGTGCTTTGTTTATAGTGAAATATGCTGTTTGTGAAACAATTCTTTTTAGTTCACAATTATCAAAGTTTGAATTGAAGATATATTATCTTCATTTTATTTGTTTTCCATAGCGAATTTTGCTATTTGCGAAACGGTACAATTGTGATTAAATTTGAGCAGAAATTTAATTCGATTTTATTAATTTTTTTCTAATAAATTTAAAATTTTCTACTCAAGGAATAATAGTTGATGCATGGACAGGTCAAGCAAGAGCAAGAAAGTGACTCCGCCTGGACGATAAAGAGTAGTTGCCATGGGAATTCCTGGTGTTCACGATTGGTGGGTATCAGTAGTGAGTCTTACCTTTGGCAGACAATGTGGACGGCATTTGGACTGTTAATGGTGTATTTGAATCTGCTTTTATTTCTATTGTAGTAGTTGCTTGAATTAGTTGATGTTGCAGGGTTCTTTGAATAAGGGGATTAATCCTTGTGTACTCACCTCCGTTGTCTGACTATATTGCTTTCACCTTGCAACTCGTCTCATTCTCAATCCTGGCCTTCCAAGCTCTGAATGCCTCAAAAACTTCTGATTTCTCGCGAATTGCATAAACCCAAACCTTGCTTGTAGCATCATCGATGAATGTGACAAAGTATCTCTTACCACCACAAGAGAATTTCTGAGCTGGACCTCATACATCTGTATGTACCAACTCTTGCTTCCCAAGCTTCTTCTCACGCCCATCCAACTGAAAGCTAACTGTCTTCTGTTTGCCTATCACACAATTCTCACAAAAATCCATCTCAACCTTCTTCAGTCCCGACAAAAGATCCCTAGAACAAAGCTGCTTGACACCCTTTTTACCAAGGTGCCCCAACCTGACATGCCACAGAATTGAAGAGGAACTACCTGCTGATGCTATAGCAATGATATCATCTGAATCACCTCTTCTAAGTAAGTACAACGTGTTACCACACTTTTCTTTTGCCACCAACTTGACACTTGTAGTCACCTTCCATTCTCCATGCCCAAAAGTTGTTGTAAACCCTTCTTTTTCTAGTTTCCTAGTTGAGATCAAATTTTTCTTCAAACTCGGAATATGTCTTGTATCACACAAGACCAATTTTCCACCATTGCGAGCCTTCACTCTCACAGTGCCTCTACCAATAACTGGACATATCTGCCTATTACCAACTGAAACTGCATCAAAATCACCTTTCTTGTAATCCTCCAAAATATCCCTCATTGGGGTACAATGATAAGAAGCACCTGAGTCTATACACCAAAATATTAAATCCAACAGATAAACACAATTCATCTAGATGAGGTTCAATACTGACCACATTGGCTACCTGTGACCCTACTTGTGCTTTCTTATACTCCTCGTATTGGTCTCTCCTGTCTCCTGGCTTCTTGCAGTACCAACACTCACCTTTGTGATGTCCGGTTCTTGACTTGGACCTGTGATTCCTGCTCTGCGATGTCCCTCTGTTGTTACTTCTACCATGGTTATCAACTGATAGCGCGGTATTGCTAGGATATGACACTGAAGTCTCTTCATGTATTTTCCTACTTGTATCCTCATTCATAATGCTGCTTATAACATCCTTTAGGATTTTCGTATCAGTCATGGTGCATGTAATAGTCTGCTCTATTGTGTCGTAACTATCGGGAAGACTGGATAGCAACAACAATGATTGTGCCCTCTTCTCAAACTTTAAACCCGACGATTCCATCTGAGTGTAAACCATACAGAAATTGTTGATGTGCTCAGTAGCTGAACCCCTTTCCGACAACTTCAAGTTAACTAACTTCTTCAGGTGTAAGATCTAATTCGTTGTATTCGGCTTCTCAAACATGTCTGTCAATATCTCCATTGCCTTCTTTGCGATTCTTGCCTTCTCAATGTGAAATAGCGCCTTCCTGCTCAGGGACAACTGAATCTGCCCAAGCGCTTTCTGATCCAATCTATTTCAGGCCGCCAATGCAACCGGATCGACCTCCGCCCCTTCTGGCTTCACACCAAACAACAGATCATCTAGATCCTTCTTTCGGAGATACATAATCATTTGGATCTTCCACATTGTGAAATCCGTTCTATCGAACTCCTTAACTCTACTCTTGTCCCCCATCTCAATCAGTACTTCCAACCTATACCTTTGATACCACTTGTTGAATTCTAACTGCGGAATAAACTCAACAACGACGATGTCGACGACGAGATGCAAGAACTATAGAATCAAAACAAGAGAAGAAAGAACAACAACAAAAAAAGCAACACACAAGAACACACGAGATTTTTTTGAGGTTCACCCAAAACAATGGCTACTTCCCCGCGCAGAGCCACTCCTACGATTTTCACTAGAAATATGAAGATTAGGTTTACAAATCTCTCAAGAACTCATCACCAAGGTATAGGGTTTCTCTTTATCTCCCTCTCTCTTAATAACAGTTGGTAGATCTCTATTTTCTTTTCACTTAACCCTAAAATTGTACACAATACAATATATATAGGATTCCACAACTTTAATCTCAGCCACTCAACAATCAGCGTCAGGACGGTCGACCGCAACATCATGACAGTCGACCGGTTCTTTCCTTTAACTGCACGAAGTCCAACAGAGAGCAGGTCGATCGACTGGGCGATCGATTTTCAAGTTACAGAATTGAATCAGAGAGCGGGATGGTCGACTGCGCGGTCGACCGTACACTTGCCTGGAGAGCGGTTGGGGTGTGCGGTCGACCGCAACTTTGCCTGTAGCTTCAAACCACTTCTGACCTCTTGCTCACACTTCGACTCTCCTTCTCATCTGACTTCTCCAACCCCATTATCGTGTATTGGATCTACAAACCCCAACATTGTAGCTATTTTATCTAGTTGCTTCGTTAACAGTATATTAATGTAACCGGTGATCGTTGTCACCTTTTATTTTTTTTTATTATTTTTTTTACCTCTAATGAAAATTATGGATTAGAATAAATGTTCCATTTAAAAATGTTTAAAGATATTTGAAACCCCTCAGTTTGATTGTGCAGTTCATGCTTAATCCGATCTTTAAATTGCATGCACTCAAAGTCAAACTTCAGGATTTATCACAAATTAAAGGAGGTAGATTCACGAATTGCTTTGGTTAAGCACATACCGACTTGATTGATTGTTTTTAAGATTTGAGAAGATTATGTATATGTATATCATAGGATTGCGTACTAGTATGTTCATCCAGTTAACAAACCTAGCTATTACAAATATATCTCGATTAAATTTAAGGGAAAAAATATTGCAGTGCAGTCACTGTAAAATTTTAGGGAAAAAACCTAGCCTTAGGGTTGTTCGTTCTGGCATTGTGTTGTGCACGCACACATGAAACATACATGACATTGAGGTGGTAAGCATGTGGAAGGTGCTTGTTTGTGCATATACAAATTAACAGTGGTCAGTGGCTTGTGGTCCCCACTAAAGCACAGCTGAGCTGACGTTGCAGGTAACCGTATGTCTGTCTGCTCTTGGGCGGAAAAATTAATGTAGTACATGATATGAGATGAGAGGGGAGATTTCAACTCAAATTCAAACTCAACGCAATCCCATTTCTCTTCTTCTTCTTCTTCTTCTTCTTCTTATATAAATACCATCCTATTAATCCTTGTTTATTCTTCACTCTTCTCTCTCTGTTTTCTCTTCTTCTTCTTCTTCTTCTTCTTATTAATTGTCTCCCTTCACTCTCTCACTCTCACTTTGGTGATCCATATTTTTTTCAAGAAAAGAAATTTAGGGAATATGTGCAGTGCTTACCGCATGATCATGAATAAGCTTACTTTCTCATCTTTCCCTATGCACTTCCTGTTCATCTTGTCCCTAGTTCTTCTTAAGCTCTCTGTTCATACTCCTGCTGCTGCTGCTGCTGCACCCCTGAAATTCTTCTCTCCCCTGCATAATGATATTCTTGTCAACTCTGAACAAGGTACGTACATATTTACTACTGCCATCTTCTACGAACATTTCTTGCTTAATTGCACTTTCAATTTCTGATGTCAATTAATTGACTATCTAATCCTAATTCATGATGTTTTATGTAATATAATGTTCATCTCTTACTTAATAATTTCACTTATCTTGTTATTATAGGACTAAATGAAGCAGCAGCTCTGAAAAATGTTGAGCTGACCGCGGAGGTGGGTCATTCAGGACTCGCAGACAAGGAAGGAGATGATGATCTTTCAAATGTACGTAAGTCTTCAATTATTTTAGCATTTTAAATTGCTTCACCTGCTATTATTCAATCTGGGGGCACAGTTTCTTGCATGTTTTCTGGATATTAATTTCTCTTATCTTCCTTTTTTTTATTTAATTTAAAATAAAAAAAAATCAGCTGATGGGTTTGGAGCATGAGTGTGATGAGAATGGGGATGATGCAGAAGAATGCCTGAAGAGGAGGATGATGTCCGAAGCCCATTTGGATTACATTTACACCCAACACCACAAACCATAGGTTAATCGATCGAGATGTATGCTAATTATTGTTTACAATAGATGCTTAATTGGCTGTTACCTCGGAAATGCTAACGAAGGGATCTGAAGAATCTACTTGTTATTTTATCCTACTGCTTAATTAATTGTAAGACATTCATCATTATAGTCAAAGGACCTAACTATCTTATAATACATGATGATATTAGTATAATTATTGAGGTTGGTTATATTCGCAAGCTGTGTCCTGTATATGCTGTGCGTTGTGTGTTGTGTATTTGTATTTTACACAATCTGTTTATTTATATTGGCGAATTATATATAGTCTTGGTTGCAAGTAATTGTTATTAAGAATGGGATGATATCTGAATGACCACTTACCTACTTTCGCCCTTTCTTTCTCTCATCATACACGCCTGCGATGATGTTGCTGATTTGCTACGAATTTCTGTCTTATTCTTGTTTGTTTGTTTGTATCTATTACTGTTACTTTTCTAGGTGCTTACAGTATCGTCAAGGTAGTGCTTAATTAGGGAAACTGAGGAAGTGCGAGATTCAACTCACGACTCATAAATCCTGAGACGAGAAGAGACTGCAACTTGCTTTAAGATTTGTTGTTATTACATTATTAAAATCAGGTTGGTTGTCAAGAGAAATTTAATATTGACTGCATCTGTTCTCAAAGCAGAACAGGTAGAGATTAATTAATTATTTGTGTTGGCCTAATTACTTTATAAGTTCAAACAAATTAAAACAAAACAAATCCGAAATGCAAGCAGATTTGTTAATGGAGTTTTCCTATGGATTTTGGGTGCTTTGATGCCACGGTTTCACCCAACTCCAACTAGTGCTAGATTAAGTATAAAATCAGTGTCTCCCTGTGGAAGTCAGATATTGATACTCATAAAGTTAGCATTATGGAGTCTCTGAATTGAATCTCCACTACACAAAAGTGAAATGCCCTTTGATATCGAATCTATTACTAATTATATATATAACTTTAGTCCCTCAACTGAAAGCTGGGAGGGAAAGCACTAGCAGCTCCACTCGATATTGGCTTCACGTCAGCGCTAAAGATCTTGTAGTCAGTCCAGTGTCCATGAATTTAATGCACACAATTTAGTATTCAAATGTTCATATCCTTGCCCTGTTCCCGAAAACACACAAACTAGACATTGAACAAGATGTGTTCATTAAGTTCATCCGAATTGAACTGAACTGAACTGTGTGTCTGATTCTGCTTTTTTTTTTTGGTAGGAGCAACGGATATTAAGTTCTTTTGTTAGGTGGAAAACGCGGATTTCAACTGTAGATCTGATCCTGATGAGAGGCTTGTATATGATTGAGATATGTGGATCCGGTGGTTGTTGGCCGCTGAACACCTACAAAAAGCCTGAAACAACGGGAGTATTCCGGCGACAGGTCCTCCGACAATCTAATCAGCAACCTAAGAGTATAGAAGTAAGATTTAGTGGCAAAAGATTGATTACTTGGTAAAAGAGGAGGGGGTCTGTATTTATAGGCTTGTAGAGAGTTGGTTAGAGAAAGATTCCCAGTTGTTTAACCAAATCAAGTGGTTAGGGATGTAATGGACTAACTGGTCCCTTGATTATAGGGGATTTATTTACCAGCCAAAAATGGCTGGTCAACTCTTCCATGGTGGGCTGAGCCTAGGTGGTGGGCCTGTGGACGGCCCAGGAGCTGTCTTTGGGCCTGTAGCCCCTAATGGGATCATTATCTTGGCCTTAGGGACCTGGAGATCCGTGCGAGGATCATGTGGTGCGGATTAGCCGTGATTTTCACCTTCATCATAAGCCCCCCACTCTTGGATGTGAGCTTCCGGTCTCCTTCAAGGAGTAGGTAACTCGTAGGAAAAATTACATCGACGTAAAAATCTGTTTAATTCAATGATGTCGAATCCCCCTTTTCCAAGAAGTTTAAAGGTTTGGCTGCTGACGCTCAAGACTCGAGGAGCAAAGCCCGAGGCATAGGGTTCGAGGGAAGAAGGTGCGAAGCGGTTCACAAATGGCTTGGGCTCAGAATGTAATGCCGAGGTGGGAGGCATGAGGCGCGAGCCTAATTGTGGAGAAATCCGCCAATGGTTGAGGGGTCGGAGTGCCATGCCGAGGGGCGAGACATGAGACGAGTGCCTTGTTACGGAGAAATCCACGAGTTGCTCATGGTCAGTGTGCCATGCTGAGGGAGGCACGAGGACGGCCATGTTACGGAGAAATCCACGAGTGATTCGGAGACGGATGGCCATGCCGAGGAGGGAGGCACGAGGCGGGAACTTAACTGCGGAGAAATCCCGGAGTGGCTCGGGGTCGGAGTGCCATGCCGAGGAGTGAGGAACGAGATGAGAGCCTTGTTGCGGAGAAATTCGGGAGCCTTTGTGGCCAGAGTGCCCTACCGACGGCGAGGCACGAGGACGACCATGTTACGGAGAAATCCGCGGGTGGTTTGGAGACGGCTTGTCATGCCAAGGGGTGAGGTGTGAGCTTAATTGCGGAGAAATCGGTGAGTGGCTCGGGGTCGGACAGCCATGCTGAGGGGCTAGGCATGAGGTGAGAGACTTCTCGCGATGAAGTCTGCGAGTGGTTCGGCATGCGATGCCGAGGCAAGAAGCAAGAAGTGTGTCTAACTGTGGAGAAATCTGCGAGCGGCTCAAGGTCGGAGTATCATGCCGATAGGCAAGACGGTTGGGTGAGTGACGTTAGACCTGGCACTCACGTGACTTTGTGTGATCTTTGAGGAGCCATTGCATGATTTTGTAGTTATCTAGGAGACATCACGTGTCTGTTGGTCATTCGAGAAGTCACGTTCCCCTCTATAAGTTCCCTTCTCCTACTCCTTTTTCAGAATTACTTTCTCTTTCTTTAGTCAGAGCTTCTGTAACAAAACTTTTTCTTTTACCATGTCTAGTGATCAATCCAGTGACTCGGCTTCATCCTCTGGTCGAGGTGGTCTTCTTCAGATTCTTCATCTCAGTCGTTCTTTTCGGCGAGGGAGCCCGAGGGTTCGAGGCCCGTTCGATTTACTTTTCTGGAAAAGGAAGTGGAGATTGAGGTGTGCTCGGGCATTGAAGGGGTGGAGCCTGGTCATTCTGAGGTGGTGACTGAGGTCAGTGAAGAGGAGAGATGGAGCCCTGGGGGAGCGGAACGAGGATATTCCAGAGCTCCTGCAAAGGTCAAAGAGAAGAGGGAAAGTCACATGGATGCAATAGAGGAGGAGGGCGAAGATGAAGTGGAAGGTGGTCCCCATGTCCAAGAAGCGGGGACCTCATCCTTGATAGCCTCTAGTCATTCCCCCTCCTTGTGTCCGTCGTCCAGCCAGGAAGAAGAAGAGGTTCCTTTTCCCTAATCAGGAGTATAAATCGATAGAGTATGAACACAAGGGGGCGTGTTCCGATCGACTTTAGGCGGAAAACCTATTTGGATGTATCCAGATGATCCTATTTGGATGTATCCAGATGATCTATTGGACACAGTTCATTTTGGCGTTCAACTGTCGTCGCCGAACAAACCGACGATAGGGGCAGACACGACCCAAAATACTTTGGTGGCGAGTGACCTCGCCAACATTCGGGATGCTTTTCACATTCCTCGAGAGTTCGAGCTTCTACTTCCAAGTCTTGGGACTCGACCGATGGATAATCTTTTTGAATTGTTTTGTATGTTCCCCTTGGACATGTTTGCTTCGGCTTACGTCTCCCTATGCACCCATTCATTAGGGAGGTCTTGAATTGGGCGGGGATGAGCTACATGCAGTACAAGCATAACTAGTGGAAGCAGTTGACAAGCTTCATTATGTTGTGCGAGACGAAAAATGTGTCCCTGAAACTCAAGTACTTCTACACATGCTTGGGACTAAGCGTTTCCCGAGGGTATCAATATCGGTGGTACATCTCCTCCTGCCAAAAGTATCGCATGGTGCGTAACCACCCAGATTCCATAAAGGACTAGAAGACAAAGTATTTCATCATCTACAGTTCCGAGCCTTGGGACATCCCTACCAGGTGGTCGTATGCGTTCCTGCAGAGGAAGAGTCCGAGGCTTTCAAAATTCACCTCGGACGAGGTGGTTGAATTTAAGAGGCTGTTCGAGGGTGGAAACAACATAGATTAGATGATAACGACGGAGGCGAAGCTGTCCACGTGTGTCCTGAGCCCTTACGTTCCCCATAAGTTGTTAGTTTCTTTTGTGATACTGTATGGCTCATTTTAATGTGTTCACTCTCGTGGCTACGGTGGACGTTGCTATTGCTGTCTTGCGGGCTGAGTAGGCGAAGAAGAGGGCTACCGAGGACTCCCAAAGGGAAGAAAAAGGATTCAGCATCTTCGAAGGGACGGCTTGACATGGCAAAGAGATTGAAGGCCCTGGTCATCCATGACCAGGGGGAGGAGTCTCCGAGGGCTCAACAGAGCGAGATATTGATCAGAGCCACTGAACTGGCTGAGTCTTCTCTTCCCCCGTTCCACCCGATGTTGAAAACCCTTCCTGGTGATAAGGCCGATGAGACTTTTAGGCCTGATTGGGCTATGAAGACCCTTCATTCCTTAATGGATTCCCATGTGTCTCTCGAGGTGGTGGACAACATTGCCCCTCCAAGGGATAGGAGGGCTCTCAACTTGGAGACAATTGGCTCGTGTTATCTCATGTTCGCCCATGCCTCCGTCATGGTAGGGGCTTTTCTGTGAATATATGTGTTTCTTTAAGTGTTTTATCTTCGTGCAGACTATGATTCAAAGGGCGGAGATGAAGAGGCAGCACGAGCAACTCAAGTGCGCTGCTAGGAAGTCACAACAACTCGAAAATAAATGGCAAGAGGAGAAGCTTCATGCCGATGAGCTCGAGAAGAAGGTGAAGGAGTTGGAGGTGGAGCTTACGGTTGGGGCCCTGGATCAGAAAATTCTGATGACGGAAAAAAGATGCTTGGGAGGAGGAGCAGAAGAAGCTGAAGGCGGAGCTTGAGGGCACCTTGGACATGATCATCTCTGGCCAGGAAGAGGAATATGATCGAGCCCCCGAACACATCAGGGAGAGATACCCTAGCCTTGATCTTGGTTTCCTTTGCTTCGACCAAGGGCTCAGTTGCACCCCTCCGACTCCTGCAGAGCTACCTTCGAGTAACGAGGAGGTTCCTGCCGAGCATGAGAAGGTCGTGATCGGGGTTCCTCGCTCTTCTTCCCGGGAGGTGCCCCCTTCACCTAAATAGATAATTTCTTAATTCCTTATTTTTGTATTGATGCCGACCACAAATTGGCCACCGCCCCCTGTAACCTTTCCGTTTAATGAAAATTCACTTGATTCTTGACACCTTTTTTGTTTCGCACCCTTGTCTGAGTTTTAAGTCAGTTGTTTTTTATCAGATTGTGAGGAACGAACCTCAAAAAGGTAGAAACCAGGAAGAGATCCAAACCTTGTGAGGTCAGTTGCATCAGGTTGAGGACACTATCGTCCATCTTCGGAAGGAAGCGATTGACATGGAAGGGGCATTCGGTTATCACATCCCACAGTCGCAGGAGGTGGAGCAGGAGCTGGCTCACTTAAAGGTGTCTGTCCCCAATATCAGCTTGTGCTCGTTCGAACTGGGGAGGATATGGCCTCTATCTCGATCGGGTCACAGTCCTCGGATTTTATCCTCGGGTGGATGCTCGTGGAGAGGGACTTGGTGATATTAAGGTCGACATCTACTTTTTAGAGTCTATTCTCGAGACGGGATCCTTACCCAGGGACCCGCTCCGGAATGGGAGTGCCTGGGGACTCCCAAAGTAGAGTGGCTAGACCTTTCAGTGTCTCTAGTGTTCAAGGGGGTCTTGATTCGCTCAAGTTAGGTAACCTTCCCTCGGGGACTGATGTAGTAAACATGGAGTCGAGGTTTCTTATAGGAGACCCCGGGGGGTCAGGCCCTTGTGCCATGAATTTGTAATATCTTATGTAACCATGCGAGTGTAACATATTATTTCTTGGTAATTAAAGTGTTTGTGCACGTATCAGTTCTTTAGTGATGCATGATGATAACCATGCCGCCATAATGATCCGAGGAGCAAGGTATGACCCGTCAGGTGAACACTATACCAAGTGGCTCGGAATGTCAAGGGGGGAGCCTTGTCATGGAGAAAATCAACGAGTGACTCGAAGTCGGAATACCAGGCCGAGGAGGTGTACGATGCGGGAGCCTTGTTGCGTATAAATCCGCAAGTGGCTTAGAGCCGAAATACCATGTTGATGGGGAGCATTATTGTGGAAAAAATCAATGAGTGGATCGGAGTCGGAATACCATGCCGAGGAGGTATACGAGGCGGGAGCCTTTTTGCATAGAAATCTGCGAGTAGCTCGGAGCCGGAATATCATGCCATGGGGGAGCCTTATTGTGGAGAAAACAAACGAGTGGCCCAGAGTCAGAATACCATCCGAGGCGGGGTACGAGGTGGGAGACTTGTTGTGGAGATCCTGCACGCACGTTCCATGTGCGTGTTCACGTGTGATGTAATATCATGTGTTTGGCATAGTGATTAATGTCTCTTTTCTCCCTTATATATGTTTTCCTCTACCTTCATTTCTGTTTACTTGATTCACTCCCACTTCTGCTTCTCCTTACTCCCATTTTTCCTCGTTTCATCTACTTTCAGCAAACATGCATGGTGTCCGACGAGCTGTTGAAGGTGAGGCATGCGGCTTTGAAGGCAGAGGCACAGGCGCAGAAGCGTCCCCCCTCCTTTAGAGCAAGAGGAGCCCTCGAGGAGGAAGAAATCTAAAAAGGTCGAGGCTTCGATCGCCAAGATGGCCGAAGTAGTCATGAAGAAGGAAGTCCCTACGCCTCATGTCCCTTCCTCGAAGAACGCCATGGTGTCTCGAAAGCCGCCACCGCAACAAATGTTTAGGCATCTTCCTGGTCCGTGACCGATGTGGACTTGTTGGCTGAGCGCCCCAACGCTCTGCAAGTGGTTTACCACCTCGCTACACCCAACGATCGGAAGGCTCTAACAAAAGAGTCGGATAAGGAGGTTTACAGTTGTTGGGCCCAAGCTTCCGTTCAGGTGAGGACTTTTTCCCATCGTTGACCCATAGTGATCTTTTCTTCCTCTATCACATTCCATTAAGTGTACTATTGGTTTATTGTAGGCGGCCATCAACATGGCCGAATTGAGGAGGAGGCTGGATATGCTCATCGAATGGACCCAGCTGGTCGAGGCGGATCATAAGGACAATGCCCTGGAGGAAATGACAGTGCCCTTGAGGATATCGGAGATAAGTACCTCTCGACCTCCAGGGTATTTCTTTCGAGGTGAGGGCAGATGAGCCAGCCCAACCTGCTAGAGGAGAGGGTTTGGTGAACCATGAGCCGTTCAACCCCACCGCTGAGGTCGGAAAAGTTCTCTCTGCTCCTGCCTTCGAAAAGGGATATTCTTCAAGGCAGTAGACTTTGAGCTCTTTTTCTATTTTCGCTTTCTCGTGGATTGGCCACCACTCTTGTAATTTGAATTTTAGGAATGAATGAAACGTATTTGAGATGAACTCCTTTATTTCTGCCTTCTTTGAATTGTGGTAGTATGTCATGCCTCGTACTGCCGAGTCTAGGAGTGAGTGGCCGAGGCCTGACCCTCAGCGGTGGTGGTCCCGCATCCTTAGGTTTTTCTTTTCCTTTTGAATGATCACGTGAGCTTTAAAGTGGGTTGGCATTCATCTTGGAAATTGAAATGTTGACTTGTGTTGGGATCTGAAATGTTCTTTCATCTCAATCATTGAGTGAAGATAGAGGGCTCAGATCTCATCATGGGCCTTTGCAGTAATCAAGAAGTTTCACAAGGGGCCTACAAGTTCTCCCATTCCCAATCATTTGCCACACAAATCTCATGGTTTTTCTTTCTGTATGACTATGCTTCAGGGGGGTCTTTTGGTAGGTGCCTCGGAAAGAGATCAGAGGGTTGGGACAGACGAAGAGAAATACCTTATAGCAGAGTCGATGGGGGTCCATCCCTCGAACCGAGGGTTTAACCCCGGGGATCGGCGTCTCTGTGGAATTTGAGAGTTTTATCCTGTGTTCCAAGATATGAAGTTTAATTCGAGTTCTGAGGGTTGTGGTCTAAGTGGATTATTTCTCTCGCACGGGACTTGGGGACATTTGGCTCAGCCGGGACTTCTCGTGCTTACGATACTCTCCCAGAGGGACCCACAGAGAATCAACGTCTTGGCGTTGAACTTGGAAAGATTTATCCCGGGTTCTGAGATATGAGATTTCTCCGAGTTCCAAGTGGGGAAGTCGAATGTATTATCTTTTGCAGGGATCATTGGTCCATTTTGCAATGCTAGTTCTTCTCAAGCTTGAGAAGTTCTTCTAGCTTTCTTCTAGGATTATTCAGCCTTCATCTCGTCGCTAATACTCACCTGTGGTGCTCCTACTACACAATGGTGGTCAGGGAGAACTGGCACTTCGAGATACAAGAGGCTACTTTTAGGAGTGTTTAGGCATAGCTTCCTTGCTTTCTCGTTTTGTGTTTGATTTGCTAACTGCAGTTTTTCCACTGCCCATCCTGTAATTATCTTTCGTAATAAAAGATATTCGCTTCACATTGTTGTCTAACTGAACATTTCTTGAATGAAATGGCCGAGGCATGAAGGGGCTGGTTGAATTGCCTTGTTGTAGTGGTGAGTGAGCGGTTCGGAGTCGAAGTGCCATATTGAGGAGCAAGGCATGAGGAGGAAGCCTTGTTATGGGGAAATCCATGAGTGGCTCGGAGTCAAAGTGCCATGCCGAGGGGTAAGGCACGAGGAGGGAGCATTGTATGAAGATGTCCGCAAGTTGCTTGGAGCTGGAATACCACATCGAGAGGCGTGGTCCAGGGGTCAGTGCCTTAGCTAGGGTATGTAAACTTTTTGAATTGAAATGAAATTTTATTCATCGGCTGCTGAAAGGCGAGCGCTTATTACATTTTCTGGCTTTAGGGCCTCGTTACAAGTGCAGACCACTAGGGGCCTCCATGGAATTTGATCAAGCGTTCCGCATTCCAAGTTCTTTTGATCATCCTGCCCTCCGAGTCTTCAAGTCGGTAAGTTTAGGGGTGTACCACTTTGGAGACCCTGTATGGGCCTTTCCAATAGGGAGCCAGCTTTTCCTTCTTCCTTGATTAGGAGATGTCAAGCCTTCTTAGTACCAGGTCATTTTCTTTGCTATTAGCCAGCCAGACCTTCTTATTGTAAAATTGTTCTATCCATTGCTGGTAGCCGTTTCTCCTGATGGCCGACCTCTCGCAGACTTCATCAAGGAGATCCATGTTGGCCCTGAGACCGTCTGAATTTAAGTCCTCATTGAAGCTCATAATTTTTAGTGATGGTAGTCCAACCTCTAAGGGAATGACAGCTTTGGTTCTTACATGAGGTTAAAGGGTGATTCGGCCTTTGGAATTCTCTTGTTCGTTCGGTATGACCAAAGCACGCTAGGTAGATCATCGACCCACAATTCCTTGGGGGATTTGTCCAATCACTTCTAGAGGCCTTCCAGGATTTTGGTGACTGGCATTCTCAGCTGGCCCATTGGATTGAATGTGTGAAATGGAAGAGAACCCATGTTGGATCCCCGGCTATACGCAAAACTTGTGGAACCCTTTGCTCGCAAACTGAGTTCCATTGTCAGTAATAAGAACATGAGGGATCTTAAACCGGAAAACAATATGCTTTCAGAAGAACTATTGAGCTTGATGCTCGGTGATGGTGCTGGCTTAAGGCTTTGCTTCAACCCACTTCATGAAGTAATCGACGACAACAATTAGGAAGTTTCGTTGACCCATTGCTTTAGGAAAGAGACCGACTAGATCCATCCCCTACATGGCGAAGGGAGCTGGGCTCGCCAGCGATTTGAGCTCAGTCTGGGGGATGTGCTTGAATGAGGAGAATCTTTGACATGTGTCGCACTTTCGGACGAGGTCCTCAGCATCAAGTAATAGGGTTGGCTAGTAATATCCATGGTTGAGGACCTTTCTCACGAGCAACCTGCTGCCCATGTGGAAACTTCTAACTCCCTGTGCATTTCATCGAGCATGTATTTGGATTCTTCGGGGGTCAAGCATCGAAGGTACGGTCGCCATCGACCATCGTGTAAGATCGCTTAATAATACCCCTTCGATTAGCATGAACCTCTCGGACTATACTCGGATCTTTCGCGCTTCAGAAGGTTCCCATGGGAGTTATCCATTCTTCAGGAAGCTTATGATCAGATCCATCTATGTCGCCGACTAGGTAGGTGGTTCGAGGCAAAGGACTTCGGGGTTCTCTCTATCGATGCATGTTCGGACGAGAACCTCTACCAGCACCGTGCGGTCGAGACCCTCAAAGTAAGAGGACACACTACAAAAGATACCGCTTTTACCGGCGATTATTCCCCGGCGTTTTACTAGTAGCGCCGGGGTAGGGAGCGAGTAGGAATTGGGCGCCAGATGGGATGGTCATACACCGGCGGTCGATTTAAAATGCCGGCGTATGTTAGTATTCACCGGCGTTTTACCTAAACACGCCGGTGAAGTTTATTATTCACCGACGTTTTTTATTATAAACGCCGGCGAATATACGGACACATTCACCGGCGTTTCCAATTAAAATGCCGGTGAATAACTGGGAATAAAACCCGCGAACCCTAATCTTTCGCTCGCCATTTTCCCAATACCCCAAAAAAAAAAGGAAAGAGGCGCTTCGTTTCCCTCCTTCCTCGCTCTACTCCCCGTGCGTTTGCCTCCGCCACTTCGTCCTCTTCGACGGTCTTCGACCTTTCGAAATCGTCCCTTATTCCCTTCGTTCTTTTCGATTTCCTTCTTCCCTCTCTCTATTTGGAGGTGAATCGGCGGTCGCCCCCTCTCTCTCTCTCTCCTACGCCCCCGCCCTCGTCGCCCCGCTCCCTCTCTCTCTCTTCGGTATGATCTCTTGATTTCCCTTATTTTCCAAAAAAGGCAACTTTTTTCAGTTTATTCATTTCGATTTCCTTAGCATGAACGGTTTATTTGAGATGAAGAATTAATAGAAAAATATATGCTTAGATAATGGAAATTTTCATCTTCTTTTACTGTTAATGAAGCTGATTTCATGCATCTGATTGTCTTCATGGCATGTTTGTTTTTTTACCCAAAATGGGTTCACTGTGAACTGAGGATGCTCTAGGTACGTATGCCAATATCCTCCGGCCGGATATGCACAACAATTGGATTTTAGATTTAGTTGGGCACAGTGAATTAGTAGAGCAACATATAAGCTCAGATAATGGGAAATTTTCATTTTCAGATACTGTTAAAGTAACCTGATTGCAATCTTTGGCATGGTTTTTTAACACAAAATGGGTTCACTTCCAAACTAAGTATGCTGCATAGCATACCCATTTTCTTTCACTGTTAATGAAGCTGATTTCATGCATCTGATTGTCTTCTTGGCATGCATGTTTTTTTACCCAAAATGGGTTCACTGTGAACTGAGGATGCTATAGGTACGTATGTCAAAATCCTCCGGCCGGATATGCACAACAATTGGATTTTAGATTTAGTTGGGCTAAAGAAGTAGTAGAGCAACATATAAGCTCAGATAATGGGAAATTTTCATTTTCAGATACTGTTAAAGTAACCTGATTGCAATCTTTGGCATGGTTTTTTAACACAAAATGGGTTCACTTCCAAACTAAGTATGCTGCATAGCATCCCCAGTTTCTATAGGTTCACTTCCAGACTAAGTGAACTGAGGATGCTATAGGTACGTATGCCAAAATCCTCCGGATACGCACAACAATTGGGTTTTAGATTTAGTTGGGCTGAAGAAGTAGTATAGCAACATATAAGCTCTGATAATGGAAAATTTATCATTTTCAAATACTGTTAAAGTAACCTGATTGTCAATCTTTGGCATGGTTTTTTATACCAAAATGGGTTAACTTCCAATCTAAGTATGCTGCTAGCATCCCCATTTTCTTTTTTTGTTGTTAGTGAAGCTTATTTTCATGCATCTGATTGTCATCTTGGCATGTTTTTTTTACCAAAATGGGTTCACTGTGAACTGAGGATGGTATAGGTACGTATGCCAAAATCCTCCGGCCGGATATGCGGCTACAATTGGGTTTTAGATTTAGTTGGGCTGAAGAAGTAGTAGAGCAACATATAAGCTCAGATAATGGGAAATTTTTCTTTTTCAGATACTGTTAAAGTAACCTGACTGCAATCCTTGGCATGGTTTTTTAACAAAATGGGTTCACTTCCAAACTAAGTATGCTGCATAGCATCCCCAGTTTCTTTCACTGTTAATGAATTGAAGCTAATCCCATGCATCTGATTGTCATTTTGGCATGTTTTTTTGACCAAAATGGGTTCACTGTGAACTGAGGATGCTATAGCTCTATGCCAAAATCCTCCGGCTATGTACAACAATTGGTTCAGTCTGCAAAATATATGCTTACATACTAGACATTTTAATTTTTCTTTTACTGTTTCTTTTGTTTAGTATTATTATTATTATTATTATTATTATTATTATTATTATGAGATAAGTGATTATTAGTAGTCATGAACAGAATAGTTCATAAGTCATCAGATCTTCTTGTTACCGTAGTTACAGCACGACGCGCTCATTATTCGGCCGATTCCTCTTCATCAGCAAAATACCCTTTACCATCATCATCTCCTTGAACGGAAAGCCAAATACAGGGGAGACTATAGTCGATTTTTTTTTATGCTCGAACACAGGGTGTGCGATAAAATACCGTCTAAGGTGGTTGTGATCATTTCCACAAAAGGTCGTTTAGGGTTTGGTGAATAGAGTAGATTGTGTTAAGATGTAGTTTTTTTTGTACATTTTTTGGAGCCACAATTTCTTTATTTTACAGTTAAAGATTATATCGTTTATCTATTTGCAGCTAGGGATGGTTTTCAAATAGGTGAAATTTAATATACAAAATGCCTTTTACTGTTATTACTATTTAATATATCAAATTTTAATTTCAGACTGTGTGCTATTGATATAATGGATAGAAGTTGGATTAGTAAACCACGATTATCCAAGGAGTACCGTGATGGTATTAAAGATTTTATTATCTTTGCCAAACGACATTCCCGTGATCCCAACCTAATCCTTTGTCCATGCCTTCGCTGTACAAATTGTATGCTGAGGACATGTGACGTAGTACATACACACTTGGCTGTCAACGGTTTTCTTCAAGGGTACACAAGGTGGTTTTGTCATGGAGAGGATCATACGGCAGCTCCTGTTCGTCCGGTTGTATTAGAAAATGAGGCTGAGCCCTTAGTGAACGAAGACTAAAGCGTTCCCGATGAGATGCATGCTTTGTTACAAGATGCCATGGGGATTCATAATGTTCCTTTCCACACCAATGACCCAACAACTGAAGTTCACAATGAGTCAACAGAAACAAACCAGATTGGTGGTGGGGTGGACGAGGAAATGTCTGGCCCAACCCATGAAAATAATAAGCAGCAAGAATCCTTCGCTAAGTTACTTGAAGATGCTAGTATCCCGTTGTACCGCGACTGCACCAAATTTTCTAAGTTCTCATTCATTGTCAGACTATTTCAGATTAAATGTTTAAACGGGTGGTCTGCTAAGTCATTCACTATGCTACTTGAATTGTTGAATGAAGCATTTCCTGAAATCTGTATTCCAAACTCAGCCTATAAAATCAAAAAATTCCTAAGGTCTCTCGATCTAGGATATGAGAAGATAGCAGCATGTCCAAATGACTGTATGCTTTTCACGAGTGGTAAGGAAAGTCTGGAGAATTGCGAAGTGTGTGGTTCTTCGAAATGGAAAGAAAGACCAAATCAAGACGAGGGAGCCAGTGGATCTACTAAGCGAAGTAGGAAAAAGAAGCCTGCCAAAACATTGCGTTACTTTCCTCTGATTCCTAGGTTACAAAGGTTGTTTATGTCCACGAAAACTTCTTCTGATATGAAATGGCATGCTGAAGGTCGCACTAATGATGGGATTCTTAGACATCCTGCTGATTCTCAATCTTGGAAAAGATTTGATGAAAGATATCCTAATTTTGCGGAAGATCCTCGAAATGTGAGACTTGGACTAGCTAGTGATGGTTTCAACCCTTTCAGGCAAATGAGTAGTACATACAGCATATGGCCGGTTGTGTTGATATCATACAATTTGCCGCCTTGGAAATGCATGAAGCAGTCCTCATTTATTTTGTCCATGATAGTTCCTGGACCGAAAGGTCCTGGAAATGATATAGATGTGTACCTACAACCGTTAATAGATGAACTTCAGAAGTTGTGGGTGGGTGTTCCAACCTATGATGCTGTGGCTAAAGAAACATTTTCTCTTCGTGCCGTGTTGTCTTGGACAATCAATGATTTTCCAGTATATGCAAATTTATCTGGATATAGTACTAAAGGACGTTATGCATGTCCATGTTGTGCTGACCAAACTAGTTCAAGGTGGTTGTACAATGACAGAAAGTTTTGCTATATGGGTCATAGGAGATGGTTGCCTGACACACATATATTTCGGGCAGAGGCAGCGACATTTGATGGCACCGACGAGTGGGAACATGCTCCTGGGTCTTCTTCTGGTTCAGATATTTTGAGGCGGGTAGATGGTCATCAATTCAAATATGGAAAGGAACCAGAAGTCAGGACAAAGGGCAAGAAAAGGGCAAGGCCGGAGCAAGGTGAGGAGACCGATCTATATGGCGAGGATGAGGATCAAAACTTGACGAGTTTAGGTGCATGGAAGAAGAAGAGTATTTTCTTCAAGTTGCCGTATTGGGAATTCAACTTACTGAGACATAATTTAGATGTGATGCATATCGGAAAAAATATTGGTGAGAATTGTATAGGAACAGTTATGGGAGATGATCGGAAGACAAAGGACAATCTCAAGAGCCGACTTGATTTGAAGTCAATGGGCATCCGACATGAGTTGCACCCAGAAGAATTGCCGAACGGGAAAGTGCTCCTACCTCCTGCAATCTATTCAATGTCAAAATCGGAGTTGGAGTTGTTTTGCAAAGTACTACTTGAACTTAAAGTCCCCGATGACTATTCTTCTAACATGGCAAAATGTGTCAACTTTAAAGAGAAGAGGCTTCAGGGTCTAAAGTCACACGACTACCACATCCTAATGCAGGATCTCCTTCCTGTGGCCCTAAGGTCTTCAATGTGTGAGCAAGTCACTACTGTCCTGAAAGATCTTTGTAGCATATATAAAAGTATTTGCTCAAGAATGTTTCGTGTTGAAGATCTGGACCAATTGGAGCAGCAGGCGACATTGACACTTAGTAAAATGAAGATGATATTTCCTCCATCGTTTTTCACTATTATGATTCACTTGATAATCCACCTTGCTGGTGAAGCCAGAATCGGTGGTCCTGTTCACTATCGGTGGATGTACCCCATTGAGAGGTAAAATAATTCGTTCATCTTACGAAATTGAATTTTCAAAAGCTCATTTCTTTTAATCCCCTAATCCGCTCTAGTTTATTAATTGTACATGTTCAGGTACCTATACCGGCTAAAGGGTTATGTGAAAAATAGAGCATATCTTGAAGGTCAATAGCCCAGGGATATCTATCAGAGGAGTGCTCACATTTTTTTTCCAGGTATTTGCCTGGTGTGGAGACATCTTCCAGTAGACCACGTAGAAATCCAGACATTTCCAACCTTGATGGTGCACAATATCTTTTTGATACCGCTGGCACCACTGTTGGTAAAGTTGATGCATTTGAGCTCGATAGCTTAGCGTGGGAACAGGCACATCGATATGTGCTAGACCATCATGCATCAGTGGAACCATTTCGAAAGTAAGTTGCTTTTGAATGTAAATCGAATACAGTGAAAACCGCGGAGTTCGATATTTTTGATACTTTTGTTATTCCTAATTTCAATTGCTTGTTTTTTAGCGAATTTGTCAGGGACATCAAACGAAGGGCTAGACCAAGAAGACTACCACCACGTGAACAAAACAAGCTGATGAATGAAAAATTTCATAAGTGGTTTGAATCTCATGTAGGTGAATTACAGTTATACAAGTTAATCTTTATTATATCTACATTTTCTATGGTGTTGATACGATTTGTGCAAAATTAATAGGTACATTCTTTGGGTCCTGAAGGTGCGTCATCTGAAATACAAGTACTTGCCAAAGGTCCCTATCAGATGGTCAAAAGATACGGAGGATACATATTCAATGGTTTTAGATTTCGTACTAAGGATCGTGAATCTAATTTGAAGTCTCAAAATAGTGGAATGGTAGTGACGTCTAAGACTAGAAGTTATGCTTCCAAATCGGACACGAGGCCTGTAGATGGGGATCTCGACTACTATGGAGTGCTCACGGATATCATTGAGTTGAATTATTTTGGCCATTTCCGTGTTGTCTTATTTCGTGGGGATTGGGCTGAGTTTGATAGGAATTTTGCTAACAATAAGGACAAGCTTGGCTTCACAGTTGTAAACTTCTCAAAATTGATTCACATCGGTACACACATTAGCCATGAGCCATTTGTGTTTCCATCCCAAGTGCAACAAGTGTTCTACATTGAAGATCCAACCCTGCCAAAATCGTATGTGGCTATCCCTATGCAACCAAGAGATGTATTCCAACTGGGCGATACTTCAGACGATGAAGACGGTGAAGACATGAACAGTTACATTGCTTCTGAGTTTTCTGTGTTTGATGTAAACACAACCGATGTTGGAATTTGCGGGACTTGGCTCCGCAAGGATGGAGAAGAGGGCGATGTACTGGAAGATGTCGTATTGTAGTTTACATGATTTTTAATTGAGTTTATTATATGTCTGTAATTTTATGTCTTAAATCTTGTTGTAATATTATGTCTGTAATTTCAAATATGTTCATTGTGAATTTAATACACTGGTTTAATTAGCTTTCTATTTTCTACTGCTTGGTATTATTTACATTAAACTATGCTTAGTGTCATTTGAACTAAACTATCGTTGTCATTTGAATCAAATTATCATTTGAACCAAGTTATCGAATCCTTGACAGGTACAACATGCCGAGGCGTGGAAAGAGGGTAAATATAAATGATGGTAATGAGAGCCATGGGGATGAGCAGCCACTACATAATAGTGGCAGGCAAACATATGAGAGTGAGGGTAGCACGCCGCCCACTGTCAAAAAACATCGGTAAGTCTTAAAATTGGTATTTTTAAAGAGATTATGTTACTTGAATGCATGAAAGACACGTACTAGTGTTTGTGAGTCTGCATTGTGGATGTCGTCTATAAGCATTTCGTCTATGTTTCTTAAGTGGGCTGTGATTAAAAAGAAAGGGCTGGAGTGGAGATCTGGAAACCCAAAATAGAGACATCTCGTTTATTATAATCTACACTTATTGTTGGACCAACCCCCTCTTGCTGTTGTTGCTGATGTCTCTTTGTGTGCGTGTGTTGAAGAGAATGAAGGGATGAGAGAGAGATGAGGAAAATGCCGCTATGTTAGCCTGGTGTATCCTCATTCTCTACCATCCCTCTTTCTGGCTCCATATATAGCTTCTATATTAAATTGGTTTCCTTCCACGATGACAGTCCGTAATACTACACTTGATATGAGCCCATGTTCATAGCTGCATCCTATTGCATACTCACAAACAACTAATACTTGTCGGCCTTGCATCGTATGCCCAACCCCATTTTGGCACATAACCTGGTATAGATGACATTGTATGACCTGCAAACAAGGATTGTTCAGTCGTGTTGTTGTACTGATTTGGAGGAGGTGAAAATGGGACCATAAAATAGCTTAAGAAGACCATCAGGTTTGTGAAATAAGCTTCACTAACAGTGAAAGAAACTGGGGATGCTATGCAGCATACTTAGTTTGGAAGTGAACCCATTTTGTGTTAAAAAAACCATGCCGAAGATAACAATCAGATGCATGAAATCAGCTTCTTTAACAGTATCTGAAAATGAAAATTTTTCATAATCTGAGCATATATGTTTCTTTAACAGTGACTGTGAACAATTGTTCTTAATTGGGCTGTGATTAGAAAGAGACGAGTTGGAGTGGAGGTCTGGAAACCCATATAGAGACATCTTGTTCATAATAATTTATTATTATTGTTGTTCTTGTCACTCTTGCTGTTGTTGCTGATGTCTCTATGTGTTCGTGTGCTGAAGGGAAAGAAGGGATGAGAGAGAGATGAGGAAAATGCCGCTATGTTAGCCTGGTGTATTCTCATTCTCTACCATTCCTCTTTCTGGCTTCTGTATTTGGTTTCCTTCCACGATGACAATTCCAGTTAAAACTACACTTGCTATGAGCCCTATTCGTATTTTTCTTCCATGAAGAATTGATCTATGACTACAATCTCCATTCAAAATCCAATTGTTCACTCAAACATGCACCTTGTTTCTGAACTCAAACATCACATTAATAAACATCTTTTCTAATAATGGCTACACTTGTGGAAGCTCCCTCTAAACCTAAATTCTGCAAGGTTTTGTTGCCTACTTCTTTACAGAAGCTGGTACTCTATTCTTCTTTAAAGAGAGGAGAATAGAGTACCAACTTCTGTAAAGAAGTAGGCAACAAAAACCTTGAAGAATTGAGGCTTAGAGAGAGCTTCCACAAGTGTAGCCATTATTAGAAAAGATGTTTATTAATGTGATGTTTGAGTTCAGAAACAAGGGGCATGTTTGAGTGATCTGTATTCCAAACAAGCTTCACTAACAGTGAAAGAAACTGGGGATGCTATGCAGCCTACTTAGTTTCTTTAACAGTGACTGAAAATTTCCATAATCTGAGCATATAAATTTTTCATTATCTGAGCATATATGTTTCTTTAAAATTGACTGTGACCAATTGTTCTTAATTGGGCTGTGATTAGAAAGAGACGAGTTGGAGTGGAGATCTGGAAACCCATATAGAGACATCTCGTTCATAATAATTTATTATTATTGTTGTTCTTGTCATTCTTGCTGTTGTTGCTGATGTCTCTATGTGTCCGTGTGTTGAAGGGGAAGAAGGGATGAGAGAGGGATGAGGAAAATGCCGCTATGTTAGCCTGGTGTATCCTCATTCTCTACCATTCCTCTTTCTGGCTTCTATATTTGGTTTCCTTCCACGATAACAATTCCAGTTAAAACTACACTTGCTATGAGCCCTATTCGTATTTTTCTTCCATGAACTGAGGATGGTATATAGGTACGTATGCCAAAATCCTCCGGCCGGATATGCACAACACTTGGGTTTTGCGATATAGTTGGGCTAAAAAAGTAGTAGAGCAACATATAAGCTCAGATAATGGAGAAATTTTCATTTTCAGATACTGTCAATGTAACCTGATTGCAATCTTTGGCATGGTTTTTTTAACACAAAATGGGTTCACTTCCAAAATGAGTATGCTGCATAGCATCCCCAGTTTCTTTCACTGTTAGTGAAGCTTATTTCACAAACCTGATGGTCTTCTTAAGCTATTTTATGGTCCCATTTTCACTAACTGTTAGTGAAGCTATTTTTCAAGCACCTGATTGTCTTCTTGGCATGTATGTTTTTATACCAAAAATGGGTTCACTGTGGTCATCAGATATTATACAGGTACGTATGCCAAAATCCTCCGGCCGGATATGCACAACACTTGGGTTTTGCGATATGGTTGGGCTAAAAAAATAGTAGAGCAACATATAAGCTCAGATGATGGAGAAATTTTCATTTTCAAATACTGTCAATGTAACCGGTTCTTTTAACACAAAATGGGTTCACTTCCAAAATGAGTATGCTGCATAGCATCCCCAGTTTCTTTCACTGTTAGTGAAGTTTATTTCACAAACCTGATGGTCTTCTTAAGCTATTTTATGGTCCCATTTTCACTAACTGTTAGTGAAGCTGATTTCAAGCACCTGATTGTCTTCTTGGCATGTATGTTTTTATACCAAAAATGGGTTCACTGTGAACTGAGGATATTATATAGGTACGTATGCCAAAATCCTCCGGCCGGATATGCACAACACTTGGGTTTTGCGATATAGTTGGGCTAAAAAAGTAGTAGAGCAACATATAAGCTCAGATAATGGAGAAATTTTCATTTTCAGACACTGTCAATGTAACCTGATTGCAATCTATGGCATGGTTTTTTTAACACAAAATGGGTTCACTTCAAAACTAAGTATGCTGCATAGCATCCCCTGTTTCTTTCACTGTTAGTGAAGCTTATTTCACAAACCTGATGGTCTTCTTAAGCTATTTTATGGTCCCATTTTCACTAACTGTTAGTGAAGCTGATTTCAAGCACCTGATTGTCTTCTTGGCATGTATGTTTTTATACCAAAAATGGCTCACTGTGAACTGAGGATATTATATAGGTACGTATGCCAAAATTCTCCGGCCGGATATGCACAACAATTGGATTTTAGATTTAGTTGGGCTAAAGAAGTAGTAGAGCAACATATAAGCTCAGATAATGGGAAATTTTCATTTTCAGATACTGTTAAAGTAACCTGATTGCAATCTTTGGCATGGTTTTTTAACACAAAATTGGTTCACTTCCAAACTAAGTATGCTGCATAGCATCCCCTGTTTCTTTCACTGTTAGTGAAGCTTATTTCACAAACCTGATGGTCTTCTTAAGCTATTTTATGGTCCCATTTTCACTAACTGTTAGTGAAGCTGATTTCAAGCACCTGATTGTCTTCTTGGCATGTATGTTTTTATACCCAAAATGGGTTCACTGTGAACTGAGGATATTATATAGGTACGTATGCCAAAATCCTCCGGCCGGATATGCACAACAATTGGATTTTAGATTTAGTTGGGCTAAAGAAGTAGTAGAGCAACATATAAGCTCAGATAATGGGAAATTTTCATTTTCAGATACTGTTAAAGTAACCTGATTGCAATCTTTGGCATGGTTTTTTAACACAAAATGAGTTCACTTCCAAACTAAGTATGCTGCATAGCATCCCCAGTTTCTTTCACTGTTAGTGAAGCTTATTTCACAAACCTGATGGTCTTCTTAAGCTATTTTATGGTCCCATTTTCACTAACTGTTAGTTAAGCTGATTTCAAGCACCTGATTGTCTTCTTGGCATGTATGTTTTTATACCAAAAATGGGTTCACTGTGAACTGAGGATATTATCTAGGTACGTATGCCAAAATCCTCCGGCCGGATATGCACAACACTTGGGTTTTGCGATATAGTTGGGCTAAAAAAGTAGTAGAGCAACATATAAGCTCAGATGATGGAAAAATTTTCATTTTCAAATACTGTCAATGTGACCTGATTGTTTAACACAAAATGGGTTCACTTCCAAACTAAGTATGCTGCATAGCATCCCCAGTTTCTTCTTTTATTGTTAGTGAAGCTTATTTTCATGCATCTGATTGTGATCTTGGCATGTTTTTTTGACCAAAACGGGTTTACTGTGAACTGAGGATGCTATAGGTACGTATGCCAAAATCCTCCGGATACGCACAACAATTGGGTTTTAGATTTAGTTGGGCACAGTGAATTAGTAGAGCAACATATAAGCTCAGATAATAGAAATTTTCATTTTCAGATACTGTTAATGAAGCTGATTGCCATCTTTGGCATGATTTTTTAACAAAAAATGGGTTCACTTCCAAACTAAGTATGCTGCTAGCATCCTCATTTTCTTTCACTGTTAATGAAGCGTATTTCATTAAGATCCAGGATGGCAAATTTTGACTGGGCTATGATTGGATTGTTTAGTGGATGTTGTCTATGTTCTTAATTGGGCTGTGATTAGAAAGAGTGGGCTCGAGTGGAGATCTGGAAACCCATATAGAGACATCTTGTTCATAATAATTTATTATTATTGTTGTTCTTGTCGCTCTTAAGGTGGTTGCTGATGTCTCTTTCTGTTCGTGTGCTGAAGGGAAATAAGGGATGAGAGAGAGATGAGGAAAATGCCGCTATGGTAGCCTGGTGTATCCAAAGTCTCTACCTTTCTTCTTTCTGTTTCCATTTCTGGCTTCTATATATATTTGGTTTCCTTCCACGATGACAGTTCCCTAAAAATACACTTGATATAAGCCCTATCTTATTTTTCTTATTTTTCTTATATTTGGTTTCCGTCCACGATGACAGTTTCATGGATTGTCTGAGCAATCCATGAAGGACATGCTTAGATACTGAATTTTCATTTGTTTTATTGTTTTAGATAGTGGATATTCCCAATCAGAGGAGAATATAAAGGTTTCAAGTTAGATACTGAATTTTCATTTGTTTTGTTATTTTAGATATATTTAAAAACAAAATTAAGTACTAGATTTTTAGCATTGCAATGTAATTATTTTACCTCTGTATATATCATTAACAATTCCATTTGCAGTTGGCACTTTGATCTTATAATTCGAGATACAGGTAGTTCTTTTTGCAAGTTCAAAAAATATGTATATTCTGTATTGTGATCTACTGTTCAATTAAACTATTGTTTTTTTTTCACAGAGCGGTCGTCAAGATGAAGGAAATTCTGATGATCAGAGCTGAAGCTACTCGAGGGGTATGAATCTGCGGTCCTCCTTGCTGTTCTTATGTCCTCCTTGCTGTATGGTTGTTGTTCTTATGTCCTCCTCCTTGCTGTTGTTATATCAGACTGGTTTTTTTTATGAGAGTTATGTCATACTTTGAATTTGGGATGTTTGGGATATTTGTCAGACTGGTTTGTTTGGATATTTTGGATGTTAGTCTCTATATTAATTTGTTAATTATGACACTGTTAATTAATCAATGAATTTGGACGTTGATATGACACGTGTGAAACTTGATTATCTTTAATTATTCTTGTGTTTGGTTGTGGTTTGCGAAGTAGTATGCAACGAAATTGATTGAATCAGTTGTGAGAATTAGTTTACAGGTTTTGTAAATGAAACTGTGAATTGAAATCGAACGGAAAAGCGGAGTATTGAAAATAAATGGGCATAGCCAGAACGGCGTTTTAAAAAACGGCAGTCTATATAATTTAATTGTTGGAGTGTGTGATACGCCGGCGTTTCAACGCACGCCGGCGAATGTTATCAGCTGTAACGGCACAGGCGTACACCGGCGTTTTATAAACGCCGGCGTATATAACTACACCGGCATTTTTTGGTCGCGCCGGTGTTCGTAAACAGGGAAAAGCAGGCGCTCATAAATGCACATACACCGGCGTTTCTTGACCGCCGGTATACTTTCGATCTACACCGGCGTTTTCATATACGCCGGTGAATGGATAAATACCAGCGGTTTACGACCGCCGGTGTATGTATATAGGTGCACAAGAACGGCACCCAGAGACCGATATACACCGGCGTTTTATGACCGCCGGTGTATTCCTAACATTTACCGGCGTCCACCAAAAACGCCGGTGTAGACCCCTTCGTTTCAGCGACGTCCGCTTCGGCGGCAGTTGGACCGGCGCTATTGTAAACACCGGTGTAAGTTTCACCGGCGTAAAAAAACGCCGGTATAGACGTAAAAAAGCGTCGGGAAAGCTACTTTCTTTTGTAGTGACACTAACTTGAATAGTGCATCTCCATGGCTATTCTGTTCTCGAGGAATGCGAACAATCGATGCTTCTTCAAAATCTACCAAGAGGAGCTTGACATGTGCCAAGTACTTAATCATTCGGGTGTTGCTGGCCTTGTATTCCCTGCATACTTGATTGACTACAAGTTGGAAGTCACTGATGACTTTGACCAGTTTAGTCATGTTTTTTGGACAGGAGTAGTATGTTGGTTAATGCATCGTACTTAGCTTCGTTGTTGCAGGCCCGAAAATTGAAGCTTAAAGAGTATTGGAGGATGAAGTTGTCTGGCGCCCGCCCCGTTTTCTTCTTCGTAGGAGGAACCATCCACATAGATCTCCCAAACAGGCTCGTCTTGTTGGGCTTCAGATGTTTTGGGGATGGTGCACTCGGTGATGAACTTGGCGAGCGTCGAACTCTTGATAGCGGTCATTGTCTTATAATTCATGTCGTGCTGTCTAAGCTCGATGGGCCATTTAATCAATCGACCAGAGTTCTCTGGCTTGTTGAGTACTTGTTTCAAGGGCTGGTCCATGAGAACTTGGATGGAGTGAGCCTGGAAGAAGGGGTGGAGTTTTCATGCGGCCATGACCAGGGAATAAGCTACCATTTCCATTTTGGCAAAGCGGAGTTCGGCGTCACAGAGAACTTTTATTACATAATAGATGGGTATTGTTCCCTATCATCTTCCTGGATCAGGACTGTTGGGGCATGCTCGGATGCCGCTAGGTAGAGGTACAGGACTTCACTTGGTTCGGGTTTGCTAAGAATAAGAGGGTTGGCAAGATACTCCTTTAGTTGGTCGATGGCCTATTGCTGGGATTCTCCCCACTCAAAATTCTTTGTCCCAAGGAGGGCCTTGAAGAAGGGGAGGGACTTCTCTCTGAATTTTGACAGAAAACGACCAATTGCGACGAGTCTGCTAGTGAGCCTCTAAATCTCTTTGACATTCTTAGGAGGGATCATATCCAGGATGGCCTGAAACCTTTCGGGGTTCACCTTTATCCCTCGTTGACTGACCACAAAGCCGAGGAATTTTTTCAAAGTCATGCTGAATCTATATTTGCAAGGATTATGCCTCATGTTGTGCTTTCTCAAGACTCTGAAGGCCTCTTCTAGGTCCTTCACGTGGTCTCCTCCTCTGAGGATCTTAACGAGCATGTCGTCCACGTATACTTCCATATTTCGACCTATTTTCTCCTTAAAGACCCGGTTAACCAACCTCTGATAGGTGGCTCCCGCTTTCTTCAGGTCGAAGGGCTAGAATCGATAGCAGTAGAGCCCCTGATCTATCACGAAGGCTATATTCGGGGTAGCCGGATGGAACATCTGGATCTGGTTGTACCCAAGAAGGCATTCATGAAACTCAGGAGTTTGTGCCCGAATGTTGTATCTATCAGGGAATCAATGCTCGGAAGGGGGAAGAGATCTTTTGGACAGGCCATGTTAAGGTCTGAGAAGTCAATGCATATCCTTCATTTACTGCTAGTTTTTCACCATCACGACATTGGCCAACCACTTCGGGTAGTTGACCTCCTGAATAAAGCGGGCAGTGCATATCTTCTCGAACTCCTCCTTCATTGGTTATTGCCTATCGGGCGCAAATTTTCGGTGCCTCTTCTGTACTGGCATAGATTCCGGATTGACACTCAGCTTATGCATATCAGGTCTTCCGAGATACCTGGAATTTCTGAGGGGGTCCAGGAAAACAAGTCTCGGTTCCGTCGGATGCAGCTAATGATTTTCTCTTTTAGGTCGAAAGGTACGGCCTTGCTCATTTGGAACCATTTGGACTTGTCTGCTTCGGAAAATGGGGTTTCCTCCAACTCGTCAACTGTCTCAGAGCCGATTGAACTTCTGTCATAGGGGAGTTCAACCGTGTCGAGGTGGAGGACCGAGCCCCCCACCGTGGATGTATAGAAGGCCCGGGCCTCCTGATTGCCCTTCACGACCCCAGCCCAGTCGAGGGTACTAGATGAAGAGACGTGAAATCGGGGCTCCCGAGGATGGCATTGTAGGTCACTTTGACGTCGACCACCATGAAGTCCATGGGATCAGTTCGGGTGGTCGGTGATTTCTCCACAGTAACATCCATGATAATGATCCCTTCGATCTAGAAAGGGAAGCCTGAGAAGCCATGAAGGGTGTAGCTTGTGGGCATTAGCCTTTCTTGGGAGAGCTTAAATCCATCGAAGGTGGCGAGGAACAATATGTTGACCGAGCTACTGTTATCCACGAGGATGCGTCGAACCTCGTGGTTTGACAGACCGAGGCTGATGACCAAGGCATCACAGTGAGGGATCCGGATGCCCTCAAGGTCTTCATCCGAGAACGAGACTGCCATCACATAGCCTGGAGGAGGAGGGCGGTTATGGACCGAGTTCACTTCCCTGACAAATTCGTTGCGGAAAGAGTTGGATTCCCCCCCCCCCCCCCCCCATCAGTCCTCTATGTATGGAGTGGAGGATGTCCATTCTTTTGGAGTCCTGGGGTTTGGACTTTTCCTCCAGATGCTTATTGGCACCTCGGGGAGGATGAGAGGTTCTTGGACCATCCTGAGTGAATTTAGAGAAGTATCCCTCCAGATAAGAACCTTGATCTCATCTTTCAGTGATCAACAGTTGTCGGTCTCGTGGCTATGGTCTCAATGGAACCAGCAATAGAACCTTATATCTCTCTTCTTATTCCCGTTGTTGGACCGAGGGGGGTGCCGGATCAGGCCCTCTTCCTCCACCTCAATGAGGATAGCAGAGACACTCACATTAAGCGGAGTAAACTTTCAAACCGGGGCACTGGGAGAGGAACCCTTTGCCTCGAAGCATCTTTTTTAGCCTTCTTTGGCACCTCAGAATTTTCCAACTTCCTTTTCCCCATGGTGGAGGATTCTTTACGGCCTCCCAGATGTAGGGCCTCCTCAACTCGAAAGTATTTCTCGCTCCTGAGAAGGAAGTCGGGGAAATCAGAGGGAGTCTTTTTGGCCATAGAGGTTTTCAGGAGGTCATGTCGGATATTATGCCTAAAGGCAGCTGCCGCGATGCCGGCGTCAAGAGAGGAGATGGACCTAGCCTCCACAGTGAATCTTTCGACGAAGTCTCAGAGGGACTCCCCGTTTTTCTATTTTAAATTGAGCAAGGAGGCGCTCGTCTTTTCAGCCTTGTGGCTGGTCACGAAGTGGGCGAGGAAGCCCTCCTCGAGCTGGTCAAAAGAGAAGATCGAATTAAGGCCAATTCTTGAGTACCACTCTCGCGTTGAACACCGCTGCGTGGCAAGGAATGTGCGGAAGAGGAATGCATCTGAGGCGCTGTGAATCATCATGAGGGTTTTGAACACCTCATTGTGATCAGCTGTGTCATAATCCTCATTATATGTCTCGAGTACAGGAGGCTTGAAGCTCCTAGAGGCTCGGGCTTCAAGGATGTATGAGGAGAAAGGTGGTCGGGCCAGGCACTACCCCCTACTTGACTGCCACTCGCCTTCCTCTATTACGATGTGCAGGTCTTCCATCTCTTGCAGTCGCTTAAGGAGTGCATCTTCTCATCCATCGGATCGGGTCGACATGTAAGACTCTTTGTTCAAGGTCTCTCCGATACGGGTGTTGCCCGTGTGATGATCGCTCCTGCCTCCGCCTTGAAGAACTTGGAGGACCTCTTTCTGAAACTCTTGAAACTCGGCCCTCGTCATGTGGCCCTTGTCCTTAGGACCATTTAGGGGTCAGCAATCTCTTGGAGAAAGACTATGCTCCTTTCGACTGTGGGAGGAGTGACCGCTGCGGCTCGGAATATGATTCGAGGGTCCTCTGCCATTCCTGGAGCGGATAATGTGATAGCAGATGTCCTTCTCATTTTTTCAATTTTTGATACGATTTCAGATATCAAACTCGACCGGGTGTTCAGACCTCCATGCGACTGAACGAGAGGCGCTCAAAGCCGGTCTGAGTGGGTGTTCGACCCGCTGCTACTAGGACCCCTGAGTTGCCGCTCAACTGCGAGACTGATGTGAAGGATAAGGAGGGTCATCATGACTCCCCTAGGTAGTGGTCTTCATAGCCTTGGGGCCATGGGAGAAGGCTGCTACAAGGTAGGATATGGGTTGGACGCTAGATTTGTGTTTTTCACATACAGCGCCAATCTGATGCTGCTTTTTTTGATGTAGGAGCAACAAATGATGAGTTCTTTTGTTAGATAGGAAACGCGGATCTTAGCCGTAGATCTGATCCTCATGATAGACTAGTATATGATTGGATATGTGGATCTAGTGGTTGTTGGCCGCCGAACACCTGCAAAAAGCCTGAAACACCGGGATCCCGGTAACAGACCCTCCTACGATCTAGATAGTAACCAAGGAGTATAAAAGTAGGGTTTAATGCCAAAAGATTTACCAAATCCCATGGATTATGGATGTGATGAAGTAACTAGTTCCTTGATTATAAGAGATTTAATTATCAGCCATATATCACTGTTCAATTCTTCCTAGTGGGCTAAGCCTTGGTGCTGGGCTTGTGGATGGCCCGTGAGTTGTCTCTGGACCTGTATCCCCTAATGGGATTGTCAACTTGGCCATAGGGACCTTGAGATTCGTGCGAGGATCATGCGGTGCAGATTAGACGCACCCTCATCCTTCACTTGAAGTCTTGAATTGTACATGGTAAGCTATCTCATAAAAAAATTATGATAATGCATTAATTACGATAAGACCTCACTTCATCATAAAAACTGCCCTACGGCTACGGGTCCGTGTTTAGGTATGTAAAAATTAAACCCAATGGTTTTGGGATCGGGTTCGGAAATTGCTCAAAACCCATGCATGTAACACCTCTAGTTGGAGCAAGCTAATTAGGAATTTTTTCTAAAATGACCCACTTTTTGAAAATACATACCAAGTTGACCCATTTTCGAAACTAATTACCAAACTGATCCACTCGTTGTTTCAAACAGTCAATGGGCCTAGTTCAAATATGGTCGCTGTTCGAAACAGTGAGTTTAGCTATAGTATTTTAAGACTTTGCGAGATTTCTGTAAGTGTTGGAGAATTTCCTATAATTAAACTCTCTATTTCAAACAACGACCCTAATTGAACTAGACTCGCTGTCTAATTCAAATCTGGTCATTGTTCAAAATATGGAGTTTAGCTTTAGTGTTTTGAGACTTGGAAATTTTTTTCCAAGTTTTGAAGAAATTCTTTAACTAAACTGACTTACTCGCTGTTTCAAACAGCGAATTTAGTTGTATGCATTTCTCCAACACTTTGATAAATTTCGTCAAGTCTCAAAACACTAAACTTAAAATCAATGTTTCGAACAGCGACCAAATTTGAACTAGACTCGCTGCTTCAAATCGGAACTCTCTTTTCATCTTTTGTGTTTTCAGACTGCGAAATTTATTCAAAGTATTGGAAAAATGTCTACTACTTTTGAAACAGCGAGTAAGTCTGTTTGGTAAATAGTTTCGAAAATGGGTCTATTTGGTATTTATTTTCGAAAAGTGGGTCATTTTTGGAAAAAAAAAGTTCGCCAATCAGATGGACCTCACCGGAGCTGGGCCCACCGTCCCATCTCGAACACGCCAATACGAGAGTAGATTAGAGAGGGAGCCGACTTCCAAGTTCAGCCGATTAGAATGTGTAGCACCGTCACTAACAAATCCGTCCCAAAGTTGAACCCAAACGAACAAGAAGAAGAATTAGTTTAGTTTAGTGCGAGTTCGAGTTCGACTTTGATTTTGTAGGAGCTGAATGTGACGCCATCGCTGCCCCAGTTCCTTGGCTATCAGAGCGCCGAAGAGGGTGACTCTTGTTAGGCACGGGCAGAGCACGTGGAACGAGGAGGGTCGGATCCAAGGCAGATCCGTCCTGACTGCCCCCCAACCCAAGCTGAAGTGGGATATGATTATGAGGGGAATCGACAAGACGAAATGTGATCTCTATTCTTTCCTTCCAAGTCAGCCAGTATCTTGCTATCAACTCGATTCACTACATTCAGTTGGGATATTTGTATACAAAATTATCTCAAGTTACTTACATAATGATCTGCCATTAAAATAAGTTAATCGTATTCAGTAACTTCGTTTTTCTTTCTATTATTTTTTAGTAATGCTTCATCCACTATCAATTTCACTACAATTCTGTATATTATCTTAGGTGGCACACTCCTATTGGAGAGTCTCCCCTCCTCTCCCTTCCCTAACCTGTTGGAGTGTGACACCTAAGATAGTGAAGCGAAATGTAGTGAAATTGGCAGTAGATGTAGCATTACCCTTTATTTTTTGGGATATAAATTATAATGTAAATTATTGGGTTTTTAATAGTAAATATTCTCTCTCCTGTATATATACTAGTATAATGTATGTGCAATGCACGTCTACAAAAAAGTATAGTCATCAAATTAAATTAATATATATCAAATAAAAAAAGAAATAGTTTATATTTGAATATTTTGATTTGGGCTACATGTGTGGTGCACGCTTATATTTGTTAGATATAATTTGGACGTGTATTGCACGAGTTTATTTGGTTACAAAGTTAGGGTTTATTTGATTACAAAGCCCAACTCTCCCATTAAAATAGTACTAGTATATTTCACGTGCGATGCATGTCTTGATAAAGAGTTGGAATTGTACTTGCGGTACACGTAAGTTGGTAGTAATTACCACGTGCAATGAATGTGTTAATTTTTTCATAAATTTGTGGTTTTGCATCCACTGCTAATTGGAATGGATATAACGGCATATCTATCCCGGCGTGTATGACCATATGCCGCGATAGATTGTCGTTATAATTTTTTTTTTTAATAGCGGGCCTCTATGACGGCGGTGCTATATTACGCCGTTATATATATAATTATATATAACGGCGGTTTTATAGGCACCGCCGTTATAGGTGCCAAACATTATAGCCCCCTCGATCGCTATTCATTTCCTCCCTGCCGAATTCATCCTCCCGCTCCACTCTATTCATTTCCTCCCCCCGGCGGTTTTATAGGCACCGCCGTTATAGGTGCCAAACATTATAGCCCCCTCGATCGCTATTCATTTCCCCCCTGCCGAATTCATCCTCCCGCTCCACTCTATTCATTTCCTCCCCCCCCCCCCCCCCCCCCCCAAAAAAAAAAAAGAAAACCTCTAACCCTAACTACTCATGCACGCCGCTCCACTATCCCATCTCGAAAATCTCCTTCTCTCTCTCTCTCTCTCTCTCTCTCTCTCTCTCTCTCTGACCACTCGCCCCTCTCCCCATTCGGCGCCATCTTCCCCTCTCCCTATTCGACTAGTTGTATAGGCAGTGATTCAGGAAATGCACCTAACCGATTTATTGTGTTCCATCATCTTTCTTGTTATGCAGCAAAAGTTTGCAATCTCTGACACTGCTGAAAGATGGCTCAATAAATCGATTTCGAAAAAATGGAGGAATCACAAGAGCTTCTTAAAAGGGAAGTACTATGACGAGGAGAAGACCGAGGTCGAAAATGCAAGGTCAGTCCCCGAATGCGTGACGCCACAGGATTGGCATTTTCTTGTCAAATATTGGAAATCGGATGCTGGAAAGGTAATCATATTTTATTGTTTATATCTTAAATTGATGATATAAATTATTAATTTTGGTAAACATAAGCATTTATTCTAATTATTAAAATGGTATAGAGGAAAGCTGAGATTGGTCTAAGCAGCCATAGGCAGATGAAGATCAAGCACACTACGGGGAGCTGCAGCTATGCTGTTGTGCGGGATGAGATGGTAATGGAAATTTTATTTTATAGCAAGTCTGTTTTTAAAATGGTGGGAAGATTTTTTTTGCCAATTTATGCGTTGGTATGATTTAACTATTTCATTTGACTCATATATAGGATACGTCAGTCGAGGGAGAGAGTGTCGGTGAGGTAGATTTTCTTGAATCTACCCACACAAGTAAGGATGGGACCTTTCGGAATGAATTTGCAGCTGATATAGTGGTAAACATGAAACTTTCGAACTCAAATTTTCATTCTGCAACTCAAATTTGGATATCATTCACAACTCAAATTTGGATTTTAATTTGGTCATAACTTACAAAATTTTAAACTAATTTTCAACACAATTTTTGGTATTAATGTTGTGTTTGCTATCTTTTGTAGAAAGAAGCTAGAAAACTGATTGAAGAGAGGTCGATATCTTCTACAGCAGATCGATTAACCATCCAGCGTGAAGCTATGAATGATGTGAGGGGGAAAGAGCGACCCGGTCGTGTGCGGGGAATGGGATTGGGGCCAACACCCTCACAGGTATACATATATATAGCATGTAACTGTATAATGTAGCTATATGTAGCTGTAGGGTTACTTTTAGTGTAGCTGTAGGGTTACTTTTAGTGTAGAATCAAGATCATTAATAACGATTGAGGGTGGCTTTATCAAACAGGAGCATATATTTTTCCTTAAGAAAATCAAGATCGAGCATATATTACTACAAATTCAATTACAATATTGTTGGGTGTCGGGGTCATACTGGTAGGATTCTTATCGTCATTATAAATAACAATTCTATCAATGTACCTCAACATAATTTTGAAATTTTGGAGTACCGGTATAAATATTTCACATGCTATTAGAACTATACATATCGTGTATTATTATGTTTGATCGATAGTCCTAATGCTGTACAAGTTGATTAACTGAGCATATATGCGCATTTTTTGATATGATGAATATGTGAAACATTTTCAACAACATGATCCTTTTCAATCTGTAAAGCAGCTTATATATTGCAGGAAAGAATGCACTTTAGAAGTTGTAGATTAAGAAGAGAATATTCCACAATACTCTTTA
Source organism: Hemerocallis citrina (assembly GCA_017893485.1). NCBI lineage: Eukaryota > Viridiplantae > Streptophyta > Magnoliopsida > Asparagales > Asphodelaceae > Hemerocallis > Hemerocallis citrina. Next base: position 330,722,235 of record CM030360.1, on the reverse strand, counting down.
TCTATTCTAAAAATAGTACATCTACTTGAATTTAAACTTCTTTTGATTAATTTGCGTATCTCATTGTATATCTGATGACTTAATTAGTAGTCTAGTACATCCATCGGCAAGTATATATCCTTTACTTACTTCTAACTCCCCTTTTATTATAACTATCATCAGTCACTCCTTAACAAATATATACAACATGCTAAATTTAAATGCCAGCAAACAAATGAAATAGATATAGTGCTGCTCAAGTATGGGAATTCAATCACTGAGCACAGCATGATGCCACCAAGTATGATCCCAGTGTTTTGACCATATACTCTAATGAAGATTCATTTTATGTTTTGTTGATTTAAGACTAGATGATTAATCATTTTGCTAAAATGGAGACTTTAGTTTGTCTGGAAGCAACCTAGTGGTACCACAAGACTTCACTTTGCTAGCAACACACACAGTTCCGAGTTTACTATCAGTATACTAGTTATCAGTATACTAGTTTCCATGAAAGCTATATAGTTTCCACACTGTTAGGCACTCTTATGGCAATTAACTTTCAGACCAACCACAACTGGTGTCTGGAAGCAATAAAAATCAGTTTCTGGGTGTGGACAATCTCCACCTTAACAGGTAAGAGTTTATCATTCATGTATTGCATATTGTAAGTTGACGATATTGCTTCTATTACACCCCATCCTATGCAGGACAAGTGCCTCTTTGCATTGTCTAATCATTCTGTTAAAGGTCCTTCACCATGAGAATAAGCAAAATAGGTATATTCCTTGTGATCCTCTTACACCTCAATTGACCAACACATTCACCTTTGTTCTCCGAAAAAACACGCTTACCTTTCTTGAGCCAATTCAATACCTGATACATGTGTCACTGAACTACGATGCTCTAACACTAATTCATACAGTTATGATACTTCCAGAATTTCAACTTGCACAAATAGGATGGAAGCCTGCTCTTATTCTCAGACATCTGGATCACGCCTTCTGCAGTAGCTATTCAATAAGAATAAAATGGTCCAGAGACAAACCTGGTTAATAGTTATCACTTAGTGTTCGTAAAAATGTCATAAGCATGTTTGTTAGGCACTTCAAATTTTTTAAATTTGAAGTTATAGGAAGTAGGTCCCAATCTTGTTAAGTTTCCTTTGATGATATCATAAATTACAGAGAACCGAATTTTATTTGTTTCGCCATCGTCTCCAGACTCTCCACCTAGTGGTACCACAAGACTTTCACTTTGCTAGCAACACACACAGTTCCGAGTTTACTATCAGTACACTAGTTATCAGTATACTAGTTTCCATGAAAGCTATATAGATTTGCTTGTGGGTTACTAGTTTCCTATCAGTATACCATTATCAGTATACTAACTTTTATAAATGAAGTATTAGAAATTCTCAGTTTTATTATAAGCTTTTTGTGATCCACCTCCTTGACACAGGTATTTGGTTCTTGTGCATCTACCTCCAGTCGTTCATCGTATCCAGACGTGTTCAAGATGCAAGCCAAGATGCAGGAAGAGATTGACGGCTTGAAAGATATGATTGCTTCTTTAATCTCTCAGCAAAACCAAAACTCTAACAATCCAGTACGTGGAACTATAAGTATTCAGCAACATTTTACGATATTAGTATGAAATTTAGCTATTGCATTTGACTGGTGTGGTGACTAGTGTAGTGAATAAACTAATAAATGACACTATTGTGAATTATACAGAGCCAGCGAATTCCATCGACTTCTAGTCACGCACATACATCTGGGCAAAATATCAATGGGAATGAAAGCAATGCCGAGCCACAGCAATAGACTTTGCCATAGTTTGGTTTAGTTTAGACTTTTAGTCTTTTTATGTTTTGTCGAAACTGAATTTATGTTTTGTTAAAGAAATTGATGTATGTATATTTTCTAACTCTTCGTATGGCCATTTTTAGACAAGTAATTATTGTTTATTGTGGTCCATTATTATATAGTTGTTTATTATGGTATTAGTGATTTTAAGATTTGAACTTTCAAATTTGGTGTGACTACAGATATTTTGAATTTGTGACTTATTTTTAAAATAGTGGGAAAAAACCCGAAATCCCCCTATCAATCCATTTTGAGATAAATATGCTGGGATACATATCGATCCACCAAACGTGGCGAATTATTTTTTTTAAAAAAAATTGAACCTATCCCGGCGTTTAGGAACGCCGGTATAGGATATCGAAATTATTCAGAAAATATACAACGGCGTTCACAAAACGCCGGCGTATGTGTCTATCACGGCATTTATGAAGCGTCGTAATAGACCTACGACTTGTAACGGCAATCTAAAAAAGCGTCGTAATAGCCCTACGACTTGTAACGGTGGTACTAAAAAATGCCGTAATTGTTAGGTTTTGTGAGAAATTAACAATTGGGAAATTAGGGTTTATCTCTAGATCTAAGTTGCTTGAGATATTCACCCTAGGTATCAAAATTGGAATACCTAGACTGCTATCACAAGCCAGTATTTATCTCTAAATACTGGTTTGGGTATCGGGTTATAAGCCCACAAACCCGCGTTCCAATATCCAATCAATTGTACGTTCATTACACGTGTTACACATATGCACGTGCTATATTTATATAGAGAGAATATACCAATATATCCAACAATCTCCTCCTATATTCTCAATATATAAAGTACAGGATTATCTCATCAGATCAGTATACAACTGACTGGCTGATAGCAGTCCATAAAGGAAAAGCATCATAAATGTATAGTTTCATAAGAACCAATAGAATTATAAAACTGAATAGTTCAATCAAGACTAAACCAATATAATTAACTAGTTCCAAACCATATCTAATTCAGAATAGTTCACAAAGACTAAACCAACTGGAATAATCTGTCATAGTTTCAAAATCAAACAAAGCAAATAAACTTCAAGAACAAAATATGAGTTTTAAGCTCATGAACACAAGAGTCTTAAACTCAACAGAAGTTTTACCAAGCAAGTGACTAATTTATTCTCAAAAGAAATAAATTGAAATTCTATCCTTGCACACTGCTTTATGTTTACTCCTCTATTTTGAGCAAATCATTATTTTTGAAATCTATGTTGACAGATTCAACTCCTCCATCTTTGCTAGCTTATTGAAAACAAGAATATCAAGAGACACATCTCTAAGAATTCCATCAATTTCACAAAGTATCTAGTTCCACAAAAGAACTTAGTACAATTCATAATTAGCTTAGCAAAAATGTAACGCAAGCATCACAATCAAGTATCTTTAATAAGTAAAGTACATGAACTTTATAGTTTCTACACAAGAACCATACTATGTTTCATATTGGAATGAAAAGACTGCCGTTTCAATCATGGTTTAACATTGAATCATCAAAATTGGAATGAAACATGTAACCATAAAAGACATATCATCAAAATTGGAATGATATTTAGGACAATTTAATCATCGGAAACACATCGACAAGTTTTCATGTTTCGTATTGGAATAATATGATTATTCTAAGTAAATTTCCTAGATATATAATATCATCAAAATTGGAATGATATTATATATTTGTGGAATTTATGTCGAATCATCAAAATTATCTAAAACATGTCAACTGCCTAAAATTGATGCTTAAGTTTGAACTTCTCTATGGCTCCAATTGGATTCTAAATTTCAAAACAACTTGGATGTTAAAGCTTTTTACTCAATAGCTTTTAACTCCACTTTCCCCCACAGTTTTGATAATTAGATCACTTTCAAGTCTCTTAGCAAGAGCATTAGCCATACTTGTCACAATTGCACTTTATTTATGAGAAAGTTCAACTAGGCTTCTTTCAGCCTTAATATACTCCTCTTACTATTATAGAGTGAGTTATGAGCTACAGTGCATTGTAGCTTAATAGTCGCATAACAGAATTAGAGAGTTACTTAAACTTCTTAATGGATAACTAGCAACAATTTCTTCAATCCACTCAGCCTTTTCCCCTGCAGAGGATTACACATAGAGGTCTGATTTCATGGATGATAGCACAGTGCCTGTTTGCTTTTGTTTCCATAACATTTCTGTTTCTCCTAGTGTAGACACATATCTACTAGTTATCGACTTTCACTAAATTCTGAGCATCATAATGCATCATGTCAGTCAGTCATTCGAAGAATGACTAGAGTAGCACAAAGCAAACTCTTGAATACCACTCAGGTATCTCATTAGCCTCTTAAGGGTACTTAAATGTGTATGAGATTATTAGTGAATCTGCAGATCATACCTACCTCAAAGGCTATGTCTATTCTAGTGCAGATCTTTGTATACCTGAGACTGTCAATTCCTTTAGAATGATCTACATGTCTCATAGTTGCACCATCATTAGGTGTCAACCTTTTATCATAATCATAAGGTGTTTCAAAACACACTTTCAATCACTATATCCCCACTTTTGAAACACATTTTGATTTGATGAGTTTGGCTAAGAGTTATCCCTTGCAAACTGAAAACTCACCCTTATACCTATGGTGTCCACAGTACCTAGGTTTTCGTGTTGAATTCTTTGGATAGCATAATTTTAACTTCATTTATAATAGAGAGGTCACTTCCAAGAACTTGCATGTCAACAGAACAAGCAAATAATAGCCACTATATTTGACACACCACAAAGTTGAAGGCACTGATCTGAATCACTTGATTCATATACTAGGCTCTTTCAAAAAATTTGTCAAATTATTTATCTGTTGGCTATACATGTTTTAAGAACATACAATAATTTTACTATATTGTAAATCTTGTTCACTAAACATATTAGTTCAAAATTTTCCAGTACAAAACTGTTCAGTACAAAACATCAAGTACAAAGCCTTTTAATTATCCTTTATGAATGACAGAATTTTCAATAGATGTAAGGGTAAGAAGAATACTTATTGTAGCAATATGACAAACATGTGAGTAGACATCAAATAAATCTACCCCATTTTTCTCAGTCAATCTGTTAGCTACTAAAAAGCATTAAAATTGCTACTGAACAATCAAAATTAAGTTTCTTCTACAAAACCCCACTTACTTACTATAGTTTTAGCCCCTTTCGGCAGATCAACTAAATTAAAGTATTATTGTATGACACAAAATCATCTCATTGTCTACTAAAGACTCTTCTTAGCTCATTTGTCATTCAAGTTTTCAAGTGTCAGTAAGGCTAGTTCTTGATTCCAACTGTGAATCATTGAACATGTCTATAGGACTAGATTATTTCATACATTTATCTTTGATGAACATATCCTCAAAGAACTTGCAAGTCTAGATTCTTCTAACACAAATTAGATAGATCTAACATCTGTCCACAGAGCTACATTCTGCACTTTCTAAGCACACAAATATTTGTTGTAGGTCCTACTTTAGGCCTTCTAGGGTCATGTACTCTAACAAAAGTATCACAACACACATTTTCACTTTAACAAAACTGTTTGTGTTTTCATACCATGATTTACAAGGTGTATTCAATTTAGAGTGTAGTAACACATTAGAGATATGATTAACAATACAACATCACTCATAATTACACAAGACAAACAACAGTCAATAATATAGAATTCAACATTTCACTAAGTGTTTGATTCTAACTTTTTTCAATACCGTTTGACTGTTGTGAGTAGAGTGCGGTAGAGATTATGCACAATGCAAACTTCTCTAAAGTTGTTAAAACATATTCACCACCTCTATTAAATCTGAACCCTTGATTTTTAGCATTTAACTATAATTTTTTTTTTTAATTCGTTAAAATTAACAAGTGCTTCATTCTTCATATATATGACAGACTTATATTAATCAACTACAAAAGCGATTAAAATACTTCTGACCAACAATTGTCTCATCTAGTCACAAAGCTACTGAGATCATAAATATCAGAATGTATTGACTCAAGAAGTTGTGTGCTCCTAGAGACCATACTAAATGATTTTCTAGTGATCATAATCTGAGCACAACTTTCATATTTGTCATATTTAATGGAGTGTCATTTAGTAGGGCTATGAGTTTTAACAAGAACAAACAATTTAATATATAGTTCATAGTGATTCTAAATTTCAAAACAACTTGGATGTTAAAGCTTTTTACTCAATAGCTTTTAACTCCATTTCCCCCCAGTTTTGATAATTAGATCACATTTCCTCACAAACAATTGAATATATAGTTCTCAAATCTTAGCCAATTATGCTATGTTCAAGAACACAATTAGAACTATTATTATTAATTGTCTCATTTGTTAAACTCAACTTATACATACGATTGACAATATATGCACTTTATAAGAGTTAATACAAAATTACTCTATCACATTTTTCAAAAATTATTTGCTTTCTCTAATGGTTCTAACAATGTCCACTAGCTCAAACACATTGAGCAAAGAGTTCTTTCCTTTACTCGTTCTTTATCATCTTCATAACGCTAAATGAGATAATGACTAACATATTATAATTCAACTTTGCACACACAGTACAATGAACGAGAGGGAACACAATGTAACTAGTAGAGTCATATTCTACATTAAGAGATGCTCTCTCCTATGTTACAGACATTTGTTATACATCTCATACAATTTTATTTTATTTTAAATTTTAGAGAGGCGCAAATATGTAATCTCACACAAACTGCAAACAATGGATTTGTCAAAATATCTATACACGTAGTATGATAAAACACTTAACAACCCTAAACATGCTAGTTTTCCAGAGCGAGAATAACTATGATCTAAAACTCTCAATCATATGATTAAACGCACAAAACGTTAACACATTCATCACATGAAAAATACTGAGAAAATTAAATTAGATCATACCGACACTTCAAGTTAGAAGTGTTTTCCAAATTCGATGGAGAAGCCTGCGTAGTGCAGACTTATCATACCATGATGCAAATCCATCGTCTCCAACATACACAATTTGTAGGTAACATTAAAGTTCCTACATTCATCAAGTTGTTAAAGATTAGCCAATTAAACAAATTATTAGCACAATCTAATTCTAGCAAACAATTTGATTGGAGATCCGAATTTTATACTCAACATACAGTTTAACTTATCAAAATAGATATTGTGTTTTAGCACATAGCCAAAACAACTGTTCAACTTGTATTTAATTAAACAAATGATTAATACAGCCTTGAACTTAACCACTTAGCATCATAGTAATTTTATAATTCGAAACATAAACTTAAAACGAATGTTTTGAACTTCCAGCACATAGCAAAATATTTAACAGAAATTTAATAAGAGAAAAGTAAAGAACTTATCTTTCACCATCTCTTCGCCTTCAATTGATTAGATGTCTGTTTGGGAACAAATCCAAACAGCAAGCCATTCTGTGCCAAAGAGGCCCAACATCGAAACACTTTGTGTGCGTCTAAACTGCAAGCTCCTCTGAGGCTTTCAACTGCAGTAGAAGACGTAGTCGCAAAACAAATCCCTCAACAAATTCAACCAATTCGACGACCTCTCCATAACAAATCATGGATGAAGCTCGAAGTTGGGGACCACACAAAAGTACTCCTCTCCCATCTCCTTCACAAGAATTTTAATGGATCGGGTTCGGATCCGATAACACAAAAGAACAAATCTTTCAAGATCAGAACAAAAAACGGATTCGGGTTCTTGGGTTCGGATCTACACCCAAAATCCACCACACTGGATCGGAGGATGAAGACGACTGATCCCGGCGTCTGAGGGAGGGCGGAGCCGCCGATCAGTGGCCACGACGTCGGAGGGAGAGCGGCGAGGCTACCGCAGTCGCGTCACGGGTGGTCGGGGTTCGGATTTGGACGACGCCTCGACTGGAGGTCGACGACCTCGCACGAATGTGGGCTTCGACTGGCGGCGAATGACAGAGGAAGAGACGACGGGCGGCGAGCAACTCCGACCACGAAAGCGACGATCGGCGACGGCAGCTTCGGTGGCTTCGGGGCTTAGACAAGATCCGATGGGAGAGACGGGATCCAACAGAGTTCATTTTCCCTCTTGATTAATCTCACAAATAGATTAATAATATCTCAAGATTGTTAGGTTTTGTGAGAAATTAACAATTGGGAAATTAGGGTTTATCTCTAGATCTAAGTTGCTTGAGATATTCACCCTAGGTATCAAAATTGGAATACCTAGACTGCTATCACAAGCCAGTATTTATCTCTAAATACTGGTTTGGGTATCGGGTTATAAGCCCACAAACCCGCGTTCCAATATCCAATCAATTGTACGTTCATTACACGTGTTACACATATGCACGTGCTATATTTATATAGAGAGAATATACCAATATATCCAACAGTAATACACCTACGACTTGTAACGGCGCGCTCTTAAAAAGCGCCATAATAAACCTATGATGTGTAACGGCGCGCTCTCAAAAAGCGCCGTTAAAGACCTAGGTCTATTACGGCGCTTTTTTGAAAATGCGCCGTAATAGACCTAGGTCTTTAAAGGTGCTTTTTAAGGGCGCGCCGCTATAGACCTAGGTCTTTAACGGCGCTTTTGAGAGTCGTTGGTCTATAACGGCGCTTTTGAAAAACGCCGTTAAAGACCTAGAGCTTGTAACGGCGTTCTAAAAAAGCACCGTGATAGACCTATGGTTTGTCCCGACGCTCGATACAACGGCGTTACGCACGGCGATAATAATAACGCCACTATCATCTATGGCGGCGTTTATAAGCGCCGCCATAGACCAAAAAAACCGCCGTTAGATCCATTCCGAATAGTAGTGATCTTTACATTTCATAAGTTGGTAGCTTTAATTTTATAAAGTGTCATACTTTCTGCGAAAGATAGAATTTTTCATTTGATTACTTCTAATCTCCAATCCTTAAAATTATTAAATCTTTTCTTATTTAATTGTCTAATTTGATCTTTTAATTTGATTTCTATTTGTCTTGTAAGGTAAAATTATTGTTAACTTAGTGGTATCTAACATAGGGATAAATATGAAATAAAATCCAAATTGTTAGGGCATATACGAAAATACACATTTGTGAGGGGTATATATGATATTATCATATTTGTTAGGAGTATATATGTAAAAAAATCCCTTTTTAAAAAGGAAGAGTTGAAAATTACAGTACACGTGCAACTCATGTGTTTGTATTGTTACAAAAAATTAATAAAAAATTGTTTCTTGGTTTACAACTCTCCCATTAAATATGTTAGATATATATATGTATAATTTATTTGTTTGTTTTTTTTATATCTATCTATAATAATAACTATTATAATGGGAGAGATGGGGTTCCAAACAAATAAACAATTTTTTATTGTTTTTTGTATGTGTGCAAACACGTGCAGCGCACGTGTTGGTAGGTTTTTTTTGTCCTTTTCCTTCCTCCTCCACGTGCATCGCACGTGCATCATACTAGAGGTTTTTTTTTGTCCTTTTCCTTCCTCCTCCACGTGCATCGCACGTGCATCATACTAGTATAATCTGAAGTGAGCCTTGACCTCTAGGAAGAGGGTGGTGTGGACTTGTCCACATTTTTTGTATTTTACTCGAAAAGGAAATGCAGGCTTCTCTACTAATGTAAGTTCCTCAGGTTTTCTGAGAGGACCTAGGCTCTCATGCGCATGGCTGTTATTGCTTACAATGAAACAACAAATAATATATGGCTGATGTCAAATAATAAGGGGACTTGTGATACAATTCTTCTGCATTATAGTTTTTGGATTTGGAAAGTGGATGTTTCTTAAGCATTGCTTGTCTCAGTGTTCATTTATCATCGTACATTCAATTTTTAATATTCTTTTAATTTACATAAAATTTTCCTGCAGTCCTCTCAATCTCACAGAAGAATGGAAAGTTTTGCAGCATAATGATGCATATACTTGATGTTCTTGCAGACACCAAATTCACTTTTCATCTATAACAGCTGCAGGAAGAAAAACTGGTAAACGGATTATATGGGTGTGTCAAGTAGCTAGAGAGAGCAACAATGAAGTAGTACAATTACTTTCATCATTTATATTTTACTCAAAGATGTTAGAAATTGTGGCCTTAAATACACGTAGGCACGGGGTATTTGAAGTTGGAGAAAAAGAGGAGAAGACAAAGAAGTAAGGAAAGACAAGCAGCAAGAAGAAGAAGAAAAGTCTGGAGGGTTGTGATCGACCGGCTGGGGGTGCGGTCGACCGACCCAGTCGACTGGGTGTTCTTCGAGTGCAGGCGTCCAACAGAGGAGGGGACGGTCGACCGACACTAGGCGTGCGGTCGACCGGTCAGCCCTCTGGATTGGTTTTGCACGATGCGGTCGACTGGCCTGGGGGGCAGTCGACCGACACCGACGCTGATTGTTCTTTTTGGGCTTACGGGAGAAAGATCCAATTTGCTATATTTGTGTTTATCTTTTAGGGTTTGCTTCGGGGCTATATATATAGCCGTAAACTCTAGGGTTTAGTTATCTTATGCCGTGATCATTATTCAACTTCAAGAGAGAGATTGTGTCGAGTGTTTCAAATGTGTGAGAGAGAGATTGAGAGTTGTAATCTCTTTTGTAATCTTTGTATTTCTTTGGGAATAAGAAGTATTGGTTATCTCTGTATATTGGTTGTGTTCTTGTGAGATCCATATATTATGGTGGCTTGTTCTTGGTTCATCTATTTCTTAGAAGATTCTATTGCTTGTGGTGCACTTTCGCTATTAGCACTACGAGTAGTGGGAGTAGATTTCTCCGACAAAAGAGACATACGTGAAGCAAACAGGGTTTAACATGCTCATTCCTTTATATTCCGTACATGTACGCATTGCATTTATGGATACTAGTATCATGCACGTGCGATGCACGTGGAGGGCACGTGCGATGCACGCGGAGGAAGAAGGAAAAAAAATTTTTAAAAAAACTACCAACACGTGTGCTGCACGTGTTTTTTTCGCACGTGTGGAAAATGGGGAGGGGATTGGAAAGGACCCAAAAAAAAATTCTAGTATTATACACGCGCGTCGCACGTGGGGAAAATGGGGAGGTGGAATGAAAAGGGAAAAAAAAAGTAAACTACCAACACGTGCAGCGCACGTGTTGACAAAATGACACTAAAGGACGAAAAATGACAAATGACACTAATCCCTTCTCCCATTATAATAGTAGAGATGGATACTTATAGGCGTAGGTACAGATAGCTTTCTCTACATTCATCCAAACTGAATATAATTTTGGTCATTTAAATCTCATTTGGACAAAGAAAAGGAATCTAGATGAGGGATGACTGACTGTCGAGGAGGTAAAAGGAAAGTAGATTTACATCATGGAGACGGATGCATAATCATACTTCTTTGAGAAAAATGTCTATTTCCAAAAATTGCAAAAGAATATACTCATATGAAGGGGAAAGGAATTTGAAGGAACCCCTAACCTTTGCAATAAGGGAGGTATAAATCTAACAGCAGTCAAGCAAGGCCTAACTAGTTTCTATCCTACTTAATTATGGTTTCATAACTCAGTGTCAGGATAAGAATCGACAGATGGAGAAGAAATTTTTAGGCAAACTTCTTACCAAATGTGTCTGCTTCATCTCAGTGGCAGCCATATCTATACTATTATTAAACAAAGCTCCATTTTGGCGGCTTTTTACTATCATGCCCTCATAAGCATAAAAGGCTAAAAAAAATATAGGGTTAATATCAGAGGTCAGAAATGTAATTTACATGTATTGGAAAAATAATTAACATGCATAGATTTGCATAGAAATTTTTAGGCAAACTTCTTACCAAATGTGTCTGCTTCATCTCAGTGGCAGCCATATCTATACTATTATTAAACAAAGCCCCATTTTGGCGGCTTTTTACTATCATGCCCTCATAAGCATAAAAGGCTAAAAAAAATATAGGGTTAATATCAGAGGTCAGAAATGTAATTTACATGTATTGGAAAAATAATTAACATGCATAGATTTGCATGCCTGTCTGCATAGATTTGAGAAAATAATTAATAGTATAGATGCATAGATTTGCATGCCTGTCTGCATAGATTTGGGAAAATAATTAATAGTATAGATTTGCATGTACTTGCATACACAATTTATTTATAAGAAAGTTTCCTCCTATCAAAGTCAGTAGGTCTAACACATGCATGCAAATATCAAAATGAATAAATTGTGCATGCCTATCTGCATGCATGCATGCAACCTCTTCGGTGACCTGCCCCTTTATCAAAATCCTACACATCTTTATATACATGCATCGCACGTGCATTATACTAGTTTGGTTTATTTCAAGAAAGAAATAAATAATCTCTTATTTCCTCCTTTATGAAGCATAATGTGTATTCTTTCGATCTAAAACCAGTTTCTTTTCTATGATTGTCTTTTTCATTATGGATGCTTCACGAAGTTAAAATCAAAGTAATTTCAATGTCTTTCATTCCAGGTTATTTTACCTGGTATGGGATACGAGCCCATGAGCATGCTCGGGGTTACTCAGGTAGCTAAGTTTGAAATTTGTAAAGCTAGATCAAACAATTACCCTTCAGACTTATTTCAAAGATTGAAGAATTAGGTTACTGTGTTCACTGTCCTTACTGAACCACGACAAATTGCAGTCTCAGAAAACTACAGAACTACTGCTAGACTTGAAAGTGAAGTGTATAATATCAAGCCCAAGAATTGCTTTCAACCGATACTACCACTGCCATAACTGAGGTAAAACTTTTTGAATGTTCAACATAAAATGTTAACAATAGAAATGAATCCCCCTTAGAAGTTTTTAAAAAAAAAGTTATTCTAACCAGGAGTTTCTTGCTATTCTCAATGTGCTTGCTTGTTTTAGGTCCAGGAAGCAGCAGATTGCTTGGGTGCTGACTGCATGCCTCGTAATATGTAGGTAAAGAACATGCTGGACCTTGAAGTTGAATCGATTATTCAGCAAGCACACAAGGTAAACTATTCGACCTTTGTGTTAGTTTCTCCTCTGTTATACTGGCAGTTCTGTTGAGTTAATCTTTAAAAAAATTTATACCAGTATCACTATTACTTTCCATGAATATTTTTGGCAGTCTGGTTTAAACACAGATTGAGAAGTTTTTATATATTCTAGTTATAACTTCTCAAATATTGAACAGAATTCAACAGATTCATTGTTAGATGGCCTTGGCAATGAGCACATTAGTAACTTATGGTTACAATAAAAAAGAGCCTGGCAGTCTTTGCATGAAGAATTGTCTGATATGTGGTAGTTGTTGGCCATCCTGCTGTGCATGCTGCACTGATATGTCATTACTTGAGATTAACAGCAAAGTGGATGGAGTCTTTACATCTTGATGATGGTAGCATAAGTGTCATTGATTTTCCCAATGGACCAGCAGGCAGAGGAGTTAGTAGTCCAATGTATTAATTACGGTGCACATTTGGGGAGAATGGTCTATACCTGTGACAAGAACAGTGGCAGATGTTTAAGAGTTTAAGAATACATTTACAGGTATTTCTTCTTAACTTTCTTGCTAAATCTAGTTTGCTTGTATTGATTAGATGTACTACTATATGCATGTTACACCTTGATGTATTTTTTGTTGTAATTGCAGAAACTGATGATAGCCAATAATATATTGTGTAGACTTAAAAGTTCTTCTTTTGAGAAGATATAGATAAGATAGCCATGAGACGCTATTTATTTCTTGAGAAATACATAAACATACATCATAGACACTCCCTATTATTAGAAGAATGCAGTGTGATTAACTTAGATTTATTAATTCAGTAGTCCTCTACGAAATGCAGTATGGTCTGAGGGTGGTAAAGATATGATCAGAAGGTGGGACTAGTCCTGATTTTGATAGGAAAATGGATGGATATGTGATTGACAGGGCTGGTCCTGAGTTCCCGGGGGCCCGAGGCGATCTCCCGAAATGGGCCCCCCATACACACAAAAAAAAACATGTATACAAAAAAATTGCATATTGTTGAAAGCAAAATATATATATATATATTTGTTTTAAATCACCCAAATTTAAAGTTTCAAATTCAATTCAAGTCTTCAAGCAACCCAAATAATTTTTTTTTAAAATTTAAAGGCTCAAATAATTATTTTTTGGAGCCCCTAATAACAGTTTTTTTACGCGCAAAGTATGTGCCTATATTTACAAGGAAATTACAAATTTAGGGCCCTTAAAATCGCAAAAACGGCGGGGGCCTGAGGCGGCCGCCTTACCCACCTCAAGGGTGGGGCTGGCCTTGGTGATTGAATATGTTTGGACCTAAAGTTTCTTTTTTAAAATAATATGTATTTCAAGTGTTTTAGATAAATATTCATCAAGGTTGTATGTGGGACTATAATCGATTTATCCCTTTTAACAGAGTCCTTTTGCAGATTTCTTTGGCTAATTTAAATCAAATATTGATATATTGATATAGGTGGTTTTTATGTGTTTTCTTTAGCAAATGAATTTCAAATGACTTGATTTTAACAACGACTCCGTTGTTTCAGTGGTTTTCATACCCGTTTTCATGGGACCCGTTTGCAATGGAGCATTGTAATATATATATAGAGCAATGTTCCATTGCAAACACAAATATTGTGAAAACATGTGAAAACTACCCTAGGTTATAAATATAAGCCGTTGTTGGATTCCAACAACGGCTTATGTTATAACCTAGGTCGTTATTGGGAACAACGACTTCAGTGGTTTGCAATGGAGCATTGCTCATATATATATATATATATATATATATATATATATATATATATATATATATACACACACACACACACACACACACACACACACACACACACACACACACACACACACACACACACACAAATTGCACATTGTTCAAGGCAAAATATGCAAAATATATATTATCGAATAACAAGTTTACTCATAAGCATCAATCAGATATGCAAAAAACAGTGAAAATCATCAATCTGATATGCATCCACATAAGCATCCACACGAGAAGCAGACAAAAACATGCATAAATCTATTCAGATATGCAAAACATATAATTGAGCATCAACAATTATGAATGGATAATCAGATATACTATGAATTGTAATTGTGAATTGAGCCTCAAAACATATAATTAGATATGAAAAATCTGTCAAATCTACACCAAACCCACCGGCCACCAGGCACCACCAGTCCACCACACCCACAGACCTACTAACCATTGTCCCACGAATTTGGGATTTAGATTTCAAATTTAGGGTTAGGGTTTCAGATTTTGAAGGAAGTGGGTTGATTGGATTTTGGGTTGAGTCAAAATCAACAAGTTTGGAAAGAAGAAAACAAGGATTGGATTATTGGAGTTGATTGGATTTGAGAATTGAGAGTTAGAGATTAGGGTTTTGAGAGTTAGAGATTGGGAGAATAAAGAAAGGGGAAGAACGCAGCGCAGGCTAAGAAAGATGATAGGGTCAGATTGGAAAATTGGGGAGAAGAAATAGGGTAAGGGTATAAGTGATTGGGTCGGGTTACGGGTTTGGGTTGTTGGGTTTGAATGTGGATTTGAACATAAATTTGAATGTGGATTTTCGGTTTGAGTTTCTATTGATTTGAATGTTGATTTGTTTTTAAACCACTCAAATTAGGCTCAAATTCATCATGCCCAAACCCAAATAATTTTTAAAAAAAATCTAAAGACCGAAATAATTTTTTTGGGGACTTCTAATAACAATATAATTTTTTTACGCGCAAGATACATGCCTATATTTACAAGAAAAATACAGATTTGGTGCCCATAAAATTGTAAAAAAATCCGGGGGCTGAGGCGATTCGCATTTAAAACAGTTTAGTTCCTCAGATAAATACTAAGGGTTTTTAAGCACCCGTGCTGCTATGCACAACTTGGCTGGTGCAATGATCATGAGAATAAAAGAGGTCTAGGATATCGAAAGCTGTTCACACTATCTTAATGGTGCCAGAGGGCATTATTTATAGAGTATGGAATTATGTATTTATGTTTGTTTTAGTGAGAGTGTATTTTCTATCATTTCAACTCTATTGTTAATGATTTATTTTCTATACGATGGAGACTTTGTCCTTACCTTGTTGAATACCAATTTTATACATCCACACTCACTCTTGTTTAAAGAGGTTTTTGAGGCCCTACTAAATCAAAAGAGGTATAAGAAAATGATTGAAAACTTCTTCAAATAAAAAGTCTATTATATATATATATATATGGAAAAAATGGTATGAGCAACTTGTTCATTTAGTAAATAAACAATTGATGAGTTGACATATACGTGATTGGAATATTTTGAAAAAGGTTAGTTGTCCAATGTATCATATGTATGTCACTTTATCAATTGCTCATTTACTAAGTAAGCAAGTTGCTCATATTCCTTTTACCCATATATATATATATATATTTTTTTTTGATAAAAGGGATGAAGTCATACGACTTCAGCCAAAACTAACATTAAAAAGAAAACAGCGTTCATACAGACGCACCCTACAAGGTGGCAATAAAGACCCCAAAATAATCCTCTAAAAGAGGAACAAACCACCACCTCAACCACCAGTTTTCCAAAATACAGAACATATAGAAGCAGACAAAAGAGAAGCAGAGAAGAAAACATCAGTAATTAAGCTATATCAGTCGACTCAGAACTCGACGACCCCTGATCCGCAGCAGATTGAAGATTATGCACCAGCAGAATACCCGTCACCAGCTCTTGATGAAAGTTGGACATATTAGAGATTGTGGCCAGAGTGTTGGAGACTAAAACATCTTCCTCATCTTGATCATCTTGAACAGGGATGTCAGCTTGAGTATTAATATCAGTTGGAGCATCATCATCATCATCAATATGGATAGCAGAACTCAGGGATGCCCCAGGGATAGCAGAAGAAGCAGATGCAGGAGTGAAACTTTTGCAGGCATCCAGGAGAATGTTCACCTCAGTCTTCATCTTTTTTGTTGGGGAAGAATATCTGTCCAAATAGAAACAAAATAACAAATGGAATATATATATATATATATATATATATATATATATATATATATATATATATATATATATGTGTGTGTGTGTGTGTGTGTGTGTGTGTGTGTGTGTGTGTGTATGTTGGTGTCTAGGTGAGTTCTTTTCGAATTACAGATCTTTCCATGGCCCAAAGTCTTATATATAAATTAAATCTAATTTAAGCTTTTGCATCAGAGAGCAAATCGATCCATACATAAACCCGTTATTTTGTATCGGTATCTATTACAAGGTTTCGATATAAGAGCAACCACGCGAACAAGATGTTTAAATTTTGCATGAATTAACAAGTCTGTATACACGATTCATTAACGCATGTCTTAGTTCGTTCTTAATTATTCAACTATTATATTTGCTCTGCACCGTGCCAGATTTATTAAAAAAACTAGTAATTCTTGGTATTAAGTATTCTGGCATCTTGGTACTTGTTGCGGTACACAGATCTGTTGCTTTCCTTGATTTCATTTATTGCTTTAGAAGGCCGGTGTTCTTAATACAATTGTTTTTAGCTTCAACTGATTCTGGGAACACTCCAGGGTTTTGTGTATATTACTTCTTTATATTTTTATGGTCCATGATCTTTGCTCGCATTACTGCTTAATGACAATTACTGGAATCTAACTATAACCACAATAATATTACGACAAATTGCCTTTTCAGTCCGTGTAACACCCCGTAACCACATTAATATTACGAAAAATTGCCTTTTCAGTCCGTGTAACACCCCGTAATTTCAAGAGATATAATATAATATTATATATACTAGTATAATGTACGTGCGATATACGCCTACTAAAAGTATAGTTATTAAATTAAATGAATATATATCAAATAAAAAAAAAGGCTTATATTTGAATATTTTAATTTGGGTGACACATGCGGTACACGTATATATTGTTGGATTTAGTTTGGATGTGTATTGCACGGGTTTGTTTAGTTACAAAGTTAGGGTTTGTCTGGTTACAAACCCCAACTCTCCCATTAAAATAGTAAAGATAATATATGGTTGGTGGCATTATGGTAATAATGCTAAAAATGAATTAATTGGTGGGTGGGGCCCACGTGCTCTGAAGCGCGGATACGAGTACGAGGTGCGGGTACGACACGACATAGGTACGAGGATACGTGATTTTACAAAAAAGAAGGATACGGGTGCGTTGTGGGTACGTTAAATATAAAATAATTTATATTATATTTATAGATACGAAATTATTTTTCTTGTTAAAAATGCAAACATTTAAAGCATTTCATAGAACTATAAGAATATATTATAATTATGAGTATTTTAGATAAAAGAAATGATAATCTAACTATCAAATCTTTGGGTAGTCTTATTTTGTGTTTGAGCATAATTGTAAACAACAAACTTTTGAAATTATTCTAGGACCCCATCCATTTATCTAAATATAATTGTGTCTAAAAGTTGTGAAAATTCCATTTTAAAAATTGGGTGCTCCTTGGGTACGCACTCGGGAGTATCCAAAGAGTATCGACACCCGATATGCACCCGACACGGGTACGTCGACCATTTGGAAGTATCCGTGCTTCCTAGCCCACGTGAGAAGGAAAAATGCACAACAGCTTGCTTTGGCGCCTATGTGCTTGCGGGTGACGTGCCGCCCAGGATGGGGCCTACGTGAAGCAAGGGGGGTTTAGTGCGAGGGATTAGGCGGGGATTAATGAAGTTAATCCCATATCGGAAAAATGCAAGAAATTATTAATTAATAAATAATATTGCCTATGATCAAGAGACACCAAATTGGTTAACCACCTTTTGAGAAGCAGCATGTGGTGGTCAGTTGTACTAATAAATAAATAAATTGTCTGAGTTCAGGTCAGGGTGTTACAGTCCGTCTCACTCAATAAATTTAATTCTAAATTGGTTTTAGGACAAGTTGGCAATCAAGACTACAATATTTCATTGCAAATTAGGTTTAGATGTTAATCTCAAACAACACAATTGTGGAATAGTTTTCTGATGATTTCATTCATTGTAACTTTACGATATATAGAATACATACATGTGCATTTACACCAATATAATATGGGTAAAAGGGATATGAGCAACTTGCTCATTTAGTAAATGAGCAATTGAATATGTGGTATGCATGTGATACATTGGACAACTAACCCTTTTAAAGATTGTCCAATCACATGTATGCCACATCATCAATTACTTATTTATTAAATGAGCAAGGTGCTCATATTCCTTTTACCCATATAATATATAGAATACATACACGAACATACTAATAGGATCCTTATAACAATCTTATAACAATATAAGAAACAATGAATAGGAAATATCCTATAATTAAGAGAAAAATAAAGGCAATTTACTAATTAAGAATATTGCCTATATCAAACCCTTAATTCTAGCACTCCTCCGCAAGTTGGAGCAACAATCTTATAACAATATAAGAAATAATGAATAGAAAATATCCTATAATTAAGAGAAAAATAAAGGCAATCAAGTTGGAGCATGGATATCGCACATGCCTAACTTGCCTAAAGAATCATCTAAAGCTTTGCTGGCGACTACGTTAGTAAGTACATCGGCTAGTTGATCTTTAGAATTCACAAAAGGAAATGTAATGATCTCAACTTCAAGTTTTCCCTTAATGAAGTGTCTATCAACTTCTACGTGCTTCGTTTGGTCGTGTTGAATTGGATTGTGAGCAATCTATAAAACTGTTGTGTTATCACAGTACAACTTCATTGCATCCTGAGAGTCAACACCCAAATCCCTTAATAGATTCCTTAACCATAGTAGTTCGCACACTCCAAAAGCCATGCCCCTGTACTCAGCTTCTACACTAGACCTTTCTACTACATGTTGCTTCTCCAAGTCATAAGGTTCCCCCCTTCAAAAGTAAAGTATTCAGAAGTAGATCTTCTGTTATTGACTGAGCCTGCCCAATCTGCATCAGTGTAACATTCTACCTTCAGATAGTTATGCTTAGTGAAAAGTAACCCTTTACCCGGAGCAGACTTCAAATATCTTAATATGCTTTCCATGGCATCCATGTGCGGTTTGCGGGGATCATGCATAAACTGGCTCACTAGACTCACGACATAAGCAATATTGGGTCTAGTATGGGACAAATAAATCAAATTTTCCACTAGTCCCTGGTACGTTACTTTATCAGTAGAAGTTGCATCCAAACAATGAAACAACTTATGATTTTGTTCAATAATAGTATTAACAGACTTGCATCCAAGCATACATGTTTCAGTTAACAAATCCAGAATATATTTCCTTTGAGATAAGAAAATACCATTCTTTGATCAAGCTACCTCAATCCCAAGAAAATACTTCAAATCACCAAGCTGCTTCATTTCATATTTCAAGGCAAGTATCGTTGTAAGCTTTAAATTTCATCTTCATCATCACCTGTCACCACCATATCATCAACATAGAAAATCAGGGCAATAACTCTGCCATTTCAGTGCTTTAAAAACGTGTGATATGAGTTGCTTTGTTTATAGCCGAAGTTCTTCATAGACTTTGTAAATCTGTCGAACCAAACTCATGGAGATTGCTTTAACCCATACAATGCCTTCTTGAGCTTGCACACCATTGTAGTGTTCAATTACTTCTCTATACCTGGAGGAAGATCCATATACACTTCTTCGACAAGATCCATATACACTTCTTTGATGGATACCATTCCTGCAAAGACACATTTCAAATGCAAGAATGCATTTTTTACGTCAAATTGAAGAAATGGCCAATCCCGATTAACTGCCAAAGACAAGAGTAGTCTTACAGTATTAAGCTTGGCAACTGGTGCAAAAGTGTCTTGATAGTCAACTCCATAAGAATGTGTACCTTTTTGCAACTAATCGGGATTTGTACCTTTCAATGGTTCCATTTGCTTTATGCTTGACCGCAAACACCCATCTTACATCCCACCGTCTTCTTTCCCTTTGGTAGAGGCACAAACTCCCAAGTGGCATTCTTTTCAAGTGCTAAAATTTCTTCTGCCATGGCTTGGGTCCATCTGACATCTGCTAAAGCTTCCTGCATTTTACTAGGAATAAAGACAGACGATAACTGCAGTACATAAGATGCATGACTTGGACAGCCTTTGGAAAGACACATGATAATAATGGGATATCTAGTTTTGGTTTTAAGATCATGTTCAAATTTACTATGTGGTATATCACGGTTTGAACGGGGTGGAAGATGATATTGAGGTAATTGAGATTCAATATTAACATGATCAACAACAGTCGAATTAGAATTAGTGGATACCTTTAATGGAGTCTAAGGAGAAGATTGGCTTAGTGGTCGTGTTGGATTGTTAGGAGATATTGTACTATCATGGAGAGTGTCATCTTCAACATCACTATCATGTGGAGTTGTTGGTTCAGCAATAGGCAACCTTTCCCTTTCGTTCGACTGACCGGGAGTGTCATGTCCAGTCTTCTGCATGCTGGATAAATCTGAATCGAAGGAAAAAAAATTGCATGTAGTTCTTCATGATTGATCACTTTTTTCTTGACTCTCCTCCTGAAGTGATGAATTAGTAGTCGGTAGCATTTAGAAGAGATATTTCTCATGAAAATAACATCCATTGAAACAAAAAATTTCCTAGACGACGGATCATAACACTTGTATCCCTTTTGATGGATACCATTCCTACAAAGACACATTTCAAAGCACGAGATTCAAGATTAGTATGTTGATGTGGATGCAAGTGAACATAGACAACATACCTAAAAATTCTAGGAGCCAAAAGTACTACAGCGGAAGAGTGCAGTGATCAGACAGGGCATCCAATGGTCTTCTAAAATTGAGGACACTTGATGGTCTTCGGTTTATCAAGTAGACTGTCGAATTCAAGGCTTCACCCCATAAATGAGAGGGAACGTGCCCCCCAATCAAGAGAGATCGAGTAACTTCCAATAATTGTCTATTTTTCTGCTCTGCAACACCGATTTGTTAAAGATAATAGGGACATATCGTTTGATGAATAATACATATTGATTGCATGAATTCTGTTAATTCTTGCTTGAATATCCCCCCCCCCCCCCCCAAATTATCGAACGAAGCACTTTTATTGAAATGCCAAAGTGGGTAGTCACCATTTGCTGAAAGAGGCGAAAAAGATAGCATACATCACTCTTGTGCTTCAACTGATAAACCCAAGTCATTCAAGTGAAATCATCCCCAAAAGTTACAACTTACAAACCACCTCATCCCATTAAGAGCGGAAATTGGTGCTGGTCTCCAAACATCTGAATGAACTAGGGAGATCTACTTTATTATCATTCAAATGAAAGATAATTCGATGACTTTTAGCCATTACACAAGTTTCACAAATAAAATCTGAAAATTTGCACTTTAAATAAAGAGGGAAACAACCTCCTAAGATAGCTAAAAGAGGGATGTTCAAGTCTTCTTTGACACAACCAAATTTTTTTTTTTCTTATTTACTAAATCTTCCCTTATCAAGTGAGCTCGCCCTTCTCTTTTGGAATGTTGGGACCCATCTTCGAGATAGTACAATCCGCCACTTTGTTTATCACTGCCAATCTTCCCCTTAATATGGATGTCCTGAAAATACAGTGAGTAGGAAAAAATAAAGCAACACAATTATGAGATTTGGTTAATTGATTAACATAGAGAAGGTTGCAGTTTAATGATGGCACAAATAATACATCCTTGATAGCTAAGGTAGGGGATAACAGAATTGTACCAACTCCAATAACTGGAGATGATACACCATTGGCAATAGTAATGGTAGATTGGGGACATTTAGAGGATAAGTGGCTAAACCTATATTGATCACAAGTCAGACGATTTGTTGCACCAGAGTCAATTATCCAATCACCATTTCCAGTAAAAGACATACTTGATTTAGCAGTAAATCCAGGAGTTGTAGCTGGATTTTTTTTCATATTAATATCCTCCTTAGTATCTGAAGATAGGAAAGATGCCTTCTTGCCTTTTGGATGCCAGTCCGGTTATCCATGGAGTCGAAAACATGTATCCACCATATGACCAGTACCATTACAGTGAATACACTTCCGATCTTTCTTTGAGGTAGACATTTTTCGAAAGGCCATCACCGCCCCTTCCTCAACCGTTCCTCCAAGCATAGCACCTTGGCGATTAGCTTTCGCACAAACCATAAGCATAAACAGTTTCTGTATTCGGAAGTGGTTTAGTAGCAAGTACGCAACCTCGAACCCCATCTAATTGAGGATCAAGACCAACCAAAAACATATGCACGTTGGGAATTAACCTTTGTGATGTGTTTTCACAATATCATTGGCACACTCCATAGTACAGTCATCAATATCATCAAGTTTCTGCCACATCTTCTGTAGTTTTCCAAAATAAGAAATAATAGACCCTCAATTTTGGCGGATAGAAATTACTTCACAATGTAGTTGTGAGACCTTTGATGCATCTTGGTCGACCAAATATGTTTGTTTGACCGCCTCCCATATTTCCTTCGTTGTAGCCAATTGAAGAAAGAGATATCTAATGTCCTCTGTCATTGCATGAAGAAGCCAAGATTTGACCAATCAGTTTTCATCCTCCCATGCTTCATAATCCTCCGAATGAACATCCTTTGGTGCAGGCTTAGCACTTGAAATAAAAACCCCAACATTTTCTTCCACGAATGTTATTTTGAGCATTTAACGACCACTCAACATAATTGGTACCATGAAGCCGTTCCAGAGTGATTAAAGAAGTTTCATGTATATGGAACACAAGCGATGAATTAGTAGATTCATTCTTCTTTAAAGAGTCATCACTACTATTTTTTGGATCAGTCATAGTGGTAAAAAAAAAATAACAAAAAAAAACTTTGCAGCGGAATGATATGAACAGAAACAACAATTGTTTGTTTGTTGTGCTATGATGCCATCTCAAACAACACAATTGTGGAATAATTTTCTGATGATTTCGTTCATTGTAATTCTACAATATATAGAATACAATCATGAGCATTGACATGAAAAGAATAAACTAATTAGGAAAGAACAGACTAATAGGAACCTTATAACAATATAGGAAATAAGACCCTAAGGTTAGATATCCAAGACACGTACATCAAGGAAGAAACCATGTGGAGGCAGCGGTCGAGAGTAAAATGGTTGAAAGAAGGCGATGCAAATACAGCTTATTTCCATAAGGTCGCAAGCATACGATGAAGAAACAACCTAATCCACTGGCCCACTGCCTAGAAAAGGAGAGCAATCCAATTACCGGAGTCGCTGAAATTCAGACTCACATTTACGACCATTTTAAAGAAATCTTTGGACAAGAGGCAGCCTCAAGGTGTCAGGCTACGGAAGGTATGTGGGAGCCGCTGGAGGAGAGTCTACGAGAAAGGGTTGACCCGCTAGAGGAGACATTCACCATAAACAAGGTTAAGGAGGCAATTTGGGGGTTGGGCCAAGATAAGGCACCAGGACAGATGGTTTCTCTATAATGTTTTATAGAAAATTCTAGGACATTATTAAAGTGGACATGATGGCCGTTATTAATGGTTTCTACAACGGGTCATTAGAGATGAACAGAATGAACTACGCCCTCATCACATTGATCCCAAAGAAAAAGGTGGTTAGAGAAGTGGGAGACTTAAGACCAATTAGTCTGGTTAATAGCTCTGTGAGAATTATTTCTAAGGTCCATGCAGATAGACTAAAAGGAGTCATAGGCGACTTAGTTGAGGATTACCAGACAAGCTTTATTAAAGGAAGGGATATTCTAGACAGGGTCGCTACTGTGCATGAGGTGATCCAAGATTGCAAGCGCAGATCTATTTCAGGGTTCATTCTGAAACTGGACTTTGAAAATGTTTATGAGAAAGTAGACTGGGAATGCCCCATGGAGGTAATGAACAAACGTGGGCTCAGTTCAAGGTGGGTTTCCTGGATTAGAACATGGCTAGAATCAGCAAAGGTTAGTGTCATGGTTAATGGCGAGGTGGGTATGGAAATCCAATGCATGCGTGGATTGATGCAGGGGGATCCTCTCTTCCCGCTGCTAATCACATTGGTAGCCGACGACTTGAATAGAATGCTTGTGTGATACATGTAGTTAGGTAGGCTGAGAGGCCTAGGGGAGAGAAGTAATGTGTTAGCAGTGATCAATCTACAGTATGCAGATGACACCATCATCTTTGGGGAGAACGATGTGGTTCAGGTGGTACTCCTTAAATGGGGATTATACTTGGTTGAACTATGGTCAGGCCTTAGAGTGAATTTTCAGAAGAGCTCACTTTTCTTTATTGGACCAGTCGAGAATAGCCAGGATGCGATGGCAGCTATCCTAAATTGCAGAGTTAAGTCATTTCCTATGAAACACCTTGGTCTGCCCATTATACCGGGCAAACTCAGGAATGAGGACTGGAATGAGTTGGTGGAAAAGATTCAGAAAGAAAAACTAATGTTGATCGGTGGGAGACTAATATTGCTTAATGCAGTCAAACTCAGTCCCTATCTTCAATTTTGTTTCTTCGAAATTTCGGCTTGGGTGATCTCCAAAATTGATAAGATTAGGCGGAGATTCTTGTGGCTAGGAAACTCCACTGGTAGGAAAGGGTACGCATTGGTAAAATGGGGAATTGTTTGCAGACGCAAGGAATTCAGAGGTTTTGGCATTATCAACCTCAAGCAAATGAATCATGCTCTACTGTGCAAGTGGCGGTGGAAACTACATAATCGACGGAAGGCAAGGTGGGCACAGTTAGTTAGAGTGGCATACCTAAGGAAGAATAGTTTGCATCGAAAGCCTAAGAATTTTGCATCCATGTCAGGGTTCTGAAGGGGTGTTCTCCGTACCAAGTATATTTTTCTTGCAGGTGTGTCCTTTGCTATTGGAGACGGCTCATCGTTTGCTTTTGGAAGGATAGGTGGTGCAGCTGCTTAACCCTTCAACACAAATACCCAGATGTATTCCGAGCGGCGAAGGAAGATTGCGATACAGTGGCTGCATAGCGGCGGCAGGAAAAGTGTAAACTAAGGTCTAAGGGGAGACTAGTCCACAAGCAAGATGACAGAAAAGATTACTTATTCAGTTTTTGGAAGACTGGAAGCCTAACAATCTTGGGAAACATGATGAGGTGAAATGGTGGCCTGATAAAAAAGGGGCAATTTTCTGTCTCTTCCACTTATTCCATGCGAATGATGGGGGAATCAGGTATGACAATGTGTTATGGAGAATGAGAGCGCCTTTTAAGGTTAGAATAATCAACTGGCTGACACAAAGGAATGCTATCCTAACCAGGGATAACCTAGCTAAAAGAAATTGGACGGGACCAAGAATTTGTGTGAAGTGCAACCGGGAGAATGAGACCGTTGACCATTTACTTCTGCCGTGCGCATTGGCAAAAGAAATTTGGGAAAGGGTTTTGCAGATTTCCAGGTTTCAGGTGACGACACCAAACAACATTGAAGAACTCTAGGAAGAGTGGAGGCGGACCCACATGCGCGTTAACGACTATGAACTTTGGGATATAGTCGTTACGGCGACATGCTGGGGTATCTGGAATGCTAGGAATCATTATATCTTCAGACACAAACAAATTCACAACATGCATATTTTCAATGGTATCAAGTCTAATATCCTATTTTGGTCAAACAAAGTAGGAACTTCCACCGAAAGAAGGATTCGAGATAGGTTTGCCACGAGTGCTAACTCCACCGATGAGACACTCTCTCAGGAGGATCGGGTCCAAGATCAGGAGAGGGATGCAGGACAGGAGTGAGCACATCGTACAACTCTATTACAGCTACTATCTCAGGCGTCAGGTTTAGCTTTGCTTAGAGTATCTGTTGGGGCATTCTACCTAGGATAGTAGCTGCTTGTTTTAGGAAGTGTCTTGGAGTCTTGTATAAATTTTAGGTGTTTATTACTGTTTTAGTTTTAAATCTGTTTAAGTGTGGGCTGTATTTTGAAATGAATTTCATGCACCCAGGATGTTGGGAGGTATATATTTTCATTCGTGTGTTTAGCACTGGTAACGGGTCGGGTCGGGTCGGGTAGCTCAATACCCGGACCCGGACCCGGTTATTGACGGGTCCAAATACTGGACCCGGACTCAGACCCATGAAATTCGGGTCCGGGTCCGGGTCCGGTTCCCCACAAAAAATGTTACCCGTTCGCTTTCGGGTCCGGGTCCTATTTCTAATCACGGGTCCGGTTCGGTTCCGGGTCTTTAAAGCATAACACAATATTACATAATACAAAATATTTCGTTGAGTTATTAATTTCATTAAGAAAAGAAGACCTTAATAATACAAGTACAAGAAACAGCCAACATCTTGATAGACAACAGCATCGAGCATTTGATAGTCTCATGGCTCATAGTATACAGTATATGCATCTGATGAGAAAGAGTATCAAGCCATGAATACACCACCACAGAAACTAGTAATTGTTATTAAATTTTTGGGCAACAACTTTCTCTGCTCTAGCTCTTTCTGTACAGATTCATTAATATTCTTTTGCAATAAACAGACCTGTTTTTTATGAGTCTCAATAGTAGCTCATAACACCGTCAATTCAACTTACACTATCAGCAGCACACTAAATGGAATGTATTTTCCAGAGGGCTTTGCCACAATCTAATTATGCAACCATCCTGGTCTCATGGAAATCACAACATCATGATTTATGCACTCTCATGTAGTCCCCCAGAGACACTACGGCAGCGTCTTTTCTTTGAACTAACCTGAAGTATGAATTCTTTTTGTTAGCATGCAATAATTTCGAAAGTAAAAGACCTGCTAGTGAGACAACGACGCATAAAACAAGATATTCAGAGTCTCAGACAACAAGAGAAAAACACTAGTTAACAAACTGATAAACAACTACCCATCATTTCCATAGTTCAGATTTAACAAAAATATAAGTGAAGTTGATATCAAGAATTCAAAGTTTGGATGTCAATGATACATTAGGCCATGACATATCAGATTTTGGTATACCTGATTCGATTCAAGGATTCAAAGTTTGGATGTCAAAACGTATAGCATATCAGATGTAATATACCTGATTTAATGCAAGTAACAATTTTCCAAGCAACGCCTATACTTCAAAAGTCACCACTTTCATTGGGTTTTACTGTATGCAATAAGCTTCGGTATTCAAGTCCGGGTCGGGTCCAATTTTAGGGGACCCAGACCCGACCCGAAATTTCAACGGGTAGTAATTTAGGATCCATACTCTATCCAAATTAGATCGGGTCGGTTCCGGTCCAATGCCGGATCCGGGTCGGATCCGGATTTCGGGTTTTAATACCAATGCTACGTGTGTTGGTTGTTTTTCATTAAATTCTGTTTAATGAAGCGCAGAGTGAGTCCGTTCCTCACCGTTTTATGATATTAAAAAAACAATATATGAAATAATGAATAGGAAATATGCTATAATTAATAGAGACATAATGAATAGGAAATATCGTGTGCAACGGCAATTACTAATTAAGAATAGATTGCCTATATCAAGCCCTTAATTCTAGTTCTAGCTGGTAGAAGTGCGTGTAACTCGCATGTTTCTAATTGCAAGTGGGATTCATGATGTGTTTGCCATAAATGACTTAGTCAGTTTTTCAAAGTAGGCGATTGACCGAAGGATATAAATGTGACTCACACGATGATATCACTTGCTCCACGGTTATCGTTTGGATATTTAGAAACAATGATGAGTAATTTGACCTAAATACTTTATTTTTGATGGTTTGTTAACTTGTACTATGAGTTTAATATAAGCTAATGATAATATTCATTGGCCACTTGGTTTTCCTTGCGTTTTGCTATCCGATGCCTTTTAGCCCCAATTTGTTATTATTAAGTTTTTAAACTGGTAGATCAGGTCAGAGAAGGAAGCCCCATCCACCTCTCTCTCATATATATATATATATATATATATATATATATATCTCTACTATTATAATGGGAGAAGGGGTTAGTGTCATTGACTGTCATTTTGAAGCCAACACGTGCAGCGCACGTGTTGACAGAATGACTCACTTTGGTAAATATTTTCGAAAGTGGATCAGTTTGGTAAATATTTGCGGAAGTGGATCATTTTGGAAATTATTTTCCTTTTTTTGTCTTTTTTCTTCCTCCGCGTGCACGTGCGAAAGTGGACCAGTTTGGTAAATATTTTCGACAGTGGATCAATTTGGAAATTATTTTTCCTTTTTTGTTTTTTTTTTCCTTCTTCCTCCACGTGCATCGCACGTGCATGATACTAGTAATGGGAGAAGACCTTAGTGACATTTGTCATTTTGTCATTCTACCAACATGTGCAACACAGGTACATAACTAATATAAAGGAGGTTTTCATTTCAAATCCTCCATACGTCAGAGTTTTATTTTTATTTTTTGAAATTATTAAAACGTGCATTGCACGTGTAAATTACTAGTATGAGTAATGCTACATCCACTACCAAGTTCACTATATTTCTCTTCACTATCTTAGGTAACACACTCCAATAGGTAGGAGAAGATTGAACTATATTTCTCTTCACTATCTTAGGTAACACACTCCAATAGGTAGGAGAAGATAGAGTAAGTGGGAGAACTCTCCAATAGGAGTATGCCACCTAAGGTAGTGAAGAGAATGATAGTGAAATTGGTAGTGGCTAAAGCATTACTCTATATATATATATATATCAATTCCTTCTCCGCAAGACAAGTACCGAATAAAATAGGAAGAGAAAGAAGATGATCAATATGGGTTGTTGTTCTTAGATAGAACAACCTAGAATTTGTTTTATTATTTTTCTCTCTTTCTTAAATTGTACAAGAAGCAGAGGAGAGGAGAGGAGGGCTGCTGATCAGTTGATTTCATCTTTAGGGAACATATATATGATCGATGGGCAGCTGGAAATCGTTAATTAGCTTAATAATTGGCAACATCATAAATCATCTAATGGTATAAAAGTGTCGTATGGTTTATTGATTAGGTGAGTTTAGGTTTAAACCCATAAATAGTCGGAAAGCTAGATGACATGGCTCTAATTAAGTGTTAAGGATGCAGATGTGGTGAACAAGCTATTTCTGCTGGAAGAAGAAGCTACATCATGGGGGGGAAAAAAAAAATTTAAGGAAAGATTACACAATTACACAAAATTACATAATTACGTAGGGAAAGGCACTTTTCTCTTAATTAAGCAAAATAATTGCTACAATGTAACCTTGGGATTGCGACAAAGTCATATCGGATACATCATTGCACTAGGTTTGAAGTTGATTTGGGATTTTTAAGGCAGTTTCCTAATTAGATTTATTTAATGTGCTTAAGTATCTCTTTACAAGTCCTTTTTTTTAAAATTTATTGAATTAGTTTTTTTAATTGACAATCGTTTTCTATGCCATACTATTATAATATCTGCTCGATTTGGTAGAGTTGCTTAACTCATTAACTTATGGATATAGTGGAGACTGAGAGGAGTTTACATTATTAAACATTATTAGTTGCTAGGTTGTTTGCCTGCACATCTTAATTAATTAATTTTGTGTTTTCTATTGAAGCCACAATGCAGTTCCGGGCAGTTTCCCATTAACCCAGTATTTTTTATTACTAGTGTTATAGAAGAGAAGTGAGATATGTATGTCACCTCTGAAAGTATTATCTCGCTTCTCTTTTTCTTCTTACATTCCCTTTGATTTGTCTTCTTCTGATGATCCTATATATAAACTGTGCCTAGCTAGAATATGAGACAACTTTAAATAATTACCTTGACAACTTGGCTTATTAGGGATGCGCGCAGCACTTAATTTCATGGTTTGAGGTTTTATTTATGAAATTATATATTTAGAGATTAGTTGAAGATTTCTCAGGATGAGGTAGTAAGGGTTGACTAACAGGAGCCAACTGGAACTGGAGCTGGAGCTGGAGTTCAATTAGTTGGGATTAGTTGGTAATCTAATCTAATCTAATTTACTGCTAATCTAATTTACTTTACTGCGAGTTTTGGATTCCGAGTCTTTGCAACTATTTCACGAGTTATTAGTTTATGTGCTTAGATCAGTTTGGATAGGAGTGTGCAATGCAGAGGACTTTCGATTTGGAAGGTGCTAATGCAAAAGTTTACAGAGATTAATAAGGAATAAGGAATTAAAGATTGATGCAATGCAATGCAAGTAGTCGATGCATTTGGCTTCACGGTGGTCAGGTCATGTGTAGTGAGAGCATCCACTCCGTTTTTTAAAAACTCAAAAATTGGAAATCGATTTAGAAATATGCCTCACGGTCGTTTGCTAAAAACCCATAATTTAGGATAGAAATGAATAGTGGCTTGCTAAACTTAGCAGCTCCTTTAGCCAATTGCTAAATATAGAAAACGGACGATGTTCATCCGTTTGATGAAGGGACGGATGAAGGAGTGCCGTCTAGTTAAATAAATAAAAAATAAATAAATAAAAGATGAGAGACGGATGATAGTGTTCCGTCTCTCATCGAAAATAATTTTTTTAAAATAAAAAAAAAATACTTAAAACACGCCAAATGGATGAAGTTGTTCCGTCTGGGGTGTTTTTTTGATTTTTTAAAATTTTTTTAATCCAAAAATCACCCAGACGGATGATGTTCATTCATTTGGTGTGTTTGTTTGAATTTTTTTGATTTTTTTTTTCTTTTTTTAACAACAGCAACAAAAAAAAAACAAAAAAACAAAAAACAAAACCCAGACGGATGAACATCATCCATTTGGTATGTTGTTTGACTTTATTTATTTATTTATTTATTTTTACTGAATAACCACACACCAAAAAAAAAAAGACGGAAGAAGATGATCTTCCGTCGTTTCTATTTTTAGACTTTAACGACTGCAGCGTGGTCCTTCTATTGCTATTTCTAAATGCTATATATAGTGTTGCCGCTGAATCTGGTGTGGGGGCAATAGATAGAATTTGTGGATTCTTGAGAAAACGAATAAGGCAAACCTGT
The DNA here is from genome assembly GCA_017893485.1 of Hemerocallis citrina. Classification (NCBI taxonomy): domain Eukaryota; kingdom Viridiplantae; phylum Streptophyta; class Magnoliopsida; order Asparagales; family Asphodelaceae; genus Hemerocallis; species Hemerocallis citrina. The sequence continues at coordinate 330,690,399 of CM030360.1, read as the reverse complement.
TGACCTGTTGACCTTCACCAACGTGCTGACTTGGTTTCTTACCGCTGCTGCAAACCTGCAAAAAGTGCGAAACACCGGGATGGATCCCGACGATGCACCCTCCGACGCTCTTGTCAGTAATCAGAAAGATTATGAAAGAGCTTTTACTGACAAATGATTGATTACCTTCTTATGGTGAGGGAAGAGGGGTTTTTATAGTCGCCTTAGGGATCCGTTTCGAGATAAGAGCAAATCTCCATTTCCCGGTGTGGATGGATAGAAGTGGTTAAAACCTCCTCTTAGGGATAATTATGAATCTGAATTCTTCTTTATCCTTCTGAACTGGTTTGTAACGGGTTGGGACCCATACCCAATAAGACAGATCCGTTTATGGGTTATTGGGCTTTGAAGAAAGACTCAGTCCACATTTCAGACCCGTTTGTATGTGAAATTACCGTTTTATCCCTGAGCTTTAAGATTCGTGCCCGATTTGAACGGTCCAGATTTAATCCCATTTTTAGCCATATCACGAGCCCCCCACTCCTGAAGACTGAGTTTAACAGCATTTGAGGAGTAGTTTGTTGTTCTAATGGCATACGAGATTTTATCGGAGTTTTCGGGGGAGTTGGATCTAGCTCGGGATGTAACAGTGTCAATCTGAGCTTGCAAAATGCCTAAAAATATCCTCAGAATTTTCTGGATTTTTTAATGATTTTTCCAGATTTTTCTGAATTTTTCCTCATTTTTTGAATTTTTTATTCATTTTTCGAATTAAATAATTAATTATCGAAAATTTTAATTAAATATTCTAATTTAATAATTATTATTTTCAGAATTTTAAAATAATTTTCCGAATTGATAATTTTTTTTAGAATATTTGAAATAATTTTTTCAATTTTTAATTAATTTTTTGGATTTTTTTAAATAATTAATTCAATTAAATTAATTAATTAATTAATACCTGGACACGTGGCGCAATCCTACGCGTTGATCATGATCAGAGCGCGCGCATCTCAAAGCAAGGCGTTTTCCCCAATGTGCAGCTCAGAACCCCTTTTGCTCAGTAACCATTGCCGACCCACCAGGTGACGCCACGTGGCGCGGTCAACGTTGGCATTGACCGCCAAGTGGCATTTTTTTCTTCTTCTTCCGCTCTGTCTCTTCTTCCTTCTTTCGACTTCGTCTCCTTCGCATCTCTCTGAACGTTGCTGGAGAGTAGAGCTCAGTCGAGGAGCTCGTATAGGAGGCCAGAGCTCGACAATGAGGGAGTGGAGCTCTCCGGTGGGTTCGTCGAGGAAGGAGCTCAACGAGGAGTATGCTGCTTGGAGCGGCGCTGCGTTCAGAGTTAGGTTCGGAGCTCCGTTGCGAAGGAGCTCGGTGACTTTGTAGAGAGGAGCTCGGAATGGGGGAGACTGAGCTCATGAGGGTGACGGAGGTGAGCTCGACGTTGGTGAAGGAAGATGGCGAGGAGCTAGCTCGAGCTCGACGCTGATGAGGAGGTTGGTTGGCGAGTTCGACATCTGGGGGTGCTGGATCTCGGTCATGGCGGAGCTTGGAGCTTGTTAATGGCAGCAATGGTGCTCATGCAGGTGGGAGTGGAGCTCTGTGAGGAGATGAGCTTCGTCTGAGAGACGGAGAAGGTCGGCGAAGGTGAAGGAGGTTGACGAAGTGGAGAGCTCGTCGGGGTAGAGGCATGGCGGGCTGTCGAAGGAGAGAGCTTCGACGGTGAGCTCGGAGACTCGTCGAGGTGGCCTCGAGCTCGACGAAAAGGAAGCTTTTGGCTCTGAGCTTCGAAGAAGAGGTTGGGTTTTTCTTTTGGCGGGAATTCAGCCGCTAATGTAGTTAGTGCCTTTGGTGCCTTTGATTCAAGTTGTTCGTGTCTTCTTGTTTCAAATTCTTTAGAAGTAAATTCTAGTTGGTTGCTTGACTCAGGGAGTTCTTCTCATATTTGCTCCAAGAGGGAGTTGTTTTCTACTTATAAGTCTACTACAGGGCGTTGTGTGACAACGGGAACTGGAGAGATTTGTGAAGTAGTGGGTGAGGGGACAGTTGAGTTGAAGATGTCAGGTCTACACATGTTCACTTTAAGGGATGTTTTGCATATTCTTCTGCTGAAACGAAATCTGATTTTCTTGGGAAATCTTGATGCACAGGGCTGCAGGTACACAGTTCGAGGTGGAGTCCTGTCTGTTTTTCAGGGTCGTCGTAAGGTGATTAGAGGTATGAGAATGGTTGAGCCAAGCCAAAACAATCTCTACAAGTTTTGGGAAATTTGAAATACTTGCACAAGTGTTGGTCATTTTCCCGTTATTCCCGCAAGCTCAGCTAGTTTGCCGCAACTAAATTCATCGAGACGAGACCACGACGTTCGAATATCGTCGAGAGGTGGAGAAATCCTAAGGGTAGGTGGAGTTCGTGCGGAGTTTGGCAACTTCGTGAGTACATCTACGGAGGTGGGCTTTTGAGGGGCAGCACTGGATTTAGTGAGATTGGGTAGAGATCATTTCAACTAGAAGAAAAAGCTATTATTCTAAGTTTTCTTTGCAAGTGGAATTTGTTAGAGTTTGGAGATGAGTTACACATCATGTGATAGCACTCATATGCAATCCAAGGTGGAGTTTGTTAGGATTGTGTCTTGTATACTCGTTGTTCAGATTAAAAGAAGGTAATATAAAGCACGGAGGTCGAAGTGTCGAAGCGAGTAGAAGGAGAACAGCAGCAGCAGCAGGTGCAGCTAGTTGCGGTCGACCTGTCTAGGTGACAGTCGACCGCACCCCCCGACCACACCCCCGACCGCTCATTGTACTGGGAAGTCAAAGAGTGGTACGGTCGACCGGTCTTGGTGGACGGTCGACCGCCCACGGCGGTGTGTTTAGTTTTGGGTCTCGATTTGTTAGGTCGGTTCAGCCCAATCTTCAACTCTAAGTTAGATCGTACGGTTTCTATTCAGTTACTTCTTTTTCAGGTTATATCGAGTGACTGAGGATCAAGATTAGACCTAGGGTTTCTCTCTATTCTTCTATATATATTGTAAACTCCTCCAATATGAGGAGAGTACTTCTAGATTCTTTTCTCCATTGCAAAGAGAGGCTCGAGAGAGAGATAGTTCTTGGTGGGTGAGTTTAATTCCTTGTGTCAAGTGAATCAGTAACTCCTTGTAATCTCTTCTATTTGAATATCAGATCTCTCTATATTTCGCCCCGAATTAAGCAAAAGCTAATCGGGATAAGTCACCGTTGTTGTATTTGTGTTAGTTTGGTGGATCTACTTGCTTGCACAATTTATTCGCCTTGTCTACTTCGACTTCCTCATTGTTCTAATTAGTTCCACTGCGACCAGAGGGCGTTTGTTGACGCCCCAATCCCAACTACAAGCATCGGCCTTATTGAAAACCGAGATCTTACTTCTACGATAAGGTGAAAGCCTTTTGGGAGGAGTTGGGTCCTCCCCCCATTGGACCCCCTTGGATGAGGTGGAAGACGACCCCAGGTTCTGAATCTTAGAACTCGGCGGACCTCTCTCTTTGATTGTAGGCTCCTCGGGGTGGAAGGTCAGCCCCGTCTCTTCGGACGAAACTGTCCAGGTGTCCCCGCTGTATGAGCTCTTCGATCTCCTCTTTAAGAGCCCGACAATCATCTGTGTTGTGGCCGTGGTCCCTATGAAAGCGGCACCACTTATCACTATTTCTTTCTTGCTGGGGGTATTCATTCTAGGAGGAGCGCGGAGTAGCCCTTTTTTGTCCACCTCCATAAGAACTGCTGATATACCAGCACTGAGGGAGGTGAACTTCTCAAAACGAGGAGCTGGGCGGCGTTGGCCGTTGTCATCCCTCTGGAGTTTCTGAGACCCTTCTTCGCTCGTATTATTTCGTTTGTTCCCGGAAGGTGATTTCTCGAGAGTTAGGGGGGTGGGGGGTTGAGAGCCTCTTCCACTCGAATGTACTTCTCACTCCAAAGTAGGAGTTCTGAGAAGTTTTGAGGAGGCTTCTTTGCAAGGGACACCTTGAGATCGGCGTTGGTGACGTTGTGCTCGAATGCCGCAGGGGCTACTGATTGGTTGAGGGTGGCTATAGACTGGGCTTTAGCGGTGAAGCGCCGAAAGTAATCTCTTAGGTGTTCACCCTTTCTTTGGTTGAGGGTCACCAATGATACATTTGTTTTCTCGGCCCGGTGGCTGCTCACAAAATGAGTGAGGAAAAGCCCTTCGAACTGATCGAATGAGAAGATGGAGGCCGGGGCAAGTCAAGAGTACCATTCTCTAGCAGGCCCCCTCAGCGTGGTAGGGAAGGTCTTGCAAAGGAGCGCATCCGAAGCCCGGTGGATCATCATGAGAATTTTAAAACTCTCGATGTGGTCGGCGGGGTCCGACTCCCCATTATACGACTCAAAGTTAGGGTGCTTAAAGTTTCACTACAAAAGATACTCGATTTACCGGCGAATATTCCCCGGCGTTTTACTAGTAGCGCCGGGGTAGGGAGCGAATAGGAATGGGGCGCCAGAAGGGATGGTTATACACCGGCGATCGCTTTAAAACGCCGGTCAATCCGCGTATTCACCGGCGTTTTATTTAAAAACGCCGGTGAAGTGTATTATTCACCGGCGTTTTAATAATAAACGCCGGTGAATATACCTACACATTCACCGGCGTGTCTAATTGAAACGCTGGTGAAAAGCTGCGATAAATCCCATCTACCCTAACCTTTCGCTCGCCATTTTCCCAAACCCCAAAAAAAAAAAAAAAAGAGGGCACTTCGTTTTCCCTCCTTCCTCGCTCTACTTCCCGCGTGTTTGCCTCCGCCGCTTCGTCCTCTTCGACAGCCTTCGACCTTTCGTCATCGTCCCTTCTTCCCTTAGTCATTTTCGATTTCCCTCCGCCCTCTCTCGATTTGGAGGTGAATCGGCGATCGGAAACCACCGTGTCGCCCCGCTCTCTCTCTATCTCCTCCCCCCCGCGCTCGTCGCCCCGCTCTCTCTCTCTCTCTTCGGTATCATCTCTTGATTTCCCTTATTTTTTAAACTTAGCATGTTTTTTCTGATAGATGCATCTTGATTTCCTTAACATGAATGGTTTAGTTGGGATGAAGAATTAATAGAAAAATATATGCTTAGGTACTGGAAATTTTCATGTTCTTTTACTGTTAAAGAAGCTGATTTCATGCATCTGATTGTCATCTTGGCATTTTTTTTAACCAAAATGGGTTCACTGTGAACTGAGGATGCTATAGCTACGTATGCGAAAATCCTCCGGATATGCACAACAATTGGATTTTAGATTTAGTTGGGCTAAAGAATTAGTAGAGCAACATATATGCTCAGATAATGGAAATTTTCATTTCAAGATACTGTTAAAGTAACCTGTTTGCCCTCTTTGGCATGATTTTTTAACCAAAAATGGGTTCACTTCCAAACTAAGTATGCTGCTAGCATTTTCATCTTCTTTTACTGTTAATGAAGCTTATTTCATGCATCTGATTGTCTTCTTGGCATGTTTTTTTGATATTGTTACCGCTGATTTCGGTGTGGGGGTAAACAGATGAGATTTGTGAGTTCGAGAAAAACCTGAACAGCGGATCCAAGCCTTCTGACTCCTGCCGCAACCTGCAAGGAAGTGCGATACACCAGGGTTGATTCCGGTGATGCACCCTCTGACGCTCTTGTCAGTAACCAGTGGTGATTATGAAAGAGCTTAAGGTGGAAAAAGAGTGATTACCTTGTAACAATGGTAGGTCAGAGGTATTTATAGTCGCCAGGGGAGTGATTAGGGACCTGATTTCCTGTGTAACTGCCAGGAGTAAAATCCTCACAATCTGTTTAGCAAACTAATCCCTGATTCCCGGTAAGAGCAAATCAGGCCCGTTGACTTGGTCAAATCAGTGACCCTGATTTGTCTCTTGTTGGTCTGGGTTCGCCTCGGGTCGGGACCCGTACCCAATTGGAGTGGATCCGTTTGTGGGTTATTGGATCTGTGAGAAAGAGATCCAGTACCCGTTTCGGACCCATTTGTATGTGAAATTACCGTTTTACCCCCGAGCTTCAAGATTCGCGCCCAATCTGGACGGTTCCGATTTAACCCCATTTTTAGCCATATCACGAGCCCCCCACTCCTAAAGACTGAGTGTGATCAGCCGTTGAGGAGTAGTTCAACTATTTCAATGGCTAGTGGAGTTGTATCGGGGTCTGAATGAAGGATTTTGAATCTCGAGGGGGATAGTGAGGTAATTTTTTGATGCCATGTGCTGTTCTGTAGCCATATCGAGTATTTGACGGCTTTTATCTATTTTTTCAGACTATTTATTTAATTTTGCGATGTGTCAACAAATCGTTCGAGGTCCTTAACAGTACATTCTAGGCAATAATTGTTCGTTCAGGGGCTTAAAAATATCCCCCCGAATTTTTAATTATTTTCTAGAATTTTTAGTTAACTTTCCCAAATTTTTAGCAATTTTTCACAATTTTTAAATAAATAAAACGATTTAAATAAATAAAAATTAACTTTTAAATACTGATTTATGGCGTGGCTCGATCAGGGCCGTCGATCATGGACGAGCACGAATTTCTGAGAGATCTGGCGGTTGTTATCGCTCGGAAGCTTTTTTCTCCGTTTGCGAGCTCGGATGGGCACTTGCTCGGCAGCCGACCGGAGAGACAGGGGTTCCGGCAGTCCGAGCGACGTGGCGCAATCTGAGACGTCGGATGACATGGAGCGAGTGCAGGCTCGGAAAGGCACTTGCTCGGCAGCCGACCGAAGGATCGGGGTTTCGGCAGTCCGAGCGACGTGGCGCGATCTGAGCCGTCGGATGATGTGGAGAATCTTGAGACGGGCTCAGTTCCCAAAAAAATGCTATCTTGTCGTTTAGCGTCGCTGGTAAGATCTGGGCTGTCTGGTCGAGATCCTACACGAAAGTTGAGGAGAAAGTGAGTTTTCTCCGTTTGCATGCTCGGAAAGGCACTTGCTCGGCAGCCGATCGAAGGATTGGGGTTTCGACCGTCCGAGCGACGTGGCACAATCTGAGCCGTCGGATGACGACACGCATCTCGAGACAGGCACATTTCTCAAGAAAACACTATCTTGTCGTTTAGTGTCCTCGGCAAGATCTGGGCCGTCTGATCGAGATCTTACACGAAAGTTGAGGAGAAAGTGAGGTTTCTCCGTTTGCAGGCTCGGAAAGGCAGTTGCTCGGGCAGCCGACCGAAGGATTGGGGGTGCGGCAGTCCGAGCATGGAAGAGCGTTCCGGGCCGTGGAAGGGGGGAACGGATCTCGATACGATTCAGTTTTCAAGGGCATTAATGGCGTTCCGGGATTCGTGCGGCGTTCCAACTTCCCGGGGTCATTAAGAAATGGTGCTCTCCAATTAATGCGTGGCGTTTCAACTTCCGAGGGCCATAATGGCTAGTTTTTGGAGGGTGATTATAAGTACCCCATTCCCCTTGTTATTTCAGTCGCAACAATGTTGAGTTTTAGACCTCGGAGGTATCTGCCTTGGGTGGTTGCTCTTCGGCTATGGTCTTCTCCTGGTTGTGACGGCCCCGATGTGGATGTCATGGCCAGAGGAGATCATAGCAGAAGTAGTGACGACCGGAGTCAAGGCGGATGCCTGCCTTGTGAAATTTTAACCTCGAGAAGTTCGGAGAGGTGGTCACTCTTTTGCCTTGTTCTTCTCCCGATCCTGATAGCCCCGATACGGGTGTCAGGGTCGAGGGAGAACATGGTAGGAGTGGTGACGACCGTAGTCCGAACCCGAGGGGCGAATTACTTTGGAATGACGAGTGGTCGTTCTTCCACCATGATCTTCTCCCGACTCTGACTGCCCCGATGTGGGTGTCAGGGTCGGGGGAGATCATGGTAGAAGAGGTGATGACCCAAGTCCGGATCCGAAGGACGAGTTTGCTTCGGAATGACGGGTGGTCGTTCTTCCACCGTGATCTTCTCCCGATTCTGACTGCCCCGATGTGGGTGTCAGGGTCGGGGAAGATCATGGTAGAAGAGGTGATGACCCAAGTCTGGATCCGAGGGATTGTAGCTTCGGAATGATGTGTCTCTTCCGACCTCTGTCTTCCTTCCGGGCTGATGGCTTTGATGGTTGTCAGCCCGGAGGAGTTAGAGATGGGTGGCGTGCCGATCTGCTTTTGACCGGGCCCCATGGATCGGCGGTTTCTCCCTAATTCCTGAGCAATTCGTGGCTTCGGCTCCGAGGCCGAAGGCTTTGTTTTGCTCACGGGTGAGAGGAATGCCGACCGAGACCTGAGGCCTGGGATGCTCGCCGAGGGCGGTGCCTTAAAACTTTGAATCTAAATTTTTTTTGGCTTCTTCAGACAGAGGTGGGACGTCTGAGGGCACGGTTGTCCGAGCGACATGGCGCAATCTGAGCCATCAGATGGTGTGGAGAATCTCGAGACGGGCTCAGTTCCTAAGAAAACGCTATCTTGTCGTTTAGCGTCGCTGGCAAGATCTGGGCCGTCTGATCGAGATCCTACACGAAAGTTGAGGAGAAAGTGAGTTTTCTTCGTTTGCAGGCTCGGAATGGCACTTACTCGGTTAGTCGACCGGGCCCTTTGCCGCTGGGCTCGGATTGCATGTAATTCGGATTTAGATCCTGTTGTGCCGAGCTACTTGACTTGGTGAAAGGACAAAGTCGTGTTGGGCCTTCGCGACGTTTCGAGAGTGGCCCAAAAGTCGCGCCCTTACGTTTGGAAGTCCAAGGGACGTTCCTTTTTTACTATAAATCTTCACTCCCCCTCAATCCAAGTCTCATTATTCACTTTTACTCTCTCTCTTCAGTTTTTACTTTCACCTTCGAAGTTTTTAGCTCCTTGGTGGCGCTGCTGGCTGTCGCGGCAAGGCGTTCTTTGTCTCCGGTGAGCTTTTCCGACCGTAGCTGTCACTTCAAGGTCAGTCTCTTTCCTCTCTCTTTAGAAAATGGTTAAGATTACTTCCTCGGATGAGACCCCCGCCTCGGAGCAAGCCGTAGGCCGAGCGGGCAAAGGAAAGGAGGTGGTGGAGCCGACCGATCAGAGCGTCGTTCGGCCGGACAGAGAGGGCGAAGTAGCCGAGCCACCTCAAGAGGTCGCGGCGGCGTCTCAGAAGGGTAAAGGAGTGGTCACGATCATCGAGACGCCGAAGATGGCGGGGGCATTCAGTCGGCAGCCTATTGCTCTGTCGAGCGTAGGAGGCGTTCGGGACTATGCCGAGGAAATCTTAGAGAAGGTGACCCAAGGCACGGCCAAGTCGGTGGAGGAGAATGAACCGAGAGAGTTGTCCGAGGTGGACCATACCATCTCGTCTCTTACGGAGGCCGATCTACATCTGATCCGAAAGGGATTCCAGATTCCCGCCGAATACGGGCTACTCCTCCCCGGGCCGGGCTTCCGAGCCAACACGAAGTCTTCGACAGACGTGTGCGTCTTTCCTGTCGACTCCCTGGCCACCGGGCTCCGCTTTCCCCTTCATCCGTTTATAGTTGATGTCTTGAATTGGTACGGTTTAAGCCCCGCCCAGCTGATGCCGAACACCTGGAGGCACGTCCTGGTGTTTGTTCTCCGGTGCCAAGAGGTCGGTGCCGTACCGAGCATGTTTCTCTTTCGGAGCCTCTATCGCCCTTGCCAGCCAAACCGAAATGAACAGAGGTTCTATCTTTCGCCGCAGACGGGCGTGAAGTTGATCGAGAACCCGGACTCGATCAAACATTGGAAGGAGAAGTATTTCATCATCCGAGCTCCCGCGCCGTGGCGATCCCGATAGTTTGGGCGAAGGATGGCCTGCCCAAGCGAGCCAAGAAAGAGCCGGCGCTGAGTGACGAGGAAGCTGAGGTCCTCAAGAAGCTCCTCGCTTTGCCAGCGTTAAGCTGGAAAGATATTACCGAGGAGGCTTTGTTCCGAGGGGGTCTCAGTCCGATCGACCCTAGTACGCTTCTGGTATTTATACTCTTTGCTTAAAGTTAATGAAAATTTTTCTAAGTTTTTTCATTCGGCTTGTGCAGAGACGATGAAGATGGACTATAGGGCTTTGATGGCAAAGGCCAGGGCGAAGGAACATGAGACGAGGAAGAAGAGGCCTTCGGCGGGGCCTCAGGGCGGCCGAGCCCCGAAGATATCGTCGGTCGAGAAGACAAGCGAACTGGAGAAGGCCGTTGTCCCGGGGGCCGGCCACGAGTAGGAGAAGTCCGCGGCAACGGATCCTCCAGTTTCCGATGTGCCGAGACCAACGGTGGAGGGGGATGCAGCCGGCTCGTCGAGCGGTGCATTCGGTGTGAACGAGGTGCTGTCCCTCCAAGTTCCGCCCCTCACTGCCGACGCGGAGAAGATCTTGACCGAGAGGCACAAGCAGATCTTCATCCCTGACTGGAAGGTGATGAATTTCGACGGCTTCTTGAGCGACGGCAACATCTGTATGGAAGCGGTGAGGCACCTGCCGACCCCAAAGGATCGAGCGGCCCTAAAGGCCGGGCTGGTAGGGGACGCCACGATGCAGATCGCTCGGAACACAATGTCGGTAAGTGGACCGAACTCTCTCTCATTGAAACTTTTTCTGAGATTTTCTAAGTTCCTGCGTTCGGACTTTAACGGTTTGTTCTCTTTTCAGACCCTCTGCCACTTCAACTTCCTGCTCGAGCAGTTTGCGAGCAAGGAACAGGTTTATGACCGGGAGAGAGCGGAGCGCGTCAAAGCCACGAAGCTGCTTGATGCTGAGCAACTCCTCTCGGCAAAAAGGGGTGCCGAAGTGGTGGGTTTGGAGAAGCAGTTGGCCGACGCCATTCAGCTGTCGAAGGACACAGCAGCCAAGCTCGAGGCCTCGGAGAAGGAGAACGCCGAGCTGAAGGAGGAGCCGGCCAATGCTCGATCGGAGGTAGAAAGGGCTCGGAAGAGGGCCGAGAGGATCATGGCCAAGCACCGGTCTAAGGTGGTGAAGGCGAAGAAGGCTGTCCAGGAGGAGGCCGAGCACCACATGTTCAAGAACATGGAGGACGCCTACGGCCGAGCCCTGCTCCATGTCGCTGCTCGGAATCCAGGTTTCGACACGTCCTCTTACCGTTTCTACGACCCCGTGGAGGGGGAGGAGGAGGTTCCCCAGGGGATGCTCGGCCCTGAGGGACAGACGGACGGTGTCGAAGGCCCGAGTGAGACCGAGGCCGAGGATGAAGAGGAGGACGACTCTGAGGAGGAGAGTGGGAGTGAGGACGAGGACGAGGACGAGGGCGAGGACAAGGCCGAGGGGTCGACGGACCCGAACGACAAAAAGGTCGACCCTTGACTCGGTTGCCTCTTTAGTCTTTTGTTGTTTTGTTTCTTTTTGTAAGCCTAACTGCGGACTGGCCACCGCTCTTGTAAAACTTTCTTCTCGGTTTTGAATGAAAACAGTTTGTTTGGCCAAAATTTATCCAAGTGTTGAGTCTCGGATTTTGTGTTTGATTAGGCGTAGAATTCTCCAAGTGTTGGGTCTCGAATTTATCTCTGCTTTTCAGGTGAAGTTCGGTCCGATCACGGAGGTCGCACACCTTCGTAAGGAGCTGGCCAAAACGAAGGGCGAGCTCTCGAATAGCCGACAGAGGCGGTTTCTCATGTTCTTGAAGCTGGAGGAGACAAAGGCAGCTGTGAGGGGGTATTTTCGCGAGTTGAAGCAACTGCGGAAGCAACCCCAAGCCCCTTGTCCCGAAGGTGAGGTCGAGCATCTTCGAAGAGAGCTTGCCGTCGCCGAGCAGAAGAACGGCGAGCTCTCGGCCAAGATCCGACACATGGAGATAGCAGGGCAAGGTCGCTCGGCAGAAGAAGAGAAGCTTGCTTCCGAGCTGGAGAAGGCGTCGTCCGAGCGCAAGAAGTTGTTGGCCGAGGTCGACAGGCTTAGGAGGATCACGATAGAAAGGGGGATCGAGGTCACCCACTACCGACGGCTCGCAACCGATAGTGCCAACGCCTCGGGCTCGTCAAGGCCTCCTCGTTTGAAGAAGTTGGCGAAGGACGACGCTTTGAGAGACAGAATCATTGAACTGGAGGAAGAGATTGCGTCACTCAAGCCTCTGCCGGAGAGGGCCAATGTCCGCAGTACATCGTGCACTCGCGAAGAGAGCGAGAGAGGGATTACCTTCTACGAACTTGTGACACGTTTGCACGTGGCTAGGCGGAGCCCTGCTGACGCTCAGAGTAGCGTGGCTGTCTCGTCGAGCGGTGCCTCGGTCGGCGCCACAGTTAGGGTCAGCGGCGAAGGGGGGTCACGCTTCGTTGGTTTGGAATCGAGCTCGGAGGTCAGGCCTCGTCGTCCTCGCGTTTCCTTGAACCGAAGCGTTCCCCTTCCGAAGAGGCCCTGATCATGTCGTTTTGTATTTCTTCTGGCTGTTGTAAAATTCTATTGTAGGGTCGGTCTTGTTGTATGTAGAGCTATTATATCTGAACACGAATCTGAAAGTTTGATTGGAAAATTCTTCAAGTGTTGGACTTCGGAAGTGTATTGAAATTTTGCTATTCGTTTCCCCTTCTTTTCAGCTCGTGGTGGCAGCCCAATACACTGATTCCAACGGCTCGGACGATGACGCTGAAACCGAGGTAACCTCAGGGGCGACGAAGTCGCGCTCGGCGAAGTGCCGAGAGCGGCTTTATGGCGTCGAGCTGGAGTTACGCCGAGCTGAGAGCGAGCGAGCCCACCTTCAGTCCGTCCTCGGCCAACGAGATGCCGAGATCCAACGTCTGGAGAGTAGGATCGCCGAGGCGACCCCCGTAGGAGAGGACGAAGATTCGCAGACTGCTTTTAGCAACGCTCTTCGGATCCAGTGTATTCGGCACAACCAATCGAAAATATTAGCCGAGTGGGACGATTTTCTCTCTGAGATCCATCACTTGCAGACCGTGGAGGCGAAGCTTCGGAAGGAGGCGAAGGAGCTATCAGCCGAAGTGGATGGACTGGCGACCGAACGGATCAGTGAAGACATTTCCGTTTGAAGGCCAAGTGTAGTGGGTCGGCACTGTATTTTTGTTTTCTAATACTTTGTAACCATGGAAAGATTGCTTTGTATTATGTCTCGATTATTAATATAATTTCTTTTGTTGCTCTGCATATTTATCTCGCTTGTAAGTGTGTTGGTCGTGCCGAGGTTTACGAGCCGAGCGCATAATGCCGTCGGCAAGAATCTCGAGGCGAACCAGTTCCTATGGGAACACTATCTTGTCGTTAGTGGCGCTGACAAGATCTGGGCCGTTCGATTCTGGCACGAATCTCGAGACGGGCTCAGTTCCCAAGAAAATGCTACCTTGTCGTTTAACGTCGCTGGCAAGATCTGGGCCGTCTGATCGAGATCCTACGCGAAAGTTGAGGAGAAAGTGAGTTTTCTCTGTTTGCAGGCTCGGAATGGCACTTGCTCGGCATCCGACCGGAGGCTGCGTAGTCTGACCCTTCTTCCTGGGCCTTCCGTCTCCGTGACAAGATGGCTCGGGTTGTGGTACCGAGCAGTGCTTCGGTCTCCCTCTTCTTGCGAAGTCGAGGGGTGAGCCGAGCTCTTTTCCGTGGTGAGGCTCGCCGGTCATAGCAAGTGTTCGACGGTTGTGGGAGCAATTCCGAATGGTGATCCACCTCTAGCTTGCCTAGAAGCAAGCTTGAGGAGTAGAATTGAACCAAGTGTTGGACTCCGAAACCATCAGTGTAGTTCAATGGTTGTGGGAGCAGTTCCAAACGGCGATCTACCTCTGGCTCGTCCGGGGGCGAGCCGAGGAGGTAAAGTCGAGCCGAGTGTTGGACTCCGGAACCATCAGTGTAGTTCAACGGTTGTGGGAGCAGTTCCGAACAGTGATCCACCTCTGGCTCGTTCGGGGGCGAGCCGAGGAGGTAAAGTCGAGCCGAGTGTTGGACTCCGAACCATCGGTGTAGTTCAACGGTTGTGGGAGCAGTTCCGAACGGCGATCTACCTCTGGCTCGTCCGGGGGCGAGCCGAGGAGGTAAAGTCGAGCCGAGTGTTGGACTCCGAACCATCAGTGTAGTTCAACGGTTGTGGGAGCAGTTCCGAACGGCGATCTACCTCTGGCTCGTCCGGGGGCGAGCCGAGGAGGTAAAGTCGAGCCGGACATTGGACTCCGAACCATTGGTTGAAATCAAATTAAAAAACAAAAGATAAAGGCAGAGAGACGCAAGCAAATTTATAAGTATGAAAGAGCATTCTTCATTTATAATCGACGGCGAACCGTCTTTACATATTACAACTTATGAAATAGATTACAAGTTAGAGGAGAGGAATGGCTCGATATCCTGCAATACTTAGAGAGGCACCGGGGCGCTTTCTTGGTATTTCAGGAGGTGGTCGGCATTCCAAGTCCTCGGAATCTCTCTGCCCTCTAGATCTTCCAGACGATATGCTCCGGGCCGAACTACCCTTGTGATCTTGTAAGGCCCTTCCCAGTTCGGAGCCAGCTTGCTCTTCTGATTGGGGAAGGATATGGCCAGTTTTCTCAGGACCAAGTCCCCTTGCTTGAGATTGGTGGGTCGGACTTTCTTGTTATATGCCAATTCAACCCTCCTTCTGTAGCTCTGCTGCTGAATCGATGCTCTCTCCCTCAGTTCATCCACCAGATCTAAGTTCGCCCTGAGGTCTCTGGCGTTCTGTTCCTTATTGTAGGCTGTGAGGCGAGGGGAAGGTATACCGACCTCGAGGGGTATCACCGCCTCGGACCCATAGGTGAGGTTGAAAGGGGATTCTCCGGTGGGGGTCCGCTTGTTGGTGCGATAATTCCACAGTACATTGGGGAGTTGGTCGACCCATAGGCCTTTGGAACATTTGTCCAATCTCTTCTTGATGCCAGAGAGGATTTGCCGATTGGCATTTTCTACTTGGCCGTTCGACTGCGGGTGGGAGACGGAAGAGAAGCGCTGCTGGATGGCAAGATCCTCGCACAGAGCTCGGAATGCAGCCCCGGTAAACTGAGTTCCGTTATCGGTTACGATGACACGAGGGATGCCGAACCGACAGATGACGTTCTTCCAGAAGAATTGAAGCACCTTGTTCTCGGTGATAATGGCGAGGGGCTCGGCCTCGATCCACTTCGAGAAGTAGTCGATGGCTACAACCAAGAACTTGAACTGGCCGGGAGCCGGAGGGAACGGCCCTAGTAAGTCCATTCTCCACATTGCAAAGGGGATAGGACTTGATAGGGAAGCAAGGTTGGCTTGAGGGAGGCAAAGAATATTGGAATGTCTCTGACAGGAGCCACATTGCCGAACATGTCGCTCGGCATCTTGGAGGAGTGTCGGCCAGAAGTATCCATAGTTCAAAGCTTTCCGGGCCAAGGACCTAGACCCTGAATGTGCTCCGTCGATGCCCTCGTGGAGCTCTTGTAAGGCGTAGTCGGCCTGTTCTGGGGAGAGGCACCTTAGGTATGGTCGGCCGTCAATTTGCGAGAATGAGCGCTTGTACAAGATCCCCTCGATCAAGACATACCGCTCGGCCCTGGTTCTGACTCGGCGTGCTTCTTTGGGGTCCTCGGGGAGGAGCCCGTCCCTTAAGAACTCCACCAGCGGCTTCATCCAATTATCTTGCAGCAGGAACGGCAACGACTCCATCGAGCCGGATGTCTCGTCTTCTATGCTCGGCCTTGAGAGGACCTCGATCAAAACAGTCTGCTCGAGACCTTGGAGGGAGGACGAGGCCAACTTGGAGAGGGCATCGACTTGGGAATTCTCCTCACGAGGGACTCGTTGGATGAGTGCCTCTTCGAAGCGGCTCATGAAGGCTCGGACCTTGGCGAGGTACTTCGCCATCCGCTCATCTCGCGCCTTATACTCGCCCAAGACTTGGTTCATAACTAGCTGAGAGTCACTATGGACTCGGAGGCGCTGCGCTCCGGTACTTCGGGCATCGGAGGCCCGCGATTAATGCCTCATACTCCGCCTTGTTGTTCGAGGCTTTGAAGTTCATGCAGAGGGCATACTGGAGGACGAAGTCATTGGGTCCGTTGAGGATGATACCGACACCGCTGCCCTCGTTGCAGGAGGATCCGTCCACGAAAACTGTCCAAATGGGAGGCCCATTCGGGACGTGGCTGACTTCGGGAATGGTGGACTCGACGATGAAGTTAGCGAGGGCCTGAGCTTTGATTGCAGTCCGAGGTTGGTAGGAGATGTCATGTTGGCTCAGCTCTATGGACCACTTCATTAGCCGGCCCGAGGTTTCGGGCTTGTGTAGGATTTGCTTCAGCGGTTGGTCGGTGAGGACCACGACCGAATGAGACTGAAAGTATGGACGGAACTTCCTTGCCGCCATGACCAGGGCGTAGGCCATCTTCTCTATCTTCGGATAGCGGAGCTCGGCATCCCGAAGCACCTTGCTAACATAGTAAATGGGCCTCTGAGCCCAGTCTTCTTCCCTCACCAACACAGCACTTAGGGTCTGCTGGGAAGCAGCTAAGTAGATGAAGAGGGTTTCCCCCGGGACGGGTTTGCTGAGCAGAGGAGGGTTCACCAAGTAGGCCTTCAGTTGGTTGAACGACTCCTATTGTGGTTGGCCCCATTCGAAACCCTTAGCCCCCCTGAGGGCCTTGAAGAAGGGGAGGCACTTTTCCCCTGACTTCGAGAGGAACCGGCCAATAGCGGCGAGCCGACCCGTAAGCTTCTGCACGTCCTTGACGTTCCGGGGCGAGGCCATGTCCAGTATGGCCTTGATCTTTTCGGGATTTGCTTCGATCCCTCGCTGGCTCACCATGAAGCGGAGAAACTTTCCCGATGAGACCCCGAACGCACACTTGCTCGGGTTAAGCCGCATGTTGTGCCTCCTCAATACGCCAAATGCCTCCTGGAGGTCGGCCACGTGGTCGGTACCTCGGATGCTCTTGACAAGCATGTCGTCGACGTACACTTCCATGTTGCGGCCTATCTGGCTTCGGAAGACCTTGTTGACGAGGCGCTGGTAGGTGGCTCCAGCGTTCTTCAACCCGAACGGCATGACTCTATAGCAGTAGAGGCCCTGGTCGGTGATGAAGGAGGTCTTCGGAATGTCCGGGGGGAACATCCGGATCTGATTATAGCCGGAGAAGGCATCCATGAAGCTGAGGAGCTCATGGCCTGAGGTGGCATCACTGAGGGTGTCGATATTTGGGAGAGGGAATGGATCCTTCGGACACGCCTTATTCAGGTCAGTGAAGTCGATGCATATCCTCCAAGAACTGTTGGACTTCTTGACCATTACAACATTGGAGAGCCACTCGGGGTAGTTCACCTCCTGTATGAACCGAGCCTTTAAGAGTTTATCCACCTCCTCCTTGATGGCCTGCTGTCGCTCGGGAGCGAATTTTCGCCTCTTCTGCTGAACCGGTTTGCACCCCGGCTTGACACTTAGGCGGTGGACTAGAAACTCCTCGGAAATTCCGAGCATATCCGTGGCGGACCAAGCAAACAGGTCGCAGTTATCCCGGATGCATTGAACCAGGTCAGAACACAGTGCAGTCGGCAAGGACTTGCTGATGAGGAACTTTCGACTCGGGTCCTCGTCCGAGAAGAGCACTTCTTCCAACTCGTCCGCCGGCTCGGACGTGGGTCGGGCATTTGGCTCGGGGATTTCTAGAGTCTCGAGGGAGAGCACCGGTTCCCCAGTGGAAGTCATATAGCACTTCCGAGCCATCTCTTGGCTGCCCCTGACCTCTCCCACTCCCAACCGAGTGGGGAACTTCATTTTAAGGTGGTACGCTGAAGGGACAGCTTCCAGGGCAGCCAGGCCAGGTCGGCCTAGGATGACATTGTATGCGGCCGGGACGTCGACGACCATGAAGTCCATCGGCTCGGTCCGAGTAGTAGGGGTCTTTCCAGCAGTTATGCCTAGGGTTATAACCCCCTCGACAGTTACTGGTACCCCCGTGAACCCGTGGAGCGTGTAACCGGCCGGCTTGAGACGGTCCCGAGACAGCTGCAGCCCTCGGAAGGCCGAGAGGAAGAGGATGTTCACCGAGCTCCCGTTGTCTACCAGGACCCTCTTCACCTTGAAATTTGCCATGCGAAGGTCGATGACGAGGGCGTCGCAGTGGGGAGTTCGGACCCCCTCGAGGTCTTCATCGGAGAAAGTCACTGGGACACCGAGACCTTTGGGAGGAGGGGCGCTGTGAACCGAGTTTACCTCTCGGACGAAGGCCTTCCGAGAGGAGTTGGAGGAGCTCCCCATGGGACCTCCGTGGATGAGGTGGAGAACTCGTTCTTCCTCGAACTCGGGGGTCTCATCGTGCCGCTCGGAGCACTTGTTAGCCCCCCGAGGCGGAGGAGTGTTGCGATCCGCCCGATCGTTTGCCTTTACAAATTTGGCCAACTGCCCCCTCTGGATGAGGGCCTCTATCTCATTTTTCAACGCCCGGCAGTCGTTGGTGTCATGGCCGTGGTCCCGGTGGTAGCGGCACCATTTCTCTTTGTTCCTCCTCTTAGCCGGGGTGTTCATTCTCGGAGCCGGAGGGATGACTCCTTCCTTCTCCACTTCCATCAGGATGGTGGAGACATTGGTGGTGAGGGGTGTGAACTTCTCGAACCTAGGGGAAGGACGGCGCTGACCGCTGTTGTCCTTCTGCATCTTCTTGGACCCCTCCTCCTCCGTCGCCTTCCTGTTCGATCCGGAGGCCGATCCTCCGAAATTTGGGAGGCATTCGGCCTCTTCCGCCCGAATGTACTTCTCACACCTTAGGAGAAGGTCGGCGAAGTTGTGCGAGGGCTTCTTGGCGAGGGACGACCGGAGGTTGGAGTTGAGGACGTTCGACTGGAACGCAACGGTCGCCACTGACTGGTCTAGGGAGGCGATAGACCTGACCTCTGCGGTGAATCTCCTCATATAGTCCCTCAGCTTTTCTCCCCTCTCCTGTCGCAGGTTGAGGAAGGAGAGGCTCATCTTCTCAGCTCGCCTGCTACTCACAAAGTGAGTTATGAAGAGCGTTTCGAACTTCTCGAACGAGAAGATGGAAGAGGGGGCGAGCCTAGAGTACCATTCCCGAGCCGACCCCCTAAGGGTGGCGGGGAAGGTCTTGCAGAGCATGGCGTCGGAAGCTTGATGGATCAGCATTAAGGTCTTGAAGCTTTCGACGTGATCAACTGGGTCGAACTCCCCTGAGTACGTTTCAAACTGTGGAGGTTTGAAACCCCTCGGTATGGGGGCGTCCATGATTGTCCGAGAAAAGGGGGGTCTGCTGGGACGGACGGTCCCTGCTCTCGACTCCTCCTCTTTATCCATGCGACCGATGCGCCTCTCCACCTCGTGGAGACGACGGTAGAGGGCATCGTCCCTCCGCTGGTAATCAAATGATCCCCGGGACTCTTCTTCATAGGAAGGGGAGTGGGGACTGTGGCGTCAGTAGTCCTGGGATCAGCGAGGACTATAGGGGTTCTGCTGGCGACTGGGTGCCGGGAGAGAACTTCTGGATCAG
Organism: Hemerocallis citrina; assembly: GCA_017893485.1. NCBI lineage: Eukaryota > Viridiplantae > Streptophyta > Magnoliopsida > Asparagales > Asphodelaceae > Hemerocallis > Hemerocallis citrina. Next base: position 330,671,061 of record CM030360.1, on the reverse strand, counting down.
TGACGAGGACTGGGAACCCGCGGAGGTGTTGGAACCCTCTAGGCATTATGGTTGTTGGGGCGAAGGTTGAGGGCCTGCAGGACAGTCTCTTGGAATTGTAGGAACTCGGCACGAGTGATAGGTGCCTCATTGTTCCTCGGATGATGCCGATCCGCGGGGGAATGTGGCCCCCTCCTACGGCGCTCGGGAGATTCCGCCCGGCCCCTTCGGTCCAGAGACCTTCTACCGTCTCGGCTGTGAGGAGATCGCTCACCATGATGCTGGTGGGAGGCTCCCTCTCGGGCCCACCTCTCCTCTAGGTGGGTGCGAAGGTCCTCATCCTTCTGGTGGTTCAGAACGGTGTTGCGGGGGTCGGGGTGATGAGAAGCCATTGAATCCGAGGAGGCATTATGAACCGAGACATGGTCTGGGTGGAGGGGCTGTTTCTGCCTCCGTCCGTTATGGCCGGAAGGGCCATTGGGGGATTGTTGTTTGGGAAGAGGAGGTTGGCCCTGTTGGACCGGGGGAGGAAGTTCAGGCTGTGGAGCGGGATGGACGGGGACCTCCTCCGGCTGATCGGCGGGGTTGGGTCCGCGGTTGGACCCCCGACTCCTGACCTTCTTGGGAGGCATGGTTGGAGAAGGGCTAGTTGACGAGGAAGAAGCAGAGGCTGTTCGTGTGGTTTTTCCCACAGAGGCGCCAATCTGTTACCGCTGATTTCGGTGTGGGGGTAAACAGATGAGATTTGTGAGTTCGAGAAAAACCTGAACAGCGGATCCAAGTCTTCTGACTCCTGCTGCAACCTGCAAGGAAGTGCGATACACCGGGGTTGATTCCGGCGATGCACCCTCCGACGCTCTTGTCAGTAACCAGTGGTGATTATGAAAGAGCTTAAGGTGGAAAAAGAGTGATTACCTTGTAACAGTGGTAGGTCAGAGGTATTTATAGTCGCCAGAAGAGTGATTAGGGACCTGATTTCCTGTGTTACTTCCAGGAGTAAAATCCTCACAGTCTGTTTAGGAAACTAATTCCTGATTCCCGATGAGAGTAAATCAGGCCCGTTGACTTGGTCAAATCAGTGACCCTGATTTGTCTCTTGTTGGTCAGGGTTCGCCTCGGGTCGGGACCCGTACCCAATTGGAGTGGATCCGTTTGTGGGTTATTGGATATGTGAGAAGGAGATCCAGTACCCGTTTTGGACCCATTTATATGTGAAATTACCGTTTTACCCCCGAGCTTCAAGATTCGTGCCCAATCTGGACGGTTCCGATTTAACCCCATTTTTAGCCATATCAGGTATTAAATGGGTTCACTGTGAACTGAGGATGGTATAGCTGTATGCCAAAATCCTCCGGATATGCACAATAATTGGGTTTTAGATTTAGTTGGGCTAAAGAATTGATAGAGCAACATATAAGCTCAGATAATGGAAATTTTCATTTCAAGATACTGTTAAAGTAACCTGCAGATTGCCATCTTTGGCATGATTTTTTAACCAAAAATGGGTTCACTTCCAAACTAAGTATGCTGCTAGCATAGGCCTCATCTTCTTTCACTGTTAATGAAGCTGATTTCATGCATCTGATTGTCTTCTTTGCATGTTTTTTTATATTAAATGGGTTCACTGTGAACTGAGGATGGTATAGCTGTATGCCAAAATCCTCCGGATATGCACAACAATTGTGTTTTAGATTTAGTTGGGCTAAAGAATGGATAGAGCAACATATAAGCTCAGATAATGGAAATTTTCATTTTAAGGTACTGTTAAAGTAACCTGCAGATTGCCATCTTTGGCATGATTTTTTAACCAAAAATGGATTCACTTCCAAAGTAAGTATGCTGCTAGAATTTTCATGTTCTTTTACTGTTAAAGAAGCTGATTTCATGCATCTGATTGTCATCTTGGCATGTTTTTTTAACCAAAATGGGTTCACTGTGAACTGAGGATGCTATAGCTACGTATGCCAAAATCCTCCGGATATGCACAACAATTTAATACACCGGTTTAATTATCTTCCTATTTTCTACTGCTTGGTGTTATTTCCATTAAACTATGCTTAGTGTCATTTGAACCAAACTATCATTGTAATTTAATTTGTTACAAATCTCATTTTTTAAATTTTTTTATAATTATGTTGGTTTGTTAATCCTACTAAAGTAAAAATTTTATGATAGTTATTATAAACATGTTATTAATTAAATTTACATCTCTAAAGAAGTTATTGAATCCTTGACAGGTACAACATGCCGAGGCGTGGAAAGAGGATAAATATAAATGATGGCAACGAGAGCCATGGGGATGAGCAGCCACTACATAATAGTGGCAGTCAAACAGATGAGGGTGAGGGTAGCACGCCGCCCACTGTCAAAAAACATCGTGGGCGGACTAAGATGACGAATATTTGGAGGCTTCAGAATGACAAAAGGATCGTGGTGGAGGTAAACGGTGTCGGGCAACCGGTTGGCGATAACGCCAGCAAATTTTCTTCCTTTATTGGGGTTATAGCAAGGAACCCCTGGATACTTCCTTTGTCATACGAGAGTTGGCCGAAGGTGCCAACCACGACAAAGGCCACTGCTATTACGACAATCAAGGTATTTCTCATTTAGAATAAATAATTGGTCGGCGCAAATATATTATTGAAATATGTATTTTTAGTGATGGGTAATAAATTTTGCAGCAATACTTCTCGTTCGCCGACTCCCTTACACCTTGGGTTGAAAAGTCACTCTCCAAAAAGTGGAGGGACTACAAGAGTGACTTGAAGGCGAAGTTTTATGACAAAGACCTTTCAGAGGAGGAGAATGCAATGAATGTGCCAGAAAATGTGGAGCCTTCAAATTGGCAATTTCTTATGCACTACTAGAGTTCGGCGATCGGTCAGGTATTTACATTAAAGGCACAAAAATCTAATGAGTATGTGGTTGTATGGCTACTGTAATGAATTTTTCTGCTAACTTCATTGTGGCATGTACAGAAAAGGGTGGAGGTGGGAGTTGCCAGTCGGTCAAAGCAGCTAGTGTTGCACACTGCTGGTACACAGAGCTTCGCTCTGGTTCGGGAAGAATTGGTAGGCGCAATCGTATTGAACATTTTTTACTTACAGTTATTTGTTTATAACCATTTCATCTTACTAATATATAGGCAGAAGATTTGGGGGGTCCTACGGAGTTTGGCGACATTGACTTTTTCGATGCCACCCACAAATCGAAGGATGGGACGTATGCGAGCCCTGAGGCAGCACGGATTCTGGTAATTTGTGAACTAATATCTAATGAGTAGTCGAAATCTCATCTGCTTTTAACTCTGATTGTTATGTCCTTTTACAGACTAACGCTCGAAAAAGGTATGATAAAATCTCTTCCGCTTCAGATTCTGACCCTAGGCGGCACGTCCAGATTGGCGTACCCGACAAAGAGTAGCCTTGACCGAGGTTAGGGGAAAGGAGAGGCATGGACGTGTCCGTGGTATAGGGCTAGGACCAACCCCCTCGCGGCTATTCGGACGGAGTGAATCTAGTTCAAGTGCCAATCAGGACGAGGAGGTGACTTCATTAAAGGCACAAGTTGCACTCCTGCAAGAACAAATGGCCAATTTAATAGGGCAGCGATCCCAAGTTCCACCCTCGGTAAGTATTTAAATTGGTATTTTTAAAGAGATTATGGTCTTGAATGCATGAAAGACACGTACTAGTGTTTTTGAGTCTGCATTGTGGCTGTCGTCTATAAGCATTTCGTCTATGTTTCTTAAGTGGGCTGTAATTAGAAAGAAAGGACTGGAGTGGAGATCTGGAAACCCAAATAGAGACATCTCGTTTATTATAATCTATACTTATTGTTGGACCAACCCCCTCTTGCTGTTGTTGCTGATGTCTCTTTGTGTGCGTGTGTTGAAGAGAATGAAGGGATGAGAGAGAGATGAGGAAAATGCCGCTATGTTAGCCTGGTGTATCCTCATTCTCTACCATCCCTCTTTCTAGCTCCATATATGGCTTATATATTAAATTGGTTTCCTTCCACGATGACAGTCCGTAATACTACACTTGATATGAGCCATGTTCATAGCTGCACCATATTGCATACTCACAAACGACTAATACGTGTCGTTCATGCATTGTATGACCAACCCCACTTTGGCACATAACATGCTTAAATGACATTGTATGACCTGCAAATAAGGTTTGTTCAGCCGTGTTGTTGTACTGATTTAGAGGATTTTGGTATGCTAGCAGCATACTTAGTTTCACAGTGAACCCATTTTTTGTTAAAAAATCATGCCAAAGATGGCAAACAGGTTCTCTAATAGTATCTGAGCTTATATGTTGCTCTACCAATTCTTTAGCCCAACTAAATCTAAAACCCAATTGTTGTGCATATCCGGAGGATTTTGGCATACGTACCTATAGCATCCTCAGTTCACAGTGAACCCATTTTGGTAAAAAAAACATGCCAAGATGAAAATCAGATGCATGAGATAAGCTTCATTAACAGTAAAAGAAGATGAGGATGGCAATCATGCCAAAGATGGCAATCAGGTTACTTTAACAGTATCTTAAAATGAAAATTTCCATTATCTGAGCATATATGTTTCTTTAACAGTGACTGTGAACAATTGTTCTTAATTGGGCTGTGATTAGAAAGAGACGAGTTGGAGTGGAGATCTGGAAACCCATATAGAGACATCTTGTTCATAATAATTTATTATTATTGTTGTTCTTGTCGATCTTGCTGTTGTTGCTGATGTCTCTATGTGTCCGTGTGCTGAAGGGGAAGAAGGAATGAGAGAGAGATGAGGAAAATGCCACTATGTTAGCCTGGTGTATCCTCATTCTCTACCATTCCTCTTTCTGGCTTCTATATTTGGTTTCCTTCCACGATGACAATTCCATAAAACTACACTTGATATGAGCCCTATTCGTCATTTTCGATTTCCCTCCTCCGCTCTCTCTCTCTCTCTTCGGTATCATCTCTTGATTTCCCTTATTTTTCAAACTTAGCATGTTTTTTCAGATAGATGCATCTTGATTTCCTTAACATGAATGGTTTAGTTGGGATGAAGAATTAATAGAAAAATATATGCTTAGATACCGGAAATTTTCATGTTCTTTTACTGTTAATGAAGCTGATTTCATGCATTTGATTGTTTTCTTGGCATGCTTTTTTGACCAAAATGGATTCACTGTGAACTGAGGATGCTATAGGTACGTATGCCAAAATCCTCCGGATATGCACAACAATTGGGTTTTAGATTTAGTTGGGCTCAAGAATTGGCTCAGATAACGGAAATTTTCATTTCAAGGTACTGTTAAAGTAACCTGCAGATTGCCATCTTTGGCATGATTTTTTAACCAAAAATGGGTTCACTTCCAAACTAAGTATGCTGCTAGCATAGGCCTCATCTTCTTTCACTGTTAATGAAGCTGATTTCATGCATCTGATTGTCTTCTTGGCATGTTTTTTTGATATTAAATGGGTTCACTGTGAACTGAGGATGGTATAGCTGTATGCCAAAATCCTCCGGATATGCACAACAATTGGGTTTTAGATTTAGTTGGGCTAAAGAATTGATAGAGCAACATATAAGCTCAGATAATGGAAATTTTCATTTCAAGATACTATTAAAGTAACCTGCAGATTGCCATCTTTGGCATGATTTTTTAACCAAAAATGGGTTCACTTCCAAACTAAGCATGCTGCTAGCATAGGCCTCATCTTCTTTCACTGTTAATGAAACTGATTTCATGCATCTGATTGTCTTCTTGGCATTTTTTTTGATATTAAATGGGTTCACTGTGAACTGAGGATGGTATAGCTGTATGCCAAAATCCTCATGATATGCACAACAATTGGGTTTTAGATTTAGTTGGGCTAAAGAATTGATAGAGCAACATATAAGCTCAGATAATGGAAATTTTCATTTCAAGATACTATTAAAGTAACCTGCAGATTGCCATCTTTGGCATGATTTTTTAACCAAAAATGGGTTCACTTCCAAACTAAGCATGCTGCTAGCATAGGCCTCATCTTCTTTCACTGTTAATGAAACTGATTTCATGCATCTGATTGTCTTCTTGGCATGTTTTTTTTATATTAAATGGGTTCACTGTGAACTGAGGATGATATAGCTGTATGCCAAAATCCTCCAGATATGCACAACAATTGGGTTTTAGATTTAGTTGGGCTAAAGAATTGATAGAGCAACATATAAGCTCAGATAATGGAAATTTTCATTTCAAGATACTGTTAAAGTAACCTGCAGATTGTCATCTTTGGCATGATTTTTTAACCAAAAATGGGTTCACTTCCAAACTGAGTATGCTGCTAGCATCCCCATCTTCTTTCACTGTTAATGAAGCTGATTTCATGCATCTGATTGTCTTCTTGGCGCGTTTTTTTGATATTAAATGGGTTCACTGTGAACTGAGGATGCTATAGCTGTTTGCCAAAATCCTCCGGATATGCACAACAATTGGGTTTTAGATTTAGTTGGGCTAAAGAATTGATAGAGCAACATATAAGCTCAGATAATGGAAATTTTCATTTCAAGATACTGTTAAAGTAACCTGCAGATTGCCATCTTTGGCATGATTTTTTAACCAAAAATGGGTTCACTTCCAAACTAAGTATGCTGCTAGCATAGGCCTCATCTTCTTTCACTGTTAATGAAGCTGATTTCATGCATCTGATTGTCTTCTTGGCATGTTTTTTTGATATTAAATGGGTTCACTGTGAACTGAGGATGGTATAGCTGTATGCCAAAATCCTCCGGATATGCACAACAATTGGGTTTTAGATTTAGTTGGGCTAAAGAATTGATAGAGCAACATATAAGCTCAGATAATGGAAATTTTCATTTCAAGATACTTTTAAAATAACATGTTTGCCCTCTTTGGCATGATTTTTTAACCAAAAATGGGTTCACTTCCAAACTGAGTATGCTGCTAGCATCCCCATCTTCTTTCACTGTTAATGAAGCTGATTTCATGCATCTAATTGTCTTCTTGGCATGTTTTTTTTATATTAAATGGGTTCACTGTGAACTGAGGATGCTATAGGTACGTATGCCAAAATCCTCCGGATATGCACAACAATTGGGTTTTAGATTTAGTTGGGCTAAAGAATTGATAGAGCAACATATAAGCTCAGATAATGGAAATTTTCATTTCAAGATACTGTTAAAGTAACCTGCAGATTGCCATCTTTGGCATGATTTTTTAACCAAAAATGGGTTCACTTCCAAACTGAGTATGCTGCTAGCATCCCCATCTTCTTTTAATGCTAATGAAGCTTATTTCATTAAGATCCAGGATGGCAAATTTTGATTGGGCTGTGATTGGATTGTTCAGTGGCTGTTTTCTATGTTCTTAATTGGGCTGTGATTAGAACGAGAGGGCTCGAGTGGAGATCTGGAAACCCATATAGAGACATCTTGTTCATAATAATTTATTATTATTGTTGTTCTTGTCACTCTTGCTGTTGTTGCTGATGTCTCTTTGTGTTCGTGTGCTGAAGGGAAACAGGGAATGAGAGAGAGATGAGGAAAATGCCGCTATGTTAGCCTGGTGTATCCAAAGTCTCTACCATTCTTCTTTCCGTTTCCATTTCTGGCTTCTATATTTGGTTTCCTTCCACGATGACAGTTCCCTAAAAATACACTTGATATGAGCCATATCTTATTTTTCTTATTTTTCTTATATTTGGTTTCCGTCCACGATGACAGTTTCATGGATTGTCTGAACAATCCATGAAAGACATGCTTAGATACTGGATTTTCATTTGTTTTACTGTTTTAGATAGTGGATATTCCCAATCAGAGGAGAATATAAAGTTTTCAAGTTAGATACTGAATTTTCATTTGTTTTGTTATTTTAGATATATTTAAAAAACAAAATTAAGTACTAGATTTTTAGCATTGCAATGTAATTATTTTACCTCTCTATATATCATTAACAATTCCATTTGCAATTGGCACTTTGATCTTATAATTTAAGATACAGTTAGATTTTTTTACAAGTTCAAAAAATATGTATATTCTGTATTGTGGTCTACTGTTGAATTAAACTATTTTTTTTTTTCACAGAGCGGTCGCCCAGATGAAGAAAATTCTGATGATCAGAACTGAAGCTCCTCGAGGGGTATGAATCCGTGGTCCTCCTTGCTGTTCTTGTGTCCTTGCTGTATGATTGTTGTTCTTATGTCCTCCTTGCTGTTATGTCCGACTGTTTTTTTTATGAGAGTTATGTCAGACTGTTAATTTGGGATATTTGAGATATTTGTCAGACTGGTTTGTTGAGATATTTGGGATGTTCGTCTCTATATTAATTTGTTAATTATGACACTGTTAATTTTGCGGTGAATTTGGTTGTGATTGGTTGTGATTATGACACTGTTAATTATGACACTGTTAATTAGTTTGTTGAGATATTTGGGATATGACACGTGTGAAACTTTATTATTCTTGTGTTTGGTTGTGATTTGCGCATTAATATGCAACGAAATTGGTTGAATCAGTTGTGTATTAGTTTATAGGTTTTGTAAATGAAACTGCGAATTGACATCGATCGTAAAACCGGAGAAAGGAAAACAAACGGGCATAGCTAGACCGGCGTTTTATAAAACGCCGGTCTATCTATTGAATTAGTTGCAGTATGCGATATAGCGGCGTTCACACAAACGCCGGTGTATCCCATTAAATGCCGGTGTATGCCGTCAGCTGTAACGGTACCAAGAAACACCGGCGTTTTATAAAACGCCGATGAACCTAACTACACCGGCGTTTTTCATCACGCCGGTGCTTGTAAGTAGGGAAAACCGGACACTCATAAACGCAAATACACCGGCGGTCGCCGACCGCCGGTATACGTTCATTCTACACCGGCATTTCTATAAACGCCGGTGAATTGATAAACACCGGCGGTTTACGACCGCCGATGAATGTATATTGGGGGTAAAAGAACAGCACTCAGAGACCCCCATACACCGACATTTTCTGGCCGCCGGTGTAGTTGTCACATTTACCGGCGTCCACTAAAACCGCCGGTGTAGACCCCTTCCTTTTCGCGACGCTCGCTTCGGCGGCATTTGGACCGACGCTATTATAAACGCCGGTGAAAGTTTCACCGGCGTAAAAAAATGCCGGTAAAGACGTAAAAAAACGCCGGGAAATTGAGTTTCTTTTGTAGTGTTTTGTGGGATCGGGGCTTCTATGATGGCTCGGGAGAACGGGGGTCTGCTCGAGCGGAAATTACTCGCCCGTTGTTCCTTTTCTCTATCAAGTCGTCCAAGGCATCTCTCCATCTCGTGGAGACGACGGTAGACCGAGTCTTCTCTTTGGTCATATCCTGCTGTTGTGCAATCTAGCTATCTAAATAAACAGATAAACTAAATACAAATTAAAACCTCGCAAGTGTACGAATCATTTATAGAAGCATAGTGACAAGTAAGGGTCGATCCCACAGAGATTGTAGAAATTAACTTACTAACCAATAAAACAGAAATAAGATTCTTAAAGTGTTGTTCTAAAAGAAATGACAAGATTAAAACTAGATCAAGTAGTTCTGAATCACAAATATCTATTAAGTAGTTGGGCTTTGATTTCCACCTATAGTCAATAATGCTAAGTCACCTTCTATACGACTCTAATTACTCATGTTTGTTCCTTTAAGGGCATGGTATCTACTCATTAAAGTTAATGTTTCCCTAGGCCAAGAATTAGGCATGGTATCTACTCTAATTTGTTTCTTTCCTTAAGTATTTAGCATGGTATCTACTAAGTTGCACTTAAAGAAAACATAGGAACAATGGAAACGAACAAACACTCGAAGTTCTAGAAATTGGTATCAGATCTAGATCCTTCAAGTTGATTAAACCAAGAACCCCTAAAGATTCCTGTGTTACAAGTTATGAGCACGAGATACGGATCGTCTCTATGCTCATATAACAGATTCAGATTTATAATACGCAAACTTGATAATCTCAAGTTCTGCATGGCAGTCGACTTGCTGTCACTCTCAGTTGACTGCACTTAGAACTTCTGAACAAGCTTGATTCATATAAATTTATACCAATACAGTCAGGTTTAATCAATAAGTAATAGAGTCGCCTTTAGAAGAAGATAAGCATTACATGACTACGGTTTCAATCTACCCAACTATGAAATTAGTTCCACATAATAAGACTTTTATTGACTAACAGTTTCGAATACATGATTAAAATAAAAACTAGAAAGAGAAGAAATAAACTGATGATGTTCGGCCCGAAAAGTCGACTTGCTGTCACTCAGTCGACTGATCTCCTTCTTTCTTCGATGCTGATAGAATAATGCCTGTTGTTTGACGATTGATGATTCAGAAATTAAGTGATTCACTCAACTCCTTATTCCAGCCTTTTTATAATTTCTTTTGCCCACATCTGCAGATTTCAATTCTATCTCTTTACACATCGGATATAGATCTGAGTCGATCTTCTCACTTGCCAATCCTGGTTCTCTATCTTGATTAATGACGAGTTGTTATTCGTAGACGACCTGGGTTCTTGCTTCGGATTTGGATGAAGATGAATCTTCAACTGTTCTTATCTTCTAACTCTGCTGAATACCAGTCGACTGGTTTTGTAATCAGTCGACTGTGCCGAGACATCTGTAGATTCGTAATTCATCAGTCAAGTCGACTGTCTTTGGAGTAAGTCGACTGTACCGAGCAGCTTCAACCTCTCTGTCCAGTCGCCTGTTTGAAGAACCAGTCGACTTATGCTCTGCAGTTTCTGTGTATCATCCTCAAAATCCTGAATCTGCTTCGTTTTGCTGTTTTAGGCTGTTTCCTATGGAAAAGAGAAAATAAGAGTAAAATACTATATATAGAGCATTTAAATGTCCAATTGCATTAAGATTATTGCTCCTAAATGTGAATATTATTGTGTTCATCACCTGCCGATCCCCCAGACTCTTTCCCATGCGAAAGGGGACTAGGTGTGAGGTGGTGACGGCTTGGGGCAGGTTAAGGACTAGGTGCCCGTTGCTCGCGGTTGGGAGCGATGTTGAAGGCCCGTAGGATGGCCTCTTGAAAATCTTGGAACTCCTCCTTTATGACTGGTGCCCCTCCAGCTTGGCGGTCCCTATGTGTGGCTCGGCTTATTGGAGAATGACTTCTCCGCCGATGATGTTGAGGGGACTCTCTTCGCCTCCTCGGGGGAGGGGATCTCCTGGTCCTCGGCCTGCGGGGGGTCCGGACTCTTGAGACCCCTGGGTGCTCGGGTTGATGGACTCCCCCAAGGGCTCGCCATCCATTGAGGCGAGTTCGGAGGTCGATCCCCTTTTGGCGGTTGGCAATCACTTGACGGAGATCTCGCTCGGGATGGCTTTGAGAAGCTATAGAGTCAACTGGAGGATTGTGGACCGCGACATGGTCCTGAGGAGGATGTTGCTTTGGATGACTCCTACGAGAGCTCCCCTGGGCAGCCCCCGAGACCCTGAGGGGTCTGTTGAGGAGGAGCACCTTGAGCTGAAGGGGGGGGGGGGGAGGAAGAGAAGTGGTTCTTCGGCTGGAGACTGCTGCCTTCCCCTTCTCTTTTGGATGTATGGCTTGAAACTAATCTCGCTGATGAAGTTAGGTTGGGTTGCTTTTCGTTTCCCACAGATGGCGCCAATCTGTTGCCGCTGAATCTGCTGTGAGGGCAATAGATAGAATTTGTGGATTCTTGAGAAAACGAATAAGGCAAACCTGTTGACCTTCACCAACGTGCTGACTTGGTTTCTTGTCGTTGCTGCGAAAATGCAAAAAATGCGATACACCGGGATGGATCCCAGCGACGCACCCTCCGACGCTCTTGTCAGTAATCAGAAAGATTATGAAAGAGCTTTCACTGGCAAAAGATTGATTACCTTCTTATGGTGGGGGGAGAGGGATTTTTATAGTCGCCTTAGGGATCCGTTTCGAGATAAGAGCAAATCTGTACTTCCCAGTGTGGATGGATAGAAGTGGTTAAAACCTCCTCTTAGGAATAATTATGAATCTGCATTCTTCTTTATCCTTCTGAACTGGTTTGTAACGGGTTGGGACCCGTACCCAGTACGAAAGATCCGTTTATGGGTTATTGGGTTTTGAAGAAAGACACAGTCCCCATTTCAAATCCGTTTGTAGATGAAATTACCGTTTTACCCCTGAGCTTTAAGATTCGTGTCCGATTTATTTCTATTTTTAACCATATCATATTGCAATTGACATTATGACATAGCAAACTATAGTGGATGCTCTGAGGCAGGGCTGTCAGTTATGTATGAAAAATTGCCAAAGTCTGCTCATAAATCATGGAGTAGTATTCATAGTATTTATTTCTGTTTGTGATGGGATCTGTGAGTGAGGTGCATAGGGAAGTAGGACACACTCAACACACTCACACGAACAATTAGGAAATGCTTTAATTTGGATTCAAGTCCTTTGTTGACTCCCTACGGTCTACAGTAGTAGTCGTCGTCTTATTTGTCTTATTTACCCTCCACGTTCATCCCCGGCAACTTTCCATGGGATTGAATCACAAGCGTTTATTACCAACTCAATGAGAGGCATTGCGTTTTATTTTTCTAAATTAGTTGTAAACCATTTAGCCGAACATTTCATTCCAATTACTCAAACCTAATCAAGTGGGCCATTTCTTTGTGCGAATATCCCCATCCATATTTTAGTTAATACCATTTCAACTCAAATAATGTACCAAGTGTCAAGTGCCTGCACTGCACGCACCTCGTTGTTTTTTTTTTTTTTTTTTTTTTTTTTTTTTTGTGGAATATAGGTGACGGTGTTCCCGTTTTATCTCTAATCTCTAATCTCTAATATTATAATGGGAGAAGGCCTTAGTATCATTTGTAAATCTACCAATTTGTAAATCTATGAACGCTTGCATTGCACGGCATAACTAATATGAAGGAGGTCTCAGGTTCAAGTCCTCACTACGTCAGATTTTTTACTTTAATTTTTTTTTTATTGTTACCGCTGAATCTGGTGTGGGGATAATAGATAGAATTTGTGGATTCTTGAGAAAACGAACAAGGCAAACCTGTTGACCTTCACCGAATTGTTGACCTAGTCTCTTGCCGCTGCTGTGAACCTGCAAAAAGTGCGATACACCGGAATGGATCCCGGTGACGCACCCTTCGACGTTCTTGTCAGTAATCAGGAAGATTATGAAAAAACTTTTACGGGAAAAAACATTGATTACCTTCTTATGGTGGGAGAAGATGGATTTTTATAGTCGCTGTAGTACAGTAAAAATGGCTTGGGGCCCAACCAGGACCTAATACAACTCTCACTCAAAAATGGAAGAAACAGCAGTCTAGTTCGGCTTCGAGCCGCCACAGGATCGGTGCCGAACCTACAGATTCACCCCCACAGAACTGGCCTCCTCGTGTCCGATGAGAGACGATGGCCCTCGGCCTCCGATCCACAACAGCCCTCCGGGCCGTCCGCCCCTCCTGGTACAGAATGAGGATGACCTGGCATAGCCTGGGCCACCAGATCCTCCCGGAAGCACTGAAGCCCCATGATCTGCCATGTCAGCTCCAAATACCACCAAGGGCTTTGCCACGTCAGCCCTATACCACTCCTGGTACTGCCACGTCAGCCCTAAACCCCTTGGGCCTTCTGCCATGTCAGGCCCATGGGCTTTCGGGTTCAGACCTGGCCCCCAAGCGGATCCAAACCCGGTTAGAATTCTCTATAAATACTAGACTCTCACCCACCTTTAGAGGTAACCAATCTTTTGCCACTTAAATTCACCTAGTTATTGCTACTCTCTCACAGAGACTGACTAGATCGTCGGAGGGTCTGCCACCGGGATAAACCCCGATGTTTCAGGACCGTCTGCAGGAACACAAGACCTCGGATCCGAACCCTCTGATCCGAGCCGAAGCATCCATTGCACTCCGAGCCAGTCGCAGGAGCCGCCAGGCCACCTCGAGAGTCGTCTGACAAGCAGCTTTCTCCTTCAATACAAATCGAGTCCGAACTCACACCTGGTGCATCCACACGTCTCCCAGAAATAAACCGCATCAGGTTGGCGCCGTCTGTGGGAAAACTGCTTCAGAAGCCGACCCGAGCACGACCATCAAGGCCCCTCGACAGCCGAACTCCCATGGCCTCCAGAGGAAAGGGGGCCGCGTCCTCCGTCAACCGACGGGACACACCCCCACCAAATACCAATGCCGGGCCACGCGCATCAAGGCACAGGGATTCCCATCAGGGATCCCGGCGGAGCGCCACCAGTACAGTCCAGCCCGACCTACGGGGAGTAATCGTCAACCGACAGATTAGCCGCAACAGGGGAAGGGCCGCTTCCAACCCGGCCCCGAACCATCCGAAACCGCCGCCCGAGGGACAGAGGTCAGCACTCAGTCGCATCGGAAGGCAGCCTTCCGACCTACCAAACAGGGTCGAGGGAGCCCCCGTCACTCACCAGGAGTTCCAAGACTTCCGGAGAGAAATTCTCGGGGCCCTCCAACGGGCCCCCAGGGAGGAAACCCTCCACTCCCTAACCGAGTCGGATGCCGAGGCCAGCGTGTCGCGCCCGTCAACGATCCAGCCAGAAGACGATGGCGTACTCCTAAGGCGCCTCCAAGAAATGGAGGATCGCCTTGATCATTTAGGAGACGGCGACCGACGAGCGGCTCAGGGGTACAGACCTATCCGTCCTCCCTTCTCTGCTCCCATCCTACAAGCGGAAATACCCAGGAATTTCCGACCACCTCAATTCGAGACCTACGACGGCGAGGGAGATCCCTCTGATCACATGGAAGGTTTCAAAACCCTCATGATGATTCACAGCGCCTCGGATCCCCTGCTATACCGAGCCTTCCCCGCCACACTTCGGGGTCCGGCTCGGGAATGGTACTCAAAACTCACCCCCGGCTCCATTTATTCCTTCGACCAACTAGAGGGCAATTTTCTCGCCCACTTCGTCACCAGCCGGAAGGCGGAAAGGACCAGCGCCTCTTTACTTGGGCTCAAGCAGATAGAGGGAGAGTCCCTCAGAGTGTTCGTCCGGAGATTTACCACGGAGGCAAGGTCGGTCTCCTCTCTTGATCCAGGCGTCGCCTCTGCGGCCTTTCGGCACAACGTTCGTCATGGACAGCTGAAAGCTTCTTTGGCGAAGAGACCCCCCATCGACTTTCCCGATCTCCTCAACAGGGTCGAGAAATACATTAGGGCAGAAGAGGCCCTTAGCCCCGAAGATGCTAGGGAGGCCACCTCGAAGGGAAAACGGAAGGCCGAAGAAATCGAACCATCAAAGAAGGCTCCGAGGGACGCGGGGGCCATGAAGAAGGTCCCGCCGGTCTCCCGCTTCGAGAAGTACACTCCCCTGACACATAACGTATCCGCCATCCTCTTAGAAATCGAAGACAAAGGCATTGTTTGATTACCTCCCCGGCCTAACAACAGCAAGAACCGAGACCAGCGCTTCTACTGCCGCTTCCACAAAGACCATGGGCACGACACCGACCAATGCCGGGCCTTGAAAGACGAGATTGAGGAACTCATCTCCAGGGGATACCTCCGAGAATTCACCCGAGAAGTCCCAAGGGATCGGCGAGATCCTAGGAGCCGGAGGCCCTCCCCTCCGAACCCTACTCCGAACCGCATCCAGGGTCGGGATCCCGAGTCCGAGGGAGCCACGGATACGCCATTCATCTTGCACTGTGTCCACGGAGGGCCAATAGGAGGAGAATCGAATACTTCCCGAAAAGCCTTCATCCGAGAGGTGAATTCTGTCCAAGACAACCCCTCGCCCAAGCTACAGCCAATGCCAGTCTCATTCTCAGGAGAGGACCTCGAAGGCGTTCGCCTCCCCCACTGCGATGCCCTCGTCATTAGCCTCCACATGGCTAACTGTGAAGTTCGCCGGATTCTCGTCGACAACGGCAGCTCGGTTAATATTCTTTTCCTCGAAGCCTTCGAGAATCTCAAGTTACCTAGAGGCAAACTCAAGCCGGCCGGATATACCTTGCATGGGTGATGTGTCGGATTTATATATATATATATTTGTACTCATTTACCTATTAAAATGGCTTGTTTTCGCTGATATTGTCCATAATTCATTTTATTTCTATATGATTTCATTTAATTAATTATTTTTGAAGAAATAATATTTTTGATGCAAAAAGTAAAGAATTGTGGAAAAAATCAACAAACAAAGTAAAATAATTGATTTATCATTTTTTATTGTTTTGTTGACTTAAGAGTGCGACAAATAAATTGTAAAAGGATTTTTATACGCTAATATGATATATAGTTAGTTTAATTAATTTTAAACTAATTAAATTTATTTTATTTAAAAATCCTAATTTCAGGTATTAATTTGTATATGCAGAAGCACGTGGTTGGCAGAAAAGGCAGAAAAGAAGGAAAGAGAAACAAATAAAATTCTGTATTATAAAAGGAAGGAAATAAAGGAAGAATGAGGACTTTTCTGCAAAAGTGCAAACCCTAATTGACCACTCCGTTCTCTATAAATACAAGGCAAAGAAAGAGGGTACAATTCAAGAGGTGACGGCTGTACCAAATACAAAGAAAAAAAATAAGAAAAGAAAGTAAGAGAGAGAGAAAGTGTGTACGAGTTCCAAGGAAACCAAGTACGTGCGGGCAGTAGGGCTGCCATCTGGCGCAGTATTCGAAGTGCACCCGACTGAAGTGGTGACTTGGCGACTCGGAAAACGAGATAAACAGCAGTGTGGCTCAGAACAACAAAGGGAGAGAGAGAAACGCAGTATTCGACTTGGACCCTGTGCTGACTTGGCGACTCCCTCTGCCTCCTTTTCTTGCGTGACAGACGAATCCAGAGACCAGCACGCAGATCGAAGAGGAGCTCCTACGTGGCAGCAACAACAGGCACACGCGTTCCGGGTCTGACTCGGCTGATGTGACAGCGGCTGACAGGCGGGACCCACCAGACCGGACGTGACAGGTTCTGACTGGCGACGTGACGCGCTGACGTGGCTCCACTTCTGACGGTGACGTTTTTGGGTTCGGTATTTATGAGACAGGGGTTGGATTATTTGTGTTTATTTATTATTATTTTTTTTGTGTACTTCTTCTCTAAATATTTCTAGATGAAATCAAAACAATTCTATTAATTGCAAATTTGAGCATGAACTGAATTTAAATGTTCTAGAGGCTAAGATGTAGCCAAGTTTTGAACACAGATTTTAATTCCTTGTTATTACTCTATTTTTTCTGATTGTGTTTTAAATTTTTATTATTTATGCATACAACATGGTGGATAGACATTTGTATGAATTTTCAAATCATAAAGAGACCGAACAGGTAATTTGTGATTAATAAAAATTAAAGACCGTATATTGGAGGACGTGACCATTAAGAAATCCAATTTTTCAATTAATAATTTGGTGGATAGACGAATTATTAATTGAGAATAATTTTTAGACTACGTTGATAGAGTGGTTAATATTTTTAGGATTTTGGTCGACAATTGGGAAAGATAATATTTTTATTTATAAGGAATTATAATTTGTGTGTGAACCAAGAGCCCTAGAACAAAATTTTACCCTTAACAAATTACAAGAGCTTCAAAGTTTTACAGCCCTCTCCCTCTTCACCAATTTAGTTAGATTAAATTAGATTAGAGTAATTTAGTTATTTCACTATTTATAAAATTCGATCTTCCAAATAGTGATTCATCTAGTGATATCAGTACTCAGTAAAATATCTAGTCCCTGTGGGTTCGACACTCTACTCATCTATCTATATTACTTGTGCAATTTTGTACACTTGCAAATATCAACATCAATGGGTTCTCCGGCGTCCCTGTCGTGATAGAAGGGATTGTCACCCTCGACGTTACCGCAGGATCGACTCCCGTCAAGAGGACCGAGTCCATGGACTTCATGGTGGTCAACGTCAAGGCGGCTTACAACGCCATACTCGGCCGACCCGGATTATGCTCCCTCCAAGCAGTGCCTTCGGCCTACCATCTAAAGCTTAAATTTCCCACCCCGCAAGGAGTCGGCATCGTTCGAGGCAGCCAAGAAGCAGCACGATCGTTCTACATGACCACCGTCGAGGGAGGAGTGTTCCCCCTCGACGCCGTCAAATTCAGCCCAGAGAGGGACGGCCCTACTCTTGGAACTGCCGTCGAGCCAGGGGGATTCCCATTTGATGCCAAGCACCTAGTGACTTTCCTTGAGGGACGAGCATAAGTTCTAACGTAGCTAGAAGTAAACCTTTTGTAAAGATCTCGTATGTAAAGGGCTGTTTTAGCGACCCCTCCTATCTTATACTAAGGAAATCTCTTTGTGTTATACTCCAAACGCCCCGGCAAATCCGACCTAATACCAGACAAGGGGATCGACACCCAAGTCTTCACCCCGGGATCATCCCCGATGCCTCGGTAGGTCCGATCCGACCCAGGCCGGACGACTTCACCACGCCCCACGCCGATCCCTCGCGGAACGACAGGTCCGAACCACACTCCCTTCATCATTCCATACACTATCAACCGGAGCAAAGAGGGAAATGAATCCCTTATTCATATTCCTTTATTGAGTTGGGAAGAAACAAACAAAAACCGTTACAGAAGCACTCCTCTCATCTCAAACGGTAGGAAGCCACCATCTCAGGGTCCCTCTGGTCCGACGAACGACGGGATCACTCCAATCGAACAACTTGGGACTCTCTCCTTATCATAGTGGTCCTTCGGTTCGGCCACGGTCGACACACCGGCCACGAAACTCTAAGCATCGGCGGGCCGCATACGCTCCAATAGCGGCAACACGGAGGATACCCCCTCCGCTCGCTGACCACCCGAGGAAGGTCTCGAGACGCCCAGCATCGTCCGGTAGCGGTGTATCTCCACCTCCTTCTCCACTATCACATCACAAAGTAGTTTCTCAGAGGGGGGCCTCTGCACCGAGGAACTCGACATAGTATATCCAAGTCCGACACCCACGAGTTCCCGATCCACCATCGCCCTCCTCAGACGGCTTGCCTCCTCACCAAGGACTTCAGACATGTTCCTGTAATAATTGAAGGCCGCATCAGCATTACGGGTCCTCTCACGGTACCGAGCCAAGGTGGCCTCCAATGCCTCAACCTTGCTCCGGAGCCACGCCGCGTCGGAACGACGGGGGTCCGCCTCGGGAAGGGAAGCCACAACCTACAAGAGGACCAACTCAACGCACATAAGCAAGGAGGTTTGAAAATATCCGAGGTCAAAACACTTGGCCAGTCGAAAATACTTTTTATAAATTGTACTACTTCTTACAAAAAAGGCGGTGGCCAGTCCGCGGAAGGCAAATACAATCGAAGGAGGGAAAAAGAAAGATAAAACTACACAACTTGATTTCCCACCTCGGCATCGATTGGGTTCGCAGGAGGGTCGACAGCCGGGTTGCCAATGGGCCCTTCCTCGGCAGGAGTCTTCGGTGTCCCCTCGATCTCCATGTCATACTCAAAGTTGGACAGGTCGACGGTCGGGTAGAAGTGCCTCACATGACTGAGGGCCTTCGCGTAGAACTCATCCTGGGCCTTGATCACCATCCGCTGACCCGCATCCGTCAGCTCTTCCCTCTCCTTGGCGAACGCAGCCGTCAACTCCTCCTTCTCCTTGGCGAACTTCTTCTTCAAGGAGACCACCCTCTTCCCCCACTCGGCGTCCTGGGCCTCGAGCTCGAGCTTCATCTGCTGCTCCCTCTTATGCGAACCCTCGATCTTGATCTGCATCTCCTTCATCTCCCGCTCGCTCTTGTCCGCCCGAACCCGCTCTTGCGACAGGGACGCTTCGTAGAGGTTCTTTACGTTAGCTCCCTGCATACAAGCCTGCGACCAACAAGCACTGATAAGAAGAAAACTCCCGAAGCAAGGTTAACAAGAGGGATGGGGTCGACAAGCTCACCAGCACGGTGGCCTGCGCCAGGCGTGTAAATGCCACCTCTATGGGCTCGCTCTCCATCGCTTGGCGATCACGAGGGGTCGCCAACTTCTCCACCACCTCAACGGCCTGGGCTTCCTCAGTTAGACAGTCACCCATCCGAACTGACCAGTCCGGCGCCCACCGTTGCTGCAACATCTCCGCCACCGGGTCCTCCTCCTTAACCTCTACCAAGGGACCTTTCCCCTTGTCGAGATCGGATGCCCTCGCTGGGCCCTTACCCCTCGAAGGGGCCGCCCCCTTGCTCGTCTCCGAGCGAGTCCTCTTAGCCTTCGGCTCGAGCGGGGCCTCCGAGATAACCAGGGACGGTTCCCTTGGCTTCTTCGCCGCCTCCCCCTTCTTCTTCTCGGCGTTCTCCTTCTTCATGGCGAGCCTCCTTGCTTTGATCGATGCCTTATCCATATCTACAGAAAAAACCATTAAGAGCAATGAGCGAGAAAGTACGAAAAGACCGAGAGAAAAGAAACAACTACATACGCAGAACGGCTGGGCTCAGTCCAACGCTCGCCAGGTGGGCCTCCGTCACCTTCGTCCAATCGATACCAGGGGACAAACGGAGGCGCTCGACAAACCCCCACTCCTCGGCCGTCAGATCCCTCGGCCTCGGCGGTGGATAGCTCAGCTTGGAATGGTTCCATCGAGTCGGAATGTCCCAGGGCTCCTCACTCCGGATCACCAGATATTTTTTCTTCCAATCCTTGATGGAGTCCGGATGACTGTGAACGACCTTCCCCTTACTCTAAGGGGAGATATAGTAAATACCCTCAGCCGCCGAGCTAATCATCAACATCGCTCGGAACACGTTCAACCGCAGGGGTACCTTTTGTTCCTCGCACATCAGTACAAAACAAATTATCTGCTTCCAAGAGTTCGGCCCATACTGCATCGGCACCAAGGAGGCCCAGTTCAGCACTTTCTGAACAAACGGGTGGACTGGCAGCCTCAGTCCAGAGATGAAGGCATCCACAGGGAAGACGCAATACCAAGCAGATAGGGGATCGGTTGGGCGCAGAGTAGAGCTCGGCAGCATCAATTCGTAGACAGGACCTATGTGGTACGCCAGCTGCAAAACCTCCAAGTCCCCACCCTCCAAGACGGTCTGAATCACGTCCACCATCACCCTCTTCCGACTCAGCGAAGAGGCCTGCACGCCGAAGAGCTCCTTGTCTGATAGATCGTCAGGATACTGACGGAAAGGCTTCGGCTGCACGGGCGAACCTGTCCACAAATTGCAGTAAACAGGCGCCTGGCTCGAGCCACCAATCCTCGGTCCTGCCTTCCTCGGAGCCTTCTTCCTCTTCTTAGTTCGCTCCGGCGAGGGAGTAGATAAGGGTCCCAGACCCGTCGGCCCGGAACTCGGACCCGCACCCTGAATTGTGGATCTTCTTACGGAGCCGCCCTCGCCTCCCTCCTCCTCGGAAGTCAACTCCAGAACACGGACGCCGTCCGAGCCATCATCCGCTTCCTCCGACTCGCTACTCTCCACCACGAAGGGACGTCGAGAGCGTAACGACCTCGCACCCTGTACCTCCTCCTCCTCCCCTACTGGTTCCTCCCACGAAACCGACTCGGAAGGCTCCTCAACGTGTACTGACTCCTCCTCAAGCACGGGCTCCTCCCATGACGTCGATCTAGAGACAGGTTTCACTTCCCCCCTAGACGTCGACGCTGACGAGCCAGACTGAGCCCTATCCATCTGCGCCTAAACTAAACAGACTTACCAACTCACCTGGGGTCACTTCGGAAGGGCGAGTCTAGCGCGGCTAACTGCAGGGACGAGTGCTGAAGTGTTGGGAAAATTTTGAAAAAGAAAACAGCAAGAAAGGAGTGGGCTAAAGGGGGAGAGGGGGAGTATTTATAAAGAATGAAAGAACCTCCTCGATTTCCGTAAAAAACTGTTCATCTATTTGACGTGCAATTGCCGCCTGGGATATCGCGCCACGTCCTCAAAACGTGCGCTGCTGACGTCATCCAACGCCAGGCTGGCAGCCAGACGCAGGGTTCAGTTCGGAGGGAGTATTCGGCGAAGGGAACATTTTACTTAAAATTTAAGATGTCGTCCTTAGACAGACGCCCCGGGCTCCGAGGCTCGGTCGGTTCTCCTTTCACCCGTGAGCAGCTTGGGGCTCACAGCCTCGACGGCCGAAACCCCAAACTATTCAAGGGTGAGACAGAAACTGCCATCACCTGGAGCCCTATCGGAATGTAGAGTGGTCAGCCTCCAATCGGAGAGGACCCATCTATCCGAGGCTCTTCAGCCCCAAGTCCGGGATATGGTCGATGTCCAGAAAAAGTTTTGATTCAAAGTTTTAAGGCACCGCCCTCGGCGAGCACCCCCCGGGCCCCGGGTTTCGGTCGGTATTCCGCCGACCCACGGGCCCCGGTCGAAAGCAGATCAACACCCAGAGATCGATAAAAGTGCACCATTCCGAGCCAGTTGATTGCAACTGCAAAGGTTCAACCTGCTCTAGCAACAGAACCTTCACAGTTGCAAACAACTTGCCCGGAACGCCCTTCATTTCTTCCCGAAGACAGAACCTTCACAGTTGCAAATAACTCACCCCTCGGATTCGGACATGGATCATCACCTCTTCTTCTGCCTACACAGAGGCACCACCAATCCGAGGCTCCTCATCTACCGGTCCGAATTTCGGTCGTTACCCCTCTCGCCCTGATCCCCCCTGGATCTGGCTGCCGTATCAGAGCCATCAGATCCAAGAGAAGATCCGGGCGGCAGAGAAACCACCTCTCCAACACAACCGGGGGGAAAATTTTGCAAGAGACAGACGTCCGCCG
This sequence comes from Hemerocallis citrina, assembly GCA_017893485.1. Taxonomy (NCBI): domain Eukaryota; kingdom Viridiplantae; phylum Streptophyta; class Magnoliopsida; order Asparagales; family Asphodelaceae; genus Hemerocallis; species Hemerocallis citrina. Next base: position 330,648,354 of record CM030360.1, on the reverse strand, counting down.
GAGCAGACACCTTTGATGGCCAATAGGCCACCCTTGCTGTGATCCAACCCACTGCGAAGAGGGGTACTTATAGCCTCCCCCATAGGCCAGCCTTTATGACATGGGGAAAACCAAACGACGGAAGACCATGCGCCGTGCATTTATTAGGCGGCGCCATTAAGGCCCCTGGGAAATTGAAACATCGCACAGATCCCGGGGCACCTTCAATACTCAGCAAAGACAGCAGGCTGCCCTGCGCAACATTCCTAAGGCATAACGGTTCGCCCCTCACCCTTGTTGGCCCATAAGTCCCTCGCCTGCTCGAGGTCGGGTCTAGCACCAGGGTAGTCTTCTCAGGAAGGCTCCACGGCTCGCCATCGCCCTTGCCGACCCGTAATCCCTCGCCAAGCTCGAGGTCAGGTCTGGCACCAGGGTAGTCTTCTCACGAAGGCTCAACGGCTCGCCATCCCCCTTGTTGGCCCATAAGTCCCTTGCCTGCTCGAGGTCGGGTCTAGCACCAGGGTAGTCTTCTCAGGAAGGCTCCACGGCTCGCCATCGCCCTTGCCGACCCGTAATCCCTCGCCCAGCTCGAGGTCAGGTCTGGCACCAGGGTAGTCTTCTCAGGAAGGCTCAACGGCTCGCCATCCCCCTTGTTGGCCCATAAGTCCCTCACCTGCTCGAGGTCGGGTCTAGCACCAGGGTAGTCTTCTCAGGAAGGCTCCACGGCTCGCCATCGTCCTTGCCGACCCGTAATCCCTCGCCAAGCTCGAGGTCAGGTCTGGCACCAGGGAAGTCTTCTCAGGAAGGCTCAACGGCTCGCCACCCCCTTGTTGACCCATAAGTCCCTCGCCTGCTCGAGGTCGGGTCTAGCACCAGGGTAGTCTTCTCAGGAAGGCTCCAACGGCTCGCCATCAACCTTGCCGACCCATAATCCCTCGCCTGCTCGAGGTTGGGTCGGGCACCAGGACAACCCTCTCACGAAGGCCCAGTGGCTCGCCATCCCATTTCTACAACCGAAAACACTCCTCCATGGCTAGCTCCCGCATCCCCGCAGGAGTGGGGGGCTTGTGTAGTAGAGTAAAAATGGCTTGGGGCCCAACCAGGGCCTAATACAACTCTCACTCAAAAATGGAAGAAACAGCAGTCTAGTTCGGCTTCGAGCCGCCACAGGATCGGTGCCGAACCTACAGATTCACCCCCACACAACTGGCCTCCTCGTGTCCGATGAGAGACGATGGCCCTCGGCCTCCGATCCACAACAGCCCTCCGGGCCGTCCGCCCCTCCTGGTACAGAATGAGGATGACCTGGCACAGCCTGGGCCACCAGATCCTCCCGGAAGCACTGAAGCCCCATGATCTGCCATGTCAGCTCCAAATACCACCAAGGGCTTTGCCACGTCAGCCCTATACCACTCCTGGTACTGCCACGTCAACCCTAAACCCCTTGGGCCTTCTGCCACATCAGGCCCATGGGCTTTCGGGTTCAGACCTGGCCCCCAAGCGGATCCAAATCCGGTTAGAATTCTCTATAAATACTAGACCCTCACCCACCTTTAGAGGTAACCAATCTTTTGCCACTTAAATTCACCTAGTTATTGCTACTCTCTCACAGAGACTGACTAGATCGTCGGAGGGTCTGCCACCGGGATAAACCCCGATGTTTCAGGACCGTCTGCAGGTACACAAGACCTCGGATCCGAACCCTCTGATCCGAGCTGAAGCATCCATTGCACTCCGAGCCAGTCGCAGGAGCCGCCAGGCCACCTCGAGAGTCGTCTGACAAGCAGCTTTCTCCTTCAATACAAATCGAGTCCGAACTCACACCTGGTGCATCCACACGTCTCCCAGAAATAAACCGCATCAGTCACCTTAGGGATCCATTTCGAAATAAGAACAAATCTCTACTTCCCAGTGTGGATGGATAGAAGTGGTTAAAACCACCTCTTAGGGATAATTATGAATTTGAATTTTTCTTTATCCTTCTGAACTGGTTTGTAATGGGTTGGGACCCGTACCCAGTAAGACAGATCTGTTCATGGGTTATTGGGCTTTAAAGAAAGACACAGTTCCCGTTTCAGACCCGTTTGTAGGTGAAATTACCGTTTTACCCCTGAGAGCTTTAAAATTCGTGTCCGATTTGAACGGTCCCGATTTAATTCCATTTGTAGCCATATCATGAGCCCCCCACTCCTAAAGACTGAGTTTAACAGCCTTTGAGAAGTAGTTTGTTATTCTAATGGTGTACGGGATTTTATCGGAGTTCTCGAGGGGGGTTGGATCTAGCTCGGGGTGTAACGGTATTATTCTGAGCTTGTAAAATACCCAAAATTATTCTTAGATTTTTCTGGATTTTTTGTGATTTTTTTAGAATTTTCTGATTTTTTTCCAATATTTAATCATTTTTTTGAATTTTTTATTCAATTCCCGAATTAAATAATTAATTACCGAAAATTTTTATTAATTATTCTAATTTAACAATTATTATTTTCACAATTTAAAATTATTTTCTGAATTTAATAATTATTTTTAGAATTTTTAATTATTTTTTTTCGATTTTTAATTAATTTTTCGAATTTTAAAATAATTAATTCAATTAAATAAATAAATAAATACCTGGACATGTGGCACAATCCTGCACGTTGATCATGATCAGACGAGCGCGCATCTCAAAGCAGCAGATTTTTCCCTATAACCAGTTCGGAAACACGTCTGTTCGACGGTACCCGAGCGAAACGTTCGCCGACCAACTAGAACATGCCACGTGGTCGGTCAACGTTAACCGCCACACGGCTCCTTTTTTTTTTTTTCTTTCTCCTTCTTCCCGCCTCTGCCTTCGTCCTTCTTCTTCGACTCTTTGACCTCGCCTTCTTGTCTCCTCGACGTCCAACTCCACATCGATGAGGTGGTGGAGAGCTTCGGCGATGGGTTCGATGTTCGACGAGGAAAAGCTCGACGCTCGTGGAGTTTCGGCGAAGGGTGAGGGGAGCTGGGCGATGAAGGAGAGCTGGCGATCATTTTTCCCCTAAAATGATCGGAAACACGTCTGTGTGGCAAAGGCGGCGAACGCGCATCGAGCACGGCGAGCAAGCTGCGGCGATCGTTTTTTCCCCTAAAACGATCGGAAACACGTCTGTGCGGCAAAGGCGGAGAGCGCACGTCGATCGCAGCAAGCGAGGCTAGCGAGAGAGGTCGGCAGTGGAGGCGCTGCTCTGGAGCGGCGATGGGTTCGGAGCTCGGCCATGCTATGATGGGGCTCTACGAGGAGTTTTGGCGAGGAGATGCTCGGCGAATGACCAAGCTCGACATTAGAGGTTGGCCAACAGTTTGGTGAGTTGGCGAAGTGGATTCGAAGCTCGACGAAGCTCCGAAGAGGGAGTGGGAAGCTCGGAGCTTGTTGATGGAGTTGGAGCTCGCGACGTGTGGTTGGAGATGGAGCTCTGCGAAAGAGAGCTCGAAGCTCTGCAGAAGACGACGCCTTGGGTTTTGGCGGGAAAATGGAGGAGAAGAAGAGAACGGAGGAGAGAGGGTGTACGGGTTTGGATCCAAATGGGTTCATACCCGACCCGTTAGCCCCTAAGTCCTTTCCTTTTCTCTCTTTGCTTGTTTGTTGGGCGAATCTCATCCATTGATCTAGATCTGAGCATGGATTTTGAGGTGAATTTTTCCTCTCATTTTTTGTTTGGGAACAGGTGTGTTCGGCATATTGTGGCGGATGAAATGTCGAACTTGGAAGACGTTGACTGGTCAACGCAATTTTGGGTGTTTTCAGCTCGGAAACACGTCTGTTCGATAACTCCGGCGAGCATGGCGAGCGAAGTGGCGAGCTTGGCGAACGAAATGTCGAACTTGGAAGATGTTGACTGGACAACGCAATTTTGGGTGTTTTCAGCTCGGAAACCGTCTGTTCGACAACTGCGGCAAGCTTGGCGAGCGAAGTGGCGAGCTTGGCGAACGAAATGTCGAACTTGGAAGATGTTGACTGGTCAACGCAATTTTGGGTGTTTTCAGCTTGGAAACATGTCTGTTCGACAACTGCGGCGAGCTTGGGGAATAATGTGGCGAGCTTGGCAAACAAAGTGGCGAGCTTGGCGAACGAAATGTCGAACTTGGAAGACGTTGACTGGTCAACGCAATTTTGGGTGTTTTCAGCTCGGAAACATGTCTGTTCGACAACTGCGGCGAGCTTGGCGGGCGAAGCGGCGAGCTTGGCGAACGAAGCGGCGAGCTTGGCGAATAAAGTGGCGAGCTTGGCGAACAAAATGTCGAACTTGGAAGACGTTGACTGGTCAATGCAATTTTGGGTGTTTTTAGCTCGGAAACACGTCTGTTCAATATCTGCGACGAGCTTGGTGAGCGGTTGTGTTGTAACTCACTTTCCCCAGGCTACGGAGGTCGGATCGGGGCGTGTGACCCCTCGTTTCGAAGCTAACTTGAAGATCTATAACTTCTCTTTAGTGATAAGTCGAAGAATCATAATTCTTCATGGTCAAAATGGTCCCGCAACATACTTGTCTTCATGAAGTTAAGAAGTGCTTTGTATAGCTCTTGGGAAGATTCATTCTTGGAGATGAGTTTAAGGAGCAACTCTAGGAGAGAGTTTTAGCTCTGAACTTGCTGAAAAGAGGTCCTCTCTGGAGGTGAGCGGAGCAGAGAGATTTGCTCTAGGAGAGAGCCGTCTGGGAGACAAGTTTGTGGAGCAACTCTAGAAGAGAGTTGTGCTCCGAACTCACTGAGAATATGTCCTCTCTGGAGGCGATCGGAGCGGAGAGCTTAGCTCTAGGAGAGAGCCATCTGGGAGACAAGTTTGAGGAGCAACTCTAGGAGAGAGTTGTACTCTGAACTCGCTGAGAAGAGGTCCGCTCTGGAGGCGAGTGGAGCGGAAAGCTTGACTCTAGGAGAGCCGTTTGGGGGACCAGTTTGAGAAGCAGCTCTGGGGGAGAGTTAGGCATCGAACTTGTCATTTGAGTCCGACAAGTTTGTAGAAGCGACCCGAAGAGGGGGGTTGGTGCCGCCCTACCTTTGGACCCGGTAGGCTTGTAGAAGCAACTTTCGGACGGAGTTGGCCTCCAAACTTGCTGTTTGAGCTCAACACGCTAGTAGAGGCAACTCGATGAGTGAGTTGGGTACCATATCAGATTCTTGAAGGTGAACTAGTTGCGGGAGATCCTCTAGGACGAGCTGGGTTCCAACACCCTTACATGGAGTGAAGGAGTTGCTGGTTTGGCTCGGGAGAGGAACTGAGCATAGAGCTCACTAATGCGGATGGTCGAGCCATACGAGCAGCTACAAAGGTTAGTTAGGCCTGGGGGATAGCCCTGGAAAAGAGCCAGTGTTCGAACCTGCTTGTTGGAATCAACCAGTTTCGGAAGTAGTTCAACTGGTCGTGTCGAGCCCTGAACCCACATACTTGCAAGTTGTGAGGGCGATTTTGAGCCATGATTGTGAACTCCGAACCAGTTTTTTTAAGATTTATCAACAGTTATGGGAGCAATTTCGAATGGTGAGCTGCCCCGCACTTGCTTGTTTGCGAGCGGCTAAGGAAACGTTGAACCAGGTGCTGGACTCCGAACTCGTCGTTGGGATATTTCAACTAGTTGCAGGAGCAATTCCGAATGGTGAACCACTTCGTACTCTCTTGTAAGCGAGTAGTTGAAGCGGAATCGAACCAAGTGTTGGACTCCGAACTTGTTGTTAGAAGGGGTTAACGAGTTGTAGGTGCAATTCCGAATGGTAAGCTGCCCCACCCTTGCTTGTTTGCAAGCGGCTAAAGCAACGTCGAACCAAGTGTTGGACTCCAAACTCGTTTTTGAGCTTAGTAAGTTATGGGAGCAGCCATGTAGGAGAAGATGGACTCTGAACTCACCATTTAACGAGTCGTGGACGTGACTCGGAGAGATAGAGATGAAATAAGAGCAATAATTTTCAATGAAAAAATACTAAGTTTTATTGAGATAAACTAAATGGCCGCTTCAATAGGATGAGCCATTATTACATGCTTCTTGGCCGTGTTACAAGCATCAACCTTATTGAAAATCGAGATCCTACTTTTATGATAGGGTGAAGGCCTTTTGGGAGGAGTTGGGTTCTCTCCCCATAGGACCTCCTTGGATGAGGTGGAACACGGCCCCAGGTTCTAAATCTTGGAACTCGGCGGACCTCTCTCTTTGCTTGTAGGCTCCTCGGGGTGGAAGCTCAGCCCCGTCTCTTCGGACGAACCTGTCCAGGTGTCCCCGCTGTATGAGCTCTTCGATCTCCTCTTTAAGAGCCCGAAAATCATCCGTGTCGTAGCCATAGTCCCTATGAAAGCGGAAACACTTATCCCTGTTTCTTTTCTTGCCAGGGGTATTCATTCTAGGAGGAGCACGGAGCAGCCTTTCTTTGTTCACCTCCATAAGAACCGTTGATATACTAGCATTGAGGGGGGTGAACTTCTCAAAACGAGGAGCTGGGCGGCATTGGCTATTGTCGTTCCTCTGGAGTTTCTGGGACCCTTCTTCGCTCGTATTCTTCCGTTTATTCTCGGAAGATGATTCCTCGAGAGTAGGGAGGTTGAGAGCCTCTTCCACTTGAATGTACTTCTCACTCCATAGTAGGAGCGCAGAGAAGTCCCGAGGGGGCTTCTTGGCGAGGGACGCTCTGAGGTCAGCATTGAGGATGTTGGACCGAAATGCGACAGTGGCGACCGAGGGTTCCAAGGAAGCGATGGACCTGGCTTCAGCAGTGAAGCGCTTAACATAGTCCCTCAATTGTTCGCCCTTCTTTTGACTGAGGAACGGTACGGAGTCGCTCGTCTTCTCGGTGCGGCGACTGCTCACGAAATGCGTGAGGAAAAGACCCTCGAACTGGTCGAACGAGAAGATGGAGGTCGGGACGAGTCGAGAGTACCATTCTCTCGCAGGCCCTTTCAGCGTGGCAGGGAAGGTCTTGCGAAGGAGCGCATCCGAAGTATTGTGGATCATCATGAGAGTTTTAAAACTCTCGATGTGGTCGGTGGGGTCCGACTCCCATTGTATGACTCAAAGTTAGGGGGCTAAAAGTTTTGCGAGACCGGGGCTTCCATGATGGCTCGGGAGAACGGGGGCCTGCTCGGGCGGAAATTCCTCGCCTGTTGTTCCTCTTCTCTATCAAGTCGGCCAAGGTGCCTCTCCATCTCGTGGAGACGCGGTAGACCGAGTCTTCCCTTCGGTCATATCTTGCTGATCCCCTAGACTCTTTCCCATGCGGAGGGGGACTAGGAGTGCGGTGGTGACGGCTTGGGGCAGGTTCAGGACTAGGTGCCCGTTGCTCGTGGTTGGGAGCGGCGTTGAGGGCCCACAGAATAGCCTCTTGAAAATCTTGGAGCTCCGCCCTTGTGACTGGTGCCTCTTCAGCTTGGCGGTTCCTACGTATGGCTCGGCTTACTGGAGAATGAGTTCTCTGTCGATGACGCTGAGGGGACTCTCTTTGCTTCCTCAGGGGAGGGGATCTTCTGGTCCTTGGTCGGCGGGGGGTCTGGACTCTTGAGGCCCCTGGGTGCTCAGGTTGATGGACTCCCCCAAGGTGCTCAAGTTCGGAGGTCGACCCTCTTTTGGCAGTTGGCAATCACCTGACAGAGATCCCACTCAGGAGGGCTTTGAGAAGCCATAGATTCAACTGAAGGATTGGGAACCACGACGTGGTCATGAAGAGGATGTTACTTCGGACGACTCCAACGGAGCCCACCTGGGCAGCCCCCCGAGACCCTGGAGGGGCCTGTTGAGGAGGAGCACCTTGAGCTGGAGGAGGGGGAAGAGGAAGAGAAGTGGTTCTTCGGCTGGAGACCGATGCCTTCCCCTTCTCTTTTGAATGCATGGCTTGAAACTAGTCTCGCTGATGAAGTTAGATCGGATTGCTTTTTTGGTTCCCACAGACGGCGCCAATCTGTTGCCGCTGAATCTGGTGTGGGGGCAATAGGTAGAATTTGTGGATTCTTGAGAAAAAGAACGAGGCAAGAATGTTGACCTGTTGCCCTCCACCGAATTTTTGACCTGGTCTTTTGCTGCTGCTGCGAACCTGCAAAAAGTGCGATACACCGGGATGGATCCCGGCGACGCACCCTCTGACGCTCTTGTCAGTAATCAGGAAGATTATGAAAGTGCTTTTACTGGAAAAAGATTGATTACCTTCTTATGGTGGGGAAAGAGGGGTTTTTATAGTCGCCTTAGGGATCCGTTTCAAGATGAAAACAAATCTCTACTTCCCGGTATGGATGGATAGAAGTGGTTAAAACCACCTCTTAGGGATAATTATGAATCTTAATTCTTCTTTATCCTTCTGAACTGGTTTGTAACGGATTGGGACCCATACCCAGTAAGACAGATCCGTTTATGGGTTATTGAGCTTTGAAGAAAGACCCAGTTCCTATTTCAGACCCGTTTTTAGGTGAAATTACCGTTTTACCTCTAAGAGCTTTAAGATTCGTGCCCGATTTGAACGGTCCCGATTTAATCTCATTTTTAGCCATATCAAATATATTAAATGTGCATTACACGTGTAAATTATTATATATCAATCTATCCATCTTTCTATAATATATTAAACAACTATTATAATGGATGAGTTAGGGTTGTAAATCTACCTACTTACGTGCAACGCACGTGCAACTCCAACTCTCCTATTAGGGGGCGTTTGGTACGCGGTAATGTATAAGGGAATCTAGGATTACCCTATTGATTACCTGGTTTGGTAAGACATAGGTATAGTTTTGTAAATAATTTTAAATTTTCAGGGTTATCAAAATAATTAGTTTGGAAGGATAAACATTCTACTTGAAAATGGTGGGATTTGTGGATTCCTCCACATAAAAAATGAGTGGGATTATTGCATACCCAAAACACCCTCTAAATAAAGAAAATTAATGAAAATGACTTTTTGATTGTAATTTTAATTACATGCATTTTTAAGAATAAAACCAGTTTAGATTCATGGGTGGAACAATTGGTATTTTGTATAGATGTAGAAGAGAGGAGAAAAAAAAAACAAAAAACCCGTGAATGTTAATGAACCACAGAGGGCACAGCTCCTAATAGTGAGAAGGACCTTGAAACGTTCTTTTGTCTTGGATCTATTCTGCTCAAAACTAGCACAGGCTCGAACTATTTTAGTGTAGATAAAATTAGACCATTTTTGTATACAGATGTTAGTGGAGATCATTTTCGTTCATTTGTATACCTGGTATACAATCATCCAATTTTGAACAGTTTGGATCACATTCTGAAGTTAAGGTATCTCAAATGTAGGTACCTCAAATTGCCATTAAATTTTTTTTTTAAAAAAAAAATTTAGTATTGCCATTAATATTTACCAAATTGTCATTAATATTTAGTAATTTATTTATTAATTTACTAAAGTTTTATAAGATATATATCAGTATTGTTTTTGCACATGCATGCATATATATCAATTACTAAATTAGATAACTTTTATATTTATTTATTTTTAAATAAAGCCAAAATGGTATTTTTGGTAATGTCTACTATAGAGATGGATTGATGAGAATAAATTGTTCTATACCAAACACGGTAAAAAAGTATTCCCATGTATGTAATGTCGTATACCAAACACAGTATTGCAACATTTCCGGGAATCTTCATTCCCACCCTCATATTCCTGGGAATCCACCAATTCCTGGAAATTCTCCAATCCGCGTACCAAACGCCCACTTATAGTCTTCACATTTATTTTTAAAAATATATAATCTAATTTATTAAGATATGCATTGCACGTGTACATCAGAGAGTTTTTACTTTAATTTTTTTTAAAAAAATTTAATACCTACATCGCACGTGTATAATACTAGTTAATAATGAATTAATGAAACAAATATAGTACTAATTACAAAGATTGCAGCACGCACCTTTTACGTGTACATTTTAGAGCATGTAAAACTATTTCCTAATCATACATCCATCACATTCACATCACTGAGATTATTTATCAATTAAGCAATTTAGTTGATAGTTTTGAATTACCATTGGTTGACCTAATTAATACTAAATAGGTAGGTAATATGTATGTATGTATGTATTCTCTTCTAAAGTAAACACACAACAAGCCATGTGACAGCTAGCTACTTAGCTAGGATTTTTGTTTAATTGCATTGCAATTACTTGCAAACAGTATGAATGACAGTAGGATCACTAACATGTGCACGATCGCATTAAATGAACATTTTAGTGTGACAGCAATTATTAAGAAGAAGAAAAGAAGAAGAAGAATAAGAAGAAGAAGAAGAGCTGGCATTTTGCGATGAGAGGTTGTTGGCTTATTTTAATCCAAGTAGACCCCATTCCATTTGCATTTGCATTTGCATTTGCCCTCACTCACTCACTCACTCACTCATAACTATTTATTTCTTACTGTACTTCAATTTCACTTCCACGTGATTCAATAGTATGTATACTATAGTAGATAGATCCTTACAAATCTCAAATCTGATGATGTACACTACCCTCCGTCTCTCCTCTTTAACCTCTTTCGAGTTGAAATTAAACTCAATTATTATTGTACTCGATCATAAATTAATCAAGTTTGTTTGGTTATTGTAGCCACACCACAATTAACAAGGAGCTAGGGATTGAGTCCATTAACAAAACCCATTCATTCAAGAGTGGGTTGTTTCTAGCAAGCCACGTACACCTTCTCAAACTTGGAAATTAAGTAGAGGAAGAGTAGGCAGGCAGGCAGGCAGGCAGGACAGGAGGTGAAAAGAAAAAGAAACCAAAGGCAATTGATTATACTTCCCTTAATTACATTCATTCCCCAGCTTCCATTTCCACCACCACCACCACCACCGCCGCCGCCAAAAGGAGACAGATTACTTAGCTCCTTTGATCATCAATCTTTTGCGATGAGAGGTTGATGGCTTATAATTAAGAGACCCAATTCTTCTTTCTTCTTTCTTCTTGCTTCTTCTTTCTATTTATAATATATTATAATATAATATAATATAATATAATATAATATGCTCTAAATAGAAGAAAAAGGAGATCGAGGAGGAAGAAAAGAGTGCAACACGTACTCTATCAATCTATCAGATATCGTTTTTAGTCTTTAATATAATCTAAAGATGAAAGACTTTGCTTCTTGCTTCAGCGATCATGCTGTCAAAGTCTCCGATTCTTCATGCTCCGGCAGCAGCCGCAGCAGCAGCAGCAGCTGTGGCAGCAAGTCCTCCATCGTCTCCGTCGACAGTAGTTCATCCGTCCAAACCTCCATCACCACCCTGTACCGCACCACCCACAACAACCTCCTCATCAAGCTCACCTGGTCCAAAACCCCCATAGGCCCTGTCCTCTCCATCGCCGTCCTCGATGACGACAATGACCTCTTGTACAACCATCCACAACAACGGAGGCCTAGCACTAGCACTAGCACTAGCACTAGCAGTTCCATTAACTCTCAAGTACTCCTCAGAAAAAGAAAGGGCACCCGGTGCTACTACTCTTCGAGCGGTGCCGGTGGTTCTTCCATCGGTCTCTACTGGGACTACTCCAATGCCAAGTTCAGTACCAGCAGCCCTGAACCTGTCTCAAACTTCTACGTACTAGTCGTGATCGGTGGCGCTGAGTTAGGACTCTTACTCGGAGATTTAGGTAGAGACTACATCAAGAAGAGGTTTCATGAGGACATGATTGCTACTGCAGAATTCTCGATGGTCAGTCGGAAAGAGCAGGTTCTAGGACAGGAGGTTTATTCAACCAAGGCTCGGTTTAGCGAAGAAGGGAAGGATCATGAGATTGTGATAAGGTGCAAGGGGGACAGCAGTTTGGGGGGTTCCTCCAAGGCGTCGGAGTTGATGGTGAGTATCGATAAGAAGAGTGTGGTTCAGGTGAGAAGGCTGCAGTGGAATTTCAGAGGGAACCAGACTATTTTTGTGGACGGGTCGCCAGTGGATATGATGTGGGATGTCAGAGATTGGTGGTTCAGTAGTCCACCAGGATATGCCGTTTTCATGTTCAGGAAGAGGAGTGCTCTGGAGAGCAGGCTGTGGTGGTTCGAGGAGGAGGAGGAGGAGAAGGAGATGCTGCTGCTGCACAAACAGAGAGGAATCAGTACTAGTTTCTCACTATTGATTCAAGCATTCAAGATGCCGTCTTGATCAAAATTAATTGAAAGGTTTCAATTTCCTAACTTTGTTTGATTGCTTTTTTGAACAAACATATATATATATATTTTACCTCTCATCTCTGTTTTATCTCCTCTTGCTTGCTTTTTGTTTTTGGTCTGAAAGAGTGAAAAGGAGTGGTTCGGTTAGTTATTCTTTAGCTTAATTTTTATATTAGTGATCAGACAAATAAGGTGGATAATTGATTGATTGATTGTTTGATACTTGTTGATTTTTAGTTGATGAAAAAAAAATGTGAATTGTAGCCAGGTTGATGGTATGAATTGTTGGGATTTGTTCTACCCTATTTCCAAGATAACAATGATCTAATATTTAATCTAATCTCACATAAAATAATAAGAACAGAAATCAATAAGTTTTATCTTCAAACTTTGATTTCTTGTTTCTTCTCCTTCAATTCTAACTCTAGTTCTTCCCCTTCTTTTCTTCTATATCCTGGTGGGAGGCACAAGAGAGAGACAGTTATGTTTTTTACCCTGCTCTCATATTTATAGAGGAGATGAAATAGGGTTATGAACTTTAGGAAATCCTAGTTGGGATAAAATTACAATATTGTCCACTATGTATTTGTATTTTGTTCCCCAACTAAAATCTAAATTATTATTAGATCCATGTCACATAGTTCTACAAGACACCCCTCCTTTACCGATATTCACAAACGCACCCTTGGAATTCGTGATACCACCTCCATGGGTCAATTTGTAACTTAAACCTTATTTTCACATTTAACATTTCATACAATCTGACAATGACTCTAAATTTTAATTTTTACAAAATAAAAATAAAAATTTGTATATAATAAAATATTTTTTTTGTAAAATATACCCATGGAATTTTACTGTCAGATTATAACCTTCGTTAAATGAATAGGGGAATATCTTCTCTTTTGGATATAGGATCCCGTATTACAAATACATGTTCTCATATTTCTAATAAGACACATCCAATGCATCAAGGTATTGGTCTAGAAAGCCTCACTCTTTGATTTATCAAAATGCGCGATATTAAAAAATGACTCACTATATGCTCAGGATTTAGAGGTCATGTTTATATTGCCTTTAACGATAACACTGTCTTATGGTTATTTACAAGTGTAATAATTGTTTGTTCCATCAATTCGTACTAAACGAACTAGCACAACAAGTTCGAGTCAACCCTCTCACTTGTTGTGCTACAGTCTGCCAAATAGAATGCCCAGTTCTATTATAGACTGTGAATATGTTCTTTGTGCATGGAAATAATTATTATGCAACATGAACCTTATTGATGCACAATATCAATATTTATGAATAAACCAAAAATTGCTCTATTAACAAAATGATAAATAAATAAATTTATTTCTGTCTAATCATATAACCCTACAACTTCCTCTTGCACTCACAGTTTAAAGATAAACTTTGAGGGCATACTAACAATCACTCAAAAAATAGCAATCTGATCCTTCTTAAGACCCATGCTGTCCAGATGTGACTCAAAACTTTTTTGCGGCAATGTCTTTGGAAAAGGATCTGCGATGTTATTAGCTTTTGGTATCTTAGTTATATCGATTTCTCCAGTGTTGACAAAATCTCTGATGATGTGATCCTCCCACTTAATGTGTTTTGCCTTTTTGTGGTTTCTTGGTTCCTTGGATTGTGCAATTGCACCAGTGTTGTCACAATATAAAATCATAGGTGACAATGCCAATGGTACAACTCCAAGATCTGAAAGAAACTGTCTAAGCCATACTGTTTCTTTAGCTGCTTCAGACGCAGCCACATACTCAACTTCTATGGTGGAATCAGCAATACAAGATTGCTTCACACTCCTCCAACTGATGGCCCCTCCACCCAAGGTGAAAACATATCCAGATGTAGACTTACTAGCATCTTCGTCTGATTGGAAACCAGAATCGGTGTAACCTGTAACACCCCGCAAAATTTAAATGACAATTTTGTCCTTGGGTGTTACGCATGTGCATTTTGTACTGTTATTGATTAACACATTTTGATATGCATTTTGAATTCCGATTATTTATGCAATCCCGTATTCTCAAAATCCCATTTGAGACAACTCAAATGCAAAATCTCAATCCTTGATTTTTACGTGCTTTTACGTATTATCGATGCACGTGTCGATTTCGGGTATTCCACCGTTACGTGCAAAGTTTTTCGATGAGTTTTAATTATTTATTTTTATAAACATGTTTAAATTAATTTTTGTAAACGGAATTCAATTTTTTCTATTTTAATTAAAATAATTTTTCTACGTGCAATACACGTGTTTTTTTATGTTTGAGTACATTATCATATATGTATATTAAATATATTCTTATGTTGCATTTCGATTGATTATAAATATTTTCAAGTTAATGAAGTCAATTTTTGTATTTTGAGATTTTACGGGCGACGCACGTGTTTTGGTGCACGTGTTTTAAGCGTATTATTCTTTCAAAATAAATTTCATAAAATTGTGTGTGTTTATTTTTATTGTGCATGAAAAGTATAATTTTTAAGTTAATTTTATATATTTATTACATACATAAATAAGTTGTTTTAAAGAGATTAAATAAATAAATTATTTTGTACACAAAGTACGTGCACGTGCACACGTGCGATGTGCACACAATTTTGGGGACCAGGCTGTTTAGAGAGGAGGGAAAAATCTGAACATTTGATTTTGAAAGTGGGAGGGAAAGAAAGTTACAAGTTTAAATAATGGGGTTAGTGGTGTTCATGTGGGAGGTGGTTATCCTAACTACCCATTAGTTAATCTATAAATATATTCCCTTAGTCTCTCATTCTCTCATCTCTTCTCCTCCCTCTCTCCTGCCAATTCCGAAACCAAAAGCAACAAATCCCTCATTGCCTTTTGTTTATCCACCATACAATTCAATGTGCGCATATATATATGTGTAAACATGTGATGTATATATATAGTATGTACATATTGGAAGATGCAAATGAAGGGTTTTTTCTTTCTTGGATGCTGCCGAAATTGGAGATGGATTGAAGACCTTGCTTGGGTGTGCGGATTTCGAGGAGATTGCAAATGAAGTTTTCTTTAGGAGCTTCTAATTCTAGGAGTTCATTTGAGTACAACTTCTTCAACTCTAGGTGGGTGTTTCTTAAATGCTTTCTAATTTAGTAATAGAAATTTGCATGATAGATGATATAAAAACTAATTGTTGAAATTGAATTGGTATGATGAGATTACATGCTAGTTGTTGTAGAAATTGATTGCTAAATTCTGATTATTGTGATAGATGTGAATTGTTAGTTATGGTAATTGTTAGAATATTTGCATGCAAGGATATGTGCCATTTGGCAAGTTTTGTATGATGCATGGTTGATATAGTAATTGAAATAATGAAAATGTGTATAAAAGAATTGTTTGTTGTTAATATGGCAAAGAAGTGTGGTTCTAACTTCAAAATATCTATTTTAAGTATAGAGATTTTTACAACGTAATTTTTGATAAAAGACAATATTCTATTTGGGAAATTGATTGTATATGTTTTTATGCATTTTAAAGGATTTTTATTGAAGGATGAGAAACTGGTGAATTTGAAAACATATACGATATTATTTTTAAAAGGAATACATTCTGGAAATGATTTATATTTTTTATATGGAAGTACAAATCAATTAAAAGGTCGAAAAATATATGCAAGCTGCAATTGGTGTAATTGACAGTCGACTGTCTATTTCCACAGTCGACTGGCAAGTATAAGAATTTGTTTTTCGTCGGCGGAACGGTCAACTATCTTCTTTCACAGTCGACTGAACCGAACTGACTATTGTTTTTGATGTTTCAAAGTTTCGCAGAATAGCCGACTATCTACGTTCACAGTCGACTGCTGCTGTCCTGAATTTTGATGTTTGAGCTTTCATAGTATTAGTGGAACAGCCGACTAGTTCCTTATCAACAGTCGACTGAACCGACTGTGATGTTTCGATATTCGCAGAACAGTCGACTGATACTGTCACCAGTCGACTGAACCGAACTGGTTATTGGTTCCTTAGTTTGGATTTGATTTTGACAAATGAAAGTTAAATAAGTTTGAATACGAGATTTTATATATTTGATTGAGTTTATTTTGAAATGCACACCAGGATATGAATGATGAAATTGATAAAGGTATCGAACTGAATTGGTCTCATGTTATGAGATTATAAAAGAAATGTTTCTTTTTGAGAAAGAATTGTGAACAAAAGAAATTGGAAATGTTATTTGAGATTGATTATGAAATATTTTTGATCTCTAGAAGAGATAGTTGTTGGAATCTAGAGGCTAGGTAAGACCCTAGTGACCAACAGTTTCATTTATGATTTTGAGAGCTAACCGTTGAGGGTTGAGCGTCTCTTGAGAAGTAGCCAGGTAGGCTGTCTGTCTCTATTGTTTTGATTTAAGTCCGGTAGGGTAAGCTAGCTCTAGGTTGTGATGATTTTCTTTTAAAACAAACATTGTAGGGATGTAATGAAAGTAAGAGAAAAACATGAGTATAAGGGCCATTGGATTGGTGTTGTGAGGGTATGCACAGGCTGTCTTCACGATGCGTCGTGACATGACGTGGATACTACTCCAGAGTACCATCCTGGTAGCAACGCTTGTGGAATGTTTAGTGGCTGCAAGAGGATCGTGTGCCATGAAGGAGGCTGAATTACCGCAGAGTGCATGCTTGATGAGTCAAGACATGGTGCAGGATTCTCCTCCAGGTTTTCTGTACACGTGCTTGTAATCATAGAATATCTATGATACTTACCGAAATTACAGAGAGATACATAGTGAAGATGTAATGAAAGTGAGAGAAAAACACAAGTATGAGAACTAGAGTTTACGGTGCGGGGGTGAGCCACAGAATGCATGCTTGATGAGTCAAGACATGGCGTGGGCACTACTCTGTAATGATCGGACTTTATCCACGCTTGTGGGATGTTTGGTGACTGCAAGAGGATCGTGTGCCATGAAGGAGGCTGAATTGCCACAGAATGCATGCTTGATGAGTCAAGACATGGCGTGGGATTTCCCTCCAGGTTTTCTGTACACGAGCTTGTACTCATAGATCATCTGAGATACTTACTGTAGTTACAGTAGTAGATTAAGTCATGACGAGGGATTGAATCCTACAAGGTGAAGATCGATTAAGAGGCTTGCCCTCGGACCTATGTAGTATGGGATGCATAGAATCCGAACAAGTGTGCATTAGTGTCATGTAATATAAATAACTGTATTAAGGACTAAGTGCACCGCACAACACGACATCAACAGAATAGTCCCTTTATAACTTTGTGATCAAGTTTGTGTTTGCTAAAGTATTTAAGAATCGTTATACTGTTCCAGCATAGAGAGGATGGCCGTATATAATATTTCGTCAGTTGTAAGGAACTGACGCGCCCACAGTTTTATATGCAGGATTTGGAGTTACATGAAGATATAAAGATGATTTGATGCTGTTGATTACTTAAATGTTAAAGTTGTAACAATTGTACATTCATTATCGTTGTATTTTATTAATTCCGCTGCGTATTGATATAAAAGACTGATGTAATTATTGTTGAAATAAAAGTTTTAAATTCCTTGTAAAATTGTACGAAAGAAGTGTAAAGATCCTGTGGAAATCTCGAATTCAGCTATTTTTGGAATTCGGGGTGTTACATAACCTCTTGGTGACAATTCATAACTGCTGTATACTAACACATAATCTTTTGTAGCATTGAGATACTTCAATATGTGTTTAACAGCTAACCAATGTTCAAAGCCTGAATCTGATTGATACCTGCTGACCATGTCAACTGCGTAACAAATGTCTGGTCGTGTACAAAACATAGCATACATAAGACTTCCAACTGTTGATGCATAAGGAACTGATCTCATTTTCTCTCTTTCCTCAGCTGTTTTTGGACACTGTTCCTTGGAAAGATGTATTCCATGTCTAAAAGGTAAAAGACTTCTATTGGAATTTTGCATGCCAAAACGAACCAGTATCTTATCTATATACGCAGCTTGGGAAAGTCTAATTTTTCTTTTCTGGCGATCTCGAAAGAGCTTAATGCCAAGAATATAACTGGCTTCCCCCAAGTCCTTCATATCAAACTATTTTGATAACCAATTCTTGATCGTTGTCATGACTCCTACATCATTACTGTTGCCGCTAATTTCGGTGTGAGGGCAAACAGACAGTATTTGTGAGTTCGTGAGAAACCTGAATAGGAAACACCTAACCTGTTCCGCCGGAGCTTGACCGTTGACTCCCGACGTTCACCTGCAAGGAAGTGCGAGACACCGGGGTGGATCCCGGCGACGCACCCTCCAATGCTCAAGTCAGTAACCAGAAATGATTATGAAAGAGCGTTTAACTAGAAAAAGATTGATTACCTCTTAATGGAGATGGGTGTGGGGTATTTATAGTCGCCGTTGGGATCAGATAAGGAATGTGATCCCTGTGATCTGATAAGGCATAAAATCCTCGTAATCAGATTAGGAATGTAATCCCTTATTCCCGGTGAAAAGATAGATGTGAATCAGAGCCGTTGATTAGGATTAATCAGAAACCCTAATTCTATCTTTTCTGGACTGAGTGTGTTTCGGGTTGGGACCCGTACCCAGTTGAGGTGGATCCGTTCGTGGGTTATTGGGTCGTGAAGAAAGGCCCAGTTCCCATTTCAGACCCGTTAGTAGGTGAAATTACCGTTTTACCCCTGAGCTTTAAGATTCGTGTCCGATGTGAACGGTCCCGATTTAATCCTATTTTTAGCCATATCACGAGCCCCCCACTCCCGAAGACTGAGTTTGATCAGCCTTTGAGGAGTAGTTTTACTGTTCTAATGGCGTACGGGATTTTGTCGGTGTTCTTAAGGGAATTTGGAATCTTGCTCGGGGTGTAACAGTGTTATTATGGGCTTGTAAAATGCCCAAAAATATTTTCAGAATTTTCTGGATTTTTGGTGATTTTTCCAGATTTTTCTGAATTTTTTCTCATTTTTTTGAATTTTTTATTCATTTTCCGAATTAAATAATTAATTATCAAAAATATTAATTAATTATTCTAATTTAATAATTATTTTTTCAGAATTTAAAAATAATTTTTTCTGAATTAATAATTATTTTTAGAATTTTTAATTAATTTTTTTCGATTTTTAAATATTTTTTTTCGGATTTTTTAAATAAAAAAACAATTAAATAAATAAATAAATAATTTAAATATTACCTGGACACGTGGCAGATTTCTGGCCGTCCATCATGACCAGATGAGCACGCATCGTGAGGCAGATCACGATCTGGACACGTGGCGCGTTTCTGGCCGTTCATCATGATCAGATCTGCGCGCATCGTGAGGCAGATCACGATCGGGACACGTGGCGCGTTCCTGACCATTCATCATGATCAGATCTGCTCGCATCGTGAGGCAGATCACGATCGGGACGCATGGCGCGTTCCTGAGCGTCGATCGTGTCGCGACGCGAATTTTGAGACGATCGGACGGATCGTGTGCGTCGGCGAGTATTTTCTCCATATACGAGGGTCGGTACCCCGGCACCTCGGCTCGGCACTCGGATGGGCACTTCGGCTCGGCGATTTGGATCTGCCGAGGAGTGTAACGAAGCCACGTGGCATTGCCACGTGGCACCCTTTTTTTTTCTTTTTTTTTTCTCCTCGCGCGCACTGTTTCCTTCTCTTCTTCTTTTTCTCTTCTTCGTTTTGCTTCTTCTTCTTTTCGTCTCGTCTCCTTCCTCGACTCTACTTCTTTTCCTTCGTGTCGACTCGAGCTAGAGGACAGAGGGGGAGCTTCGATGGTGAGCTCGGCGAAGTGGGTCGGTGCTTCGGCAGTTTGACTGTGGTGGCTCGACCCAGCCGAGGTCGCACAGTTCGAGCTCGGCATTGGGCCTCGATAGCGGAGCTTGGAGGCGACGGTGTTCGCCGAGGAAGGGCTCGACGATGAGCTTCGGCTGCTCATGCGAGCTTGGCGAGGGTGAGATGCACGCTCGGAGGCAGCGGATGTGGGGCTCGGTGACGAACGGAGCTCGTGAAGGAGGACTCGGAGCTCGCTCGTGGAGAGCTCGGAACTCGCTCGTGGAGAGCTCGGAGGTCGCCTCTCCGAGGGGAGTTCGAGCGGCATTGTGAAGCTCGGCGAGGAAGTGAGTAGAGCTCGGCTGTCGAAGGAGAGAGCTTCGACGGTGAGCTCGGAGACTCGTCGAGATGGCCTCGAGCTCGATGAAGAGGGAGCTCTCGGCTCTGAGCTTCGAAGAAGAGGTTGATAGCGGCCGTGAGCGGGCTCGACGAAGCTTCGAGCTTCGATGGTGAGGTTTGGCTGCTCATGCACGCTCGGCGAGGAGAAGATGCACGCTCGGAAGCAGCGGATGTGGAGCTCGGTGTGTGGAGGATTTCGGCAAGTGGAAGATGAGTGTTGGGTCGGCGAGGAGCTCGGCATTGGCGAGCTCGGAGTTGGGTTCTTCTTCTTCCTCCGGTTCGTTTGGTCGCACGGTGGAGAAGAGAAGAGACTTCGGCTTCGTTTGCTTTTTTTTTTTTTTTTTTGAAGCCAGCATGTTGGAGAAGAAGGTGTGATGCTGACGTGGCTTGATGGGTTCGGATCCCTTAGCGGGTCGACCCCGGCCCACGTGTATTTTTTTTGTTTTTCTCTCTCCTTCCTTGTTGCTCGGCTAATGCATCTGGCTCGGCAGATCCGAGCACGGATTTTGAGGAGAATTTTTTCCCACTTTGCTGTTCGATAGGTCGGTAGCTCGGATTTGAGATCCGGGCTACGTGGCTCAATCTGAACGGTTGATCACGATCGTGGCGCGAATCACGAGACAAGAGGCACGAGTTTCGAGAAAACGTTATCTTGTCGTTTTGTGGAGACGTGGCGAGATCTGAGCCGTTCATCATGTTTTAGCACGAATTTTGAGATGATCCGACGGTGAGATGGGATCGGCCGAATTTTTCTCCATATACGAGGGTCGGTACCCCGGCACCTTGGCTCGGATCGGCACCTCGGATCGGATCGGCAGCACTTCTGAGGAGAAAGAGGAAGGGGAGGAGAGGCATTTGGGTTCTCTCCTCTGCCTTGTTCTTTCGCATAGTGGAGAAGAGGAGAAGAGGAAGGGGAGGAGAGGCAATTGGGTTCTCTCCTCTGCCTTGTTCCTCCGCACGGTGAAGAAGAGGAGAAGGGGAAGGGGAGGAGAGGCAGTTGGGTTCTCTCCTCTGCCTTGTTCTTCCGCACGGTGGAGAAGAGGAGAAGGGGAAGGGGAGGAGAGGCAATTGGGTTCTCTCCTCTGCCTTGTTCTTCCGCACAGTGGAGAAGAGGAGAAGTGTTGGGGAAGAAGGAGAAGAATGAAGGAGCTAAGAAGGGTATGGGTCGGACCGTGGGTATCGGATCCGACCCCGACCGTTAGCCTCTTTTTCTTTCTTCCTCTTCATCTGCTTGCTTTGTTCGGCGAATTCGAGCACGGATTTTGAGGCACATTTTCGCCGCTCCGCAGGTTGGTAGATTGGCAGATCCAGGCTACGCAGCTCGATTTGGATGGTTGATCACGATCGTAGCGCGAATCACGAGACAAGAGGCACGAGTTTCGAGAAAACGTTATCTTGTCGTTTTGTGGTGACGTGGCGCGATCTGATCCGTCCATCACGCTTGAGTGCGAATTTGGAGATGATCTAACGGTGAGATCGCCTCGGGACGATTTTTTGCCATATACGAGGGTCGGTACCCCGGTACCTCGGCTCGGCGCATCAGGGCTGTTTGGCCGAGGTGCTGAGTTGGCTGTTTTGAGAGGAATGTTTCTTGGGGGTTCCATCCTTCCGTGCCTAGTAGATCGGAGAAGAGGAGAAGAGGAAGGGGAGGAGAGGCATTTGGGTTCTCTCCTCTGACTTGTTCTCTCGCATAGTGGAGAAGCGTTGCTGGGAAGATCCTCGTAAGAGCCATGGGAAGACCCATTCTTTGAAGTGAGCGCAAGGAGCAATTCTAAGAGAGTTTTAGCTCCGATCTCGTCGAGAAGAGCTATTTGAGAGACAAGTTTGAGGAGGAACTCCAGGAGAAAGTTGTGCTCCGAACCTGTGGAGAAGAGCTCCGCTTTGGAAGTGAGCGGAGTGAAGAGTCTTGACTTGTAGAAGAGCCATCTGGAAGAGGAGTTTGAGGAGCAACTCTAGGAGAGAGTTTTAGCTCCGAACTCGTTGGGAAGAGCTCCGCTTTGGAGGCGAGCGGAGTGAAGAGCTCGACTTGTAGAAGAGCCATCTGGAAGAGGAGTTTGAGGAGCAACTCTAGGAGAGTTTTTAGCTCCGAACTCGTTTGAGAAGAGCTCCGCTTTGGAGGCGAGCAGAGCGGGGAGCTCGACTTGTAGAGGAGCTGACTGGAAGAGGAGTTTGAGGAGCAACTCTAGGAGAGTTTTTAGCTCCGAACTCGTTGGGAAGAGCTCCGCTTTGGCGGCAAGCGGAGTGAAGAGCTCGACTTGTAGAAGAGCCATCTGGAAGAGGAGTTTGAGGAGCAACTCTAGGAGAGTTTTTAGCTCCGAACTCGTTGGGAAGAGCTCTGCTTTGGAGGCGAGCGGAGTGAAGAGCTTGGCCTTAAGAAGAAAGAGGAAGGGGAGGAGAGGCATTCGGGTTCTCTCCCCTGCCTTGTTCTTTCGCACAGTGAAGAAGAGCAGAAGTGTTGGGTACTTTTGGCGGGAAGACTGAAGAAGGAGAAGAATGAAGGAGCTAAGAAGGGTATGGGTCGGACCGAGGGTATTGGATCCGACCCTGACCCGTTAGCCTCTTTTTCTTCTTGCTCTTCATCTGCTTAGCTGCTCGGTAGATGCA
Organism: Hemerocallis citrina; assembly: GCA_017893485.1. Classification (NCBI taxonomy): domain Eukaryota; kingdom Viridiplantae; phylum Streptophyta; class Magnoliopsida; order Asparagales; family Asphodelaceae; genus Hemerocallis; species Hemerocallis citrina. Next base: position 330,625,457 of record CM030360.1, on the reverse strand, counting down.
TCTTGTTCGGCAGATCCGAGCACGGATTTTGGGGCACATTTTCCGCCACTTTGCTTCTCGGTAGATGGGTAGCTCAGCTCGGATGGTCGTGGGGGCAGTTCGGAATGGCCATCTTCCTCCGGCCCGTTTAAGGACGAGCCGGTGAAGTAAAGTCGAGCCATAGGACCCCGACCATCGTGAGGTTAGTTTGAGGGATGCAGGAGCAGTTTCGAATGGCGAGCTACTTCTAGTCCGCTTAGGAGCGAACTTGCGAAGTAGAATCGAGCCAAGTGTTGGACTCCGATCCATTCAACGGCTGCAGGAGCAATTTCGAACGGCGATCTACTCCTAGCTCGTCTGTGGGCGAGCCGAGGAAGAAGAGTCGAGCCAAGTGTTGGACTCCGAACCATCGTGTGGTTAGCTTAAGGGATGCAGGAGCAGTTTCGAATGGCGCGCTACTTCTAGTCCGCTTAGGCGCGAACTTGCGAAGCAAAATCGAGCCAAGTGTTGGACTCCGATCCATTCAACGGCTGCAGGAGCAATTTCGAATGGCGATCTACTCCCGGCTCGCCTGTAGGCGAGCCGAGGAAGAAGTGTCGAGCCGAGTGCTGGACTCCGAACCATCGTGTGGTTAGTTTAAGGGATGCAGGAGCAGTTTCAAATGGCGAGCTACTTCTAGTCCGCTTAGGAGCGAACTTGCGAAGTAGAATCGAGCCAAGTGTTGGACTCCGATCCATTCAACAGCTGCAGGAGCAATTTCGAACGGCGATTTACTTCCGGCTCGTCTGTGGACGAGCCGAGGAAGAAGAGTCGAGCCGAGTGCTGGACTCCGAACCATCGTGTGGTTAGTTTAAGGGATGCAGGAGCAGTTTCGAATGGCGAGCTACTTCTAGTCCGCTTAGGAGCGAACTTGCGAAGTAGAATCGAGCCAAGTGTTGGACTCCGATCCATTCAACGGCTGCAGGAGCAATTTCGAACGGCGATCTACTTCCGGCTCGTCTGTGGGCGAGCCGAGGAAGAAGAGTCGAGCCGAGTGCTGGACTCCGAACCATCGTGTGGTGCTTAGCAAGTTGTGGGAGCAGCCATGTAGAAGAAGCTGGACTCCGAACTCGTTGAGAAGTGGTCCGCCTTGGAGGTGAGCGGAGCAAAGAGCTCGGCTCTGGAAGAGAGCCATTTGTGAGACAAGTTTGAGGAGCAACTCTAGAAGAGAGTTGTGAGCTCCGAACTCGTTCAGAAAAGGTCCGCCTTGGAGGCGAGCGGAGGGAAGAGCTCGGCTCTGGAAGAGAGCCATTTGTGAGATGAGTTTGAGGAGCAACTCTAGGGGAGAGCTGTAGCTCCGAACTTGTTGATAAGGGATCCGCTTCGGCGGCGAGCGAAGGGAAGAGCTCGGCTCTGGAAGAGAGCCATTTGGGAGACGAGTTTGAGGAGAAACTCTAGGAGAGAGTCGTGCGCTCCGAACTCGTTGAGAAGAGGTCCGCTTCGGAGGCGAGCGGAGTGAAGAGCTCGGCTTTGGAAGAGAGCCATTTGTGAGATGAGTTTGAGGAGCAACTCTAGGAGAGAGTTGTAAGCTCCGAACTTGTTGAGAAGAGGTCCGCTTCGGAGGCGAGCGGAGTGAAGAGCTCGACTCTGGAAGAGAGCCATTTGCGAGATGAGTTTGAGGAGCAACTCTAGGAGAGAGTTGCGCGCTCCGAACTTGTTGAGAAGAGGTCCGCTTCGGCGGCGAGCGGAGGGAAGAGCTCAGCCCTGGAAGAGAGCCATTTGCGAGATGAGTTTGAGGAGCAACTCTAGGAGAGAGTTGTGCGCTCCGAACTCGTTGATAAGTGGTCCGCTCTGAGGTGAGCAGAGTGGAGAGCTCGGCTCTAGAAGAGATCCGTTTGTGAGACGAGTGCGAGGAGGAGCTCTTGGAGAGAGTTGCGAGCTCCGAACTCGTTGAGAAGAGGTCCGCTCCGAGGTGAGTGGAGTGGAGAGCTCGGCTCTGGAAGAGAGCCGTTTGGGAGTTGAGTTTGAGGAGCAACTCTAGGAGAGAGTTGTGCGCTCCGGACTTGTTGAGAAGAGGTCCGCTTCGGCGGCGAGCGGAGGGAAGAGCTCGGCTCTGGAAGAGAGCCATTTGGGAGGCGAGTTTGCGGAGCAACTCTAGGAGAGAGTTGTGGGCTCCGAACTGTCTGAGAAGAGGTCCGCTTCGGAGGCGAGCGGAGCGAAGAGCTCGGCTCTGGGAGAGAGCCATTTGGGAGATGAGTTTGAGGAGCAACTCTAGGAGAGAGTTGCGCGCTCCGGACTTGTTGAGAAGAGGTCTGCTTCGGCGGCGAGCGGAGGGAAGAGCTCGGCTCTGGAAGAGAGCCATTTGCGAGATGAGTTTGAGGAGCAACTCTAGGAGAGAGTTGTGCGCTCCGAACTCGGTGATAAGTGGTCCGCTCCGAGATGAGCAGAGTGGAGAGCTCGGCTCTGGAAGAAAGCCGTTTGTGAGACGAGTGCGAGGAGGAGCTCTTGGAGAGAGTTGCGAGCTCCGAACTCGTTGAGAAGAGGTCCGCTCCGAGGTGAGCGGAGTGGAGAGCTCGGCTCTGGAAGAGAGCCGTTTGGGAGTTGAGTTTGAGGAGCAACTCTAGGAGAGAGTTGTGCGCTCCGGACTTGTTAAGAAGAGGTCCGCTTCGGCGGCGAGCGGAGGGAAGAGCTCGGCTCTGGAAGAGAGCCATTTGCGAGATGAGTTTGAGGAGCAACTCTAGGAGAGAGTTGTGCGCTCCGAACTCGTTGATAAGTGGTCGGCTCCGAGGTGAGCAGAGTGGAGAGCTCGGCTCTGGAAGAGAGCCGTTTGTGAGACGAGTGCGAGGAGGAGCTCATGGAGAGAGTTGCGAGCTCCGAACTCGTTGAGAAGAAGTCCGCTCCGAGGCGAGCAGAGTGGAGAGCTCAGCTCTGGAAGAGAGCCGTTTGTAAGACGAGTGCGAGGAGGAGCTCTTGGAGAGATTTGTGAGCTCCGAACTCGTTGAGAAGAGGTCCGCTCCGAGGTGAGCAGAGTGGAGAGCTCGGCTCTGGAAGAGAACCGTTTGTAAGACGAGTGCGAGGAGGAGCTCTTGGAGAGAGTTGTGAGCTCCGAACTCGTTGAGAAGAGGTCCGCTCCGAGGTGAGCAGAGTGGAGAGCTCGGCTCTGGAAGAGAGCCGTTTGTGAGACGAGTGCGAGGAGAAGCTCTTGGAGAGAGTTGCGAGCTCCGAACTCGTTGAGAAGAAGTCCGCTCCGAGGCGAGCAGAGTGGAGAGCTCGGCTCTGGAAGAGAGCCTTTTGTAAGACGAGTGCGAGGAGGAGCTCTTGGAGAGAGTTGTGAGCTCCGAACTCGTTGAGAAGAGGTCCGCTCCGAGATGAGCAGAGTGGAGAGCTCGGCTCTGGAAGAGAGCCGTTTGTGAGACGTGTGCGAGGAGGAGCTCTTGGAGAGAGTTGCGAGCTCCGAACTCGTTGAGAAGAGGTCCGCTCCGAGGTGAGCGGAGTGGAGAGCTCAGCTCTGGAAGAGAGCCGTTTGGGAGATGAGTTTGAGGAGCAACTCTAGGAGAGAGTTGTGAGCTCCGAACTCATTGAGAAGAGGTCCGCCTTAGAGGTGGGCGGAGCGAAGAGCTCGGCTCTGGAAGAGAGTTGTGAGCTCCGAACTGTCTGAGAAGAGGTCCGCTTCGGAGGCGAGCGGAGCGAAAGAGCCCGGCTCTGGGAAAGAGCTGTTTGTGAGACGAGTGTGAGGAGGAACTCTATGAGAGAGTTGTGAGCTCCGAACTCGTTGAGAAGAGGTCCGCTCCGAGGTGAGCAGAGTGGAGAGCTCGACTCTGGACGAGAGCCGTTTGTGAGACGAGTGCGAGGAGGAGCTCTTGGAGAGAGTTGCGAGCTCCGAACTCGTTGAGAAGAGGTCCGCTCCGAGGTGAGCGGAGTGGAGAGCTCGGCTCTGGAAGAGAGCCGTTTGGGAGATGAGTTTGAGGAGCAACTCTAGGAGAGAGTTGTGAGCTCCGAACTCATTGAGAAGAGGTCCGCCTTAGAGGTGAGCGGAGCGAAGAGCTCGGCTCTGGAAGAGAGCCATTTGGGGGGTGAGTTTGAGGAGCAACTCTAGGAGAGAGTTGTGAGCTCCGAACTCATTGAGAAGAAGTCCGCCTCGGGGGCGAGAGGAGCGAAGAGCTCGGCTCTGGGAGAGAGTTGTGAGCTCCGAACTGTCTGAGAAGAGGTCCGCTTCGGAGGCGAGCGGAGTGGAAGAGCCCGGCTCTGGGAAAGAGCTATTTGTGAGACAAGTGTGAGGAGGAACTCTATGAGAGAGTTGTGCTCCAACTCGTTGGATCTCGGCACGGGTGATTGGCGCCTCGTTGTTCCTAGGCTGCTGCCGACCCGCAGGGGAGCGTGGTCTTCTTCTGTGATGCTCGGGGGATTCTCTTTGCCCCCTTCGGGTAGGAGACCTTCTGTATTCTCGGTGGTGGGGAGATCGCTCATCCGGACGGTGTTGGCGGGAGGTTCCCTCTCGGGCCTGCTTTTCATCCAGACGGTGGCGAAGGTCCACCTCTTTCGGCCGATTTGGGACTTGTTGTTGGAAGTTAGAAGCTCGGCAATTATGGGAGGCCATAGAATCTGAAGAGGCATTGTGTATGGAGACGCGGTCTTGGTGGAGAGGTTGCTTCATGCGGGAGCCCCCCGCTCCGGCATTCTGTGGACCGGCAGGACCCTTGGGGGGTTGCTGATTCTGAAGAGGAGGCTGATCTTGTTGAAGAGGGTCCTCCACTTGAAGCGGGGGTTGTCTCTGCTGCGGAGCGGGTTGGACGGGGACTACCTCTTGCTGATCAGCGGGGTTGAGCCCACGGTTGGACCCTCTGGACCTGACTTTCCTCGGAGGCATGGCTGGAGAAGATCGGACCAACGGGAAGAGGGGCTGCTATTCTTTTGGTTTTCCCACAGACGACGCCAATCTGTTGCCGCTAAATTTGGTGTGGGGGCAAACAGATGAATTTGTGGATTCTTAGGGAAACTGAATAGTAAACCTGTGTACCTGTTCCTTTGAGCTTCGATCGTCGCTCCCGCCGTATACCTGCAAAAAGTTCGAGACACCGGGGTTGTTCCCGGCGACGCACCCTCCGACGCTCAAGTCAGTAATCAGGGATGATTAAGAAAGAGCGTAAAAACTGGAGAAAGATTGATTACCTCTTAATGGAGATGGATGGGGGGTATTTATAGGCATCTCAAGGAACAGATAAGGCATGTAATTCCTGTGTATACAGATAAGGAATGTGATCCCTAATTTCCAGTGAAAGGATAGATATGAATCAGGGCCGTTGATTAATATTAATCAGAAACCCTAATTCTATCCTGCTGGACCGGGTTTGTTGCGGGTTGAAACCCGCACCTAGTTGTGGTGGATCCGTTCGCGGGTTACTGGATCTGCGAATAGGAGACCCAGTACCCGCTTCAGACCTGTTTTGTAGGTAAAATTACTGTTTCACCCCCGAATCTCGGGATTCGTGCCCCATCTTGACGGCCTTGATTAAACCCCTATTTTTTAGCCATATCAATTACCAATGAGGAGAATGTCATCAACATAAAGAATTAAAAATACCACTACTTTGCCCACAATCTTTTTGTACACACGATGTTCATCTTCATTTTGATCGAAACCATAGGACTTTATCTTTTGATCAAAGCACATGTTCTAGCTCCTAGATGATTGTTTTAGTCCATAAATGGATCTATCCAACTTGCATACTTTGTAACACCTCACAAAATAAAATAATTTATTTTGCATTACTAAATAATATTATATTGGTAAAGTTGACCATTTTGACTATTTTCTTGAAATTGCAATTTTGCACGTGCAACACACGTGCAGAGTTATGAAATTTTGAATTCTTAAAATTTTATGGTTAATGATTTATTTTCCTCATTTATTTATGATGTTTTAATTTTCAGATTTATTTGAATTTATTTGACTATTTTATAAATTTCTCAATTTTACACGTGCAAATATTTTTTGGTGAAAATCTCCAATTTTAAATTTCTGGATACATTCTCCTATTTTATGTCCTAAATTTTGAAATTTTTCTGAGTAAAGAGACTATTTTTATAAATACTTCGAAAAAAAAGCTTTTATGTATAAAAAAAAGCCGTTTAGATCTCGAACAAATAATGAAAATTCGTTTTTACTGATTTTTTTGGCTTGCCATGGTCATCATTGAAAATAAAATATTTTTAAATTTTATTTAGAGTTGATTTGGTAAAGATTTAAACAAATATGATATTTTTACAAATATGAAATTTATGTTGGATTTTGTGCAAATGTTTTCTTGGAAAGTAAAAGTCAGAAATTTTAATTGAAAAATCTGATGTATTAGTAGATATTATTTATGAATTTTCTGAATTTTTACTAATATTATTTGAACTATTTGCAAATATTATAAAAGAGAGACTTTTGTGCGAAATTACCACTTGGAGTGAAAACTCCAGATTTTCGGATTTTTGGGCTGAGCATGATGCCTTGTCAACTCAGAGGTAAAGTGTTTACTTCTTGTTTTAATAAATTTGGTTTATTTTGTAAGTTTTGATAAAGAATGCTCTTTTTGCAAAATTGCCACTTAGAGGACAAAAAGTAAAATTTCATTTTTCTGGGTTTTAAAAAAAGTGCTGGCCAATTTTAGGGTGGTTGTTTTGTTTTTAAATCTCAATTAAGTTGGTTTTATCTAATTTCCAAGTATAAAGATTTATATTTGTAAAGATATATTTAAAAGATATATTTTGCAAATCTATTTAAAAACCTTAGATACCCTGATTTGCGGCCTATTAAAGGTGAGGTGCAGCCATCTCTTTGCTGCACAATAAAAAAAGATTTCTTTATTATTATTTTCTTGGAGTTTCAAAGCGATGATCTTGGTTTTCTTGCGAAAGGAGGGATTTTGTTATTTTCTTTATTATCTTCGGTTGATTCTTCAATAAGGTGAGTGATATATGTTTGTTTTCTTATTGTTCTAAGCATGTTTTATGTGATGGTTGTTATTAGAAAGCATGATTAGGGATTGTATGATGATAATATGAAGTTTTGATGAGTAGATGAAATAAAAGTTGAATCTTTTTCATGGAAACCATGCGATAGATGATTAAAACTACATATAGATGACTTGAGATTGCTAAGAACCTAATAGAAATCATGGGTGTGTTGTTTTGCATTATAATCTTGCTTATTTGTTTGCATAAGATGAGTTGTATGTTGATTATTACATAAAAAATGAACAAAACTTAACTTTACTGTGTATATAGGCATAGACTATGTTCATGATGTTTTGATGGATGAAACTTGATTATTTACAAGTTATATTTGCACATAACCATGGAAAAATTAATCTAACTAGTTGTAGATGTGTATAAGAAGTGGTAGAAGGATCTTTGAATCAAAATAAATCAAGTTTTGATTTTTAGAAAAGGGGCTTTGTCTTCGGGTATGAATGTGTGCAGGCCAAAAGTTGCTTTTGGTGCTTTTGGTGCTTTTGGTGAAATTTTGATTGAGATCTACACATATACATATTCACATTCACATCTACTTTTTATCGAAGATTTTGTGAATTTTGATGGGTTTTGATTGGATTTCAGTTTTTTTGATTCTGAGATGAGTTTAAACATTTTATTACTCTTATTTGGTGAATTTTAATGCTAAACTGATGCTTACACTCTTATATATATATATATATATATATATATATATATATATATATATATATATATATATATATATATATATATATATAAGTTGGCTGTTTTGAAGATTTTGTGGAAAATTTCTCTTATGTGATCTTGATGTGTTTTTTATTTGTTTTATAAACTCATATACGTTGTACAAGTCATACTTTAGCATCTCAGGAAGTTTTATTTTGATTTTACAAAGATTTATCGACATATCAGTCGAAACATGCACACATTTCATGCTGGCTGTTTAATAGCCAGTGGTCGCTGTGTTATTTTTTTTAGAATTTCGAAAAGGGGCAGTCGATTGCCCTGTTTTTGAACTATTTGGGCAGTCGACTGCACCTGTTGTTTTGAGTCGTTTTGTTGAGTTTTTCTTCGTGTCTTTAAACGGTTATTTTCTCGATATTATGGATTATTGATCTACTGTTTTAGATGATGTTTTACAATAGATTTCAGTATTTTACAGAAATTTATATTTTGTTTATAATGGAATTTAAATTACATTCTTATGACTTTATAAAGAGAGAGATGATGTTTTACTATAGATTTCAGTATTTTACATAAAGTTATATTTTGTTTATAATGGAATTTAAATTACATTCCTATGACTTTATAAAAAGAGATATTCGTAGTTTTCGAAGGAATTGATGTTTTGTGATATTCTACAACTTCAAAATATGGTTTTCTGTTATTTAATGAATTTAATATTTTATTTGAATTCTGGTATTTTATAAGTACATTATATAGATTTGGATTTTTGTTGATTTAAGACGTTTTCTTCATATAATCATTTTGAAGATAGATTTTTGAGTTTTATTGAAAGTTTTGGTATTGATGGTTGAGTTATGAGTCTTTAGAGATTGAATGGGGCCCTAACTACCAGCGGTTGAGATTTTGGTTGTTGTTCAGTTGATTTAAGCCCGGTAAGGTACACCAACTCTAAGAGATTCTCAATCTATTAAATAACTAATTAACTTAACAAGATAAGGACAAGTACTATATGGTGATATGAAGAAATGAGAGTAAACGTGGGTTATGGAATCCAGAATGATCCAAGGAGTGAGATATTCCCCAGTATTCCGGGACGATGGACATAAGGGCCACAGAGTGATCCGCGGAGTGGGATTGATATCCAGTATTCCGAGGACGAGAGCGACTCTCATGGAATGTTTGTGCAATGAGGGCTCCAGGATGACCTGCAGAGTGAGACAATAGTTTTCCGGGACGATGGACGTAAGGGCTATAGAATGATGCGGAGTGGGATTAGCCTCCAGTATTCTAAGGGCGAGAACAGATACTTGCAGAATGTCTAAATTTTGTAGTAGTCATCGTAGTAGGATTAGTTGCATAACGGGGGATTAAACCCTATCAAGTGGAGAACGATAAGGGCTTGCACCGGACCTATGCAGAGTGGGATGCATAGAATCTGACAAGTGTGCATTAGAGAGTCAGCATATAGCATTGTGTTTTTCTTCACTTGGTTTTATGCATGATTGTTTTCTGTTTTCCTATACTTGACACTTAGTCTAGTTTCACTCGATGTTTTCATATTTTATTTATTGTTATTTCCTATTCCATTCGTTACTACTGTTGATACATGTTGTTTATGACTCTATACCTTTTGATACATGTTGCTTTTCCTTTTATGTCACTAACACCGTTATGGCTGATCCTTATAGTTTTGGGGGTTAGGGTTATCTCTAGCCTCATGTTTTACAGATAGGTACCTATAGTTTGAAATTTGGATGCATGTGGTAGAATGATAATATGGCTTAGACAAATTGTAAAGAATGTGTTGTAAAGGAAAGAAAATGTAATTCAATGTGTTCTATTTTTCGTTGTGCTTTGTAAACAATTGATGTAATAAAAAATTTTAAATTTTCCTGTATTTGGGTGCTATATTTATGATTACATTGAAGTTGATTTTGGAATTGTGCCACTTATTTCTGAGATATTAAATTGGAAATTCGGGGCACTACATACTTTATCCTCTTAGCCCTTAACTATGAAATCATCTGGTTGAGACATGTAAATCTCTTCTTCAAGACGCCCATTTAAGAATGCGGTCTTAACATCCATTTGCCAAATTTCATAATCAAAATGAGCTGCAATGGATAAGAGAGTTCGAATAGATTTCAACATAGCCACTGGCGAAAAGGTTTCTTCATAATCAATGCCTTCTTTTTTATTAAAACCCTTCGCCACTAATCGTGCCTTGGAGGTTTCAACCTTCCCTTCTACTCCTCTCTTTCTCTTGTATACCCACTTGCATCCAATAGGTTTAATATTTGTAGGTGGTTCTACAAGATTCCAGACTTTGTTAGAGTACATAGACTCCATTTCTGATTTCATGGCCTTTTGCCAAGATTCTGAGTCAACATCTTTAAGTGCCTCTTTGTAGTGTCTGGGATCTGAGTCATGCTCATCAGGGATGGGCCCGGAGGCTTCCCCCAAAAGCATGTATCTGCCAGGTAGCCTGGTTTCTCTCCTACTGCGACGAAGTACCGGTGCAATATTAGAATTTTCTGCGGTAACTAAAGTAGTATCAGGTAAATTTGCATCTATACTATCAGGACTTGGTGTCGGATTATCTGACAACTCATGCAAAATCAAGTCACTTCATGAAATATAATTCATCACATAGTTTTCCTCTAGATAAATAACATGTGTTTAAACAAATACTTTCTGTTCACTAGGACTATAGAACATGCCTCCTCGAGTTCCTTTTGGATACCCAATGAACAGACAAGCTTCTGATCTTGTTTCCAACTTATCTGGTGGTTGCTTCTGCGCATATGTAGTACAACCCCATATACGCAAATGTTGTATACTTGGTTGTCTCCCACTCCATAACTAAGTAGGTGTGCTATCAACAGTCTTAGATGGAACCAAATTCAAAAGATAAACTGCTGTAAGTAGGGCATGTCCCCAAAAAGATATAGGCAATGTAGCGTAACTCATCATAGATCTAACCATATCAAGTAAAGTCATATTCCTCCTCTCAGCCACACCATTCTGTTGGGGACAGTTAGGTGCAGATAACTGTGGTAGAATCCTGCACTGAGTAAGATAATCCCGAAACTCACTAGAGAGGTACTATCCTCCTCGATCCGATCGAAGAATCTTCGTGTTTACCTAGTTGCTTTTCACTTTCTGTCTTAAAATCCTTTAATTTCTCAAAAGTTTTAGACTTGTGACGCATTAGGTATATATAACCATATCTTGAGTAATCATCTGTGAAAGTCACAAAATACTCATAGCCTCCCATTGCACTAGTGCTCATAGGTCCGCATACATCTGTGTGTACCAATTCTAAAGGTTCTCTGGCTATATTTTCTTTTCCAGAATATGGTCTTCTAGTCATTTCCCTTGCAAACAAGATTCAAAAACTGGCATAGGCTTCTCTGCCAAGGGACCCAAAGATTCACTTTTCACCAATTTGTCAATCCTATCAGGGTTAATATGTCCTAGACATAAGTGCCAGAAGCCTTAGAATTACTAAAAGGTGTTTTTCTTTTGTTTGATATAGTACTAGATAAGGCATTAGTTTCATTAATAGGCAGTTTGGAAGAAATAGTATGAAGCAAATATAATTCATCATTTATTATACCAGAACAAATAAACTTGTCATTCTTATGAACTATAGCTTTGTCCTCAAATAAAGTAGAATATACATATTTCCATAAGGATTTAACTGAAATTAAATTTCTCCTCATATCTGGAACATAAAGAACATTATTCAAAACTAAAGATCTTCAATCACTAAATTGTAAATCAATTGATCCTACTGCTACAGCTTTAACTCGATATTGCGATCCTAGATAAATATCAACTTCGCCATCACTTAGTTTCCTTGTAGTCTTGAAACTCTGCATGGAATTATAAACATGGTCAGTGGCTCCTGAGTTAAAACACCAAGTGCCTATAGACTTCTCCACAAAACTTATTTTAACAACTAGTGATTTAGGCATACTTGAGTTGGCATTTTTCTTTGCCAGATACTTCACGCAATTACCTTTCCAATGCCCTTTGATACCGCAGTGGAAAATTTTTTTTGTTGGTTTATTCTCCTGATATACAAGCTTTGTTGGTTTTCCAGAACCAGATTTACCATTAAAATTTTTGCCTTGCTTCTTCTTTCCTATCTTACCTTTTGGTTTGATAGAAGAAGTTTCACCATTGAAAACACTACTTTTTGGTTAACGATACCTTCAACCGCAATCAACTCATTCATCTGTTCGGAAAGGGACAGATTCATTTTGCTCATATTGTAGTTGAGCGTGAACTGATTGAATAAGTGTGGTAGCGTCTGAAGGTTCTTATCAACTTGGGTTTTCTTATTGATTACTGCACCAAGAATCTGAAGTTCATTAAGGAACCCCATCATTTTCAAGAAATGCTCACGAACAGGAGTACCCTCAGTCATCTCAGCATTCATTATTGCTTTCAACGCAACTTGCCTTGTGGCTCACGATTGACTGGCAAACATCTCTTTTAAGCTTGTTATCATATCTAAAGCATGTGGCATTTCATTGTATTGGTGTTGAAGCACATTTTACATGGACGCCAAAATGTAACATTTAGCCATGTCATCAGTCTTAACCCATGCTTCATGATAATCAAAATCTTCCTGGGAAGTTTCATCCGTGGGCTCATTAGGTTTCTTTTCTAAAGTACAAATTTGTAATTCTGAGAGGTAAGGATAGTGTCAAGATTGCGTTTCCAATCAACATAATTAGGTCCTTCTAACTTATTGTCTTTAAGAATCATAAAGAGTGGGTTCATGCCGGAAGACATCTAAAATAATTTTAAAAATAATATAAGAACTAGAGCAAAAATGGTTTAAACAAACTTCTTAAATTCTCATCATAATCAATATGGGTTTCCTCAAACCATAAACTTATAGAGAAAAATCGGATGACTAGTCCTATGGTTACAAATTTCGTTGGAAAAATTTGCTCCCACTAACTAGCGGGAAACCAATTAATTTTCTTAGACTTGATATGTCAAATTAACATCCAATTTCTTTGGCCTCCAATACTTAACGATAAACATCCGTTAGGGAGTTTACCATTATTTATTGGTCGAGTGTGCACAATTATCAAGAATCTAAAATTGATTGCATAAATTAAGTCCTCGATGGGAGGATCCCTTTTCATGCTACCAATTCATATTCTAACTTAAAGAAATTCACACTTATAGTCCATGTTAAGTACCCCGCGTTAGGGAGCTTCACAAAGAAAGACAAGGTACCACTTCAATACTATTGTGAATAGATAATGGAAGGTCTTGGGTTTCATTAAGAACCCTCTCCCACTCGATATTTTTATATGAGAAAATTAAAGGACATATCTGTTTTAGCTCAATTAAACATTCAAGGCAATTTAAAACAGAAATAGCAACAAAAATAAATGCATTCATCCTCCAACCAAACACATGGCCAGAACAATATTTAGATGTATCCCTGCAATAGAGAACCTAGAGATCTAGTCTTCATGTCCTCCTTCTTTGCTTTGTCTTTGCTCCATCGATATTTACAAAATTTAAACTACCTCAACATAAGGAGGCTTACATTAAATTACAATAAAACTACCTCAACATAAGGAGGTTTACATCAATGAATAACAAAACTACCTCAACATAAGGAGGTTTACATCAATGAATAACAAAACTACCTCAATATAAGGAAGTTTACATCAATGAAAAACAAAATAATGCATAACATGTTCTGGCCATGGGGGGATTCTCACAAACATACACATATATCCACAGGCAGTATAATAATGCAAGGCAGCTGTAACTCTCGTTTCCATTTTCCCCCTTTTATTATTGATCCCCGTTGTAATCTCCATTGTAATCCTATAACATTTCATTTTGTCTCATTATTGAATCGAATAATGTCAATTCTAATATTATTCATGTTTATCCTTAATCTCTGTTGATTGTTTGAATCTTACTCCCTCTTTTCTAATCAAAAATTTAATTTCATAAAGATTGTCTTTTAACTTGTTTGGTTGTGGATTGTTCTTCTATTTGACTCATATTGTGCCCAAACCCTATAACCCACCTCCTATTGGATCTTGTACCCAAACCCACTAACCCAAAACTACTCCATATCCCCACTAACAGTCAAATCCCCAAAAATCTCTCCTAATCATCACTACATCCTGTAACCCCCCTCCCCCCCCCCCTAAAAAAAATAAAAATAAAAATTGAATCCCTAATTTTCAGCCCCATAATCTCTCCCTGTATCTCTCTCTTCTTTAAACAGCCAACCCTTCACCTTCTCCCAGAACCCCCCTGCCGTGCAAACCCTAATCCCGATCTTGTGCATACCGTAACCCCCGCACTGTTCATCCCCTCCCACTATCTCTCCTTTGCTGTTTCCCCATTAACCCATCGCCGAGCCCTTAGCCCGTCGCTCTCCCATCCTCCGACCACCACCATCGTCACCGCCTTTACCTCTCCCCGTCGTCTTCAACTCTGCTCGAACCCAACTCCACCGCAACCCCCATCATCTACACCCATCGCCATTGCCGAACTCGAAGCTCGAGTTCCCGTCGTCTTATCACACTCATCCTCCATCGCCGCCGTCCCGCCTCGTCGACCCTCTCCGTTCCCCCCAGCCACCGAAGGTCCCTTATCGCCTCCTTCTCGTCGTCCAGAGCCCCGCACATCCCCTCACCGTCTCCTCCTATGTTTTGTCGAAGAAACAGAGCACTGTTTCCCCTAGACATCGATCGTCGCCGCATCGCTTCCTGACCGCCAGTGCCTCGACGTCGCCACCCTTGCCATCGCCGCTAGCATCGCGAGTTCCTAGTCACCGCTGTCAAAGTCGTCGTCCGCTTTCCTGTGCTCTCTTTCTCTCTCTGTCTAAGTGAAGAAGGAGACAAAGCGTGAGTGGGTGGTTTGGCTGTTTGGTGTTTGGGAGAGGGGATTGGGCAGTTGCTGTTTGCTGTTTGCCGTTTTGTGTGGGGAGATTTGGAGTTTGGTGTTTGCTGTTTTGGAAGAGTATGGGATCCGATCTGTTGGTGTCTCGTTCTTTTGGTACTTTGCACGTGGCTTGCACATGTTTTGGATCGTCGCCCGGGATCCTAATCCCGTAATTCCCTATATCTGTAACCCCTATTTTCCATTTTGTGTATATTGAGTGTATTTTCTTTTTTCCATGTATTTGATTCAGCTTGTATATCTTTTTGGACCGTATTTGGATCTCCTTTTTCAATCTATCTTTATCTATTTTGATTTGTCATCTTTTTATTTGGGTTCTTGATTCATTGTCTCTTGTGTCGTCTCTGTTTGATTGGGTCATTCTTTTGATTTCCATTGATTAATTCCTTATCTGAGTATTTTATTTTATTTTATTCCTACTTCATTCTTGTTTCACCCTAATCTATCAAATTTTAATCTATTGATCAACCCATTTCCCTAAATACCCAAACCCGCTGATTAAACCCACCAGCCTACTGTGTAATTTCTCTAAACCCAAATATAAACCAAAACCCTATAACTAAACCCATACCCATGTGCACTGCTCTCCTTAACCCGACCCTCTACCCCTTGTACTGTGCCACTCCCCCTCACCCTCTAAACCCTAATATTTTTCTTTCACAACCCTATATATACTCGAACCCATGCACTCCCTGTAGCCGCCTCCATCCTTCAACCCACCAGCTCCCGTCCTCCTAGCCACTGCACCCTCTCCCGTCAATCTCTCTCTTGCCTGTACTCAATCTCCCGGCTCACTATCTCTCCCGATAGGCATCCCTGCCATCTTGGCAGCGCCATGCCGAGCCTGGGCATCGTCTCCCTGCTGCACCGCACATAACAGCATCGCGACCCAGCTTCGCTATGCGCACTCCTCCGCTTGCAGCCCCCGGCGACTACAGCAGCAGCCACTAGACCCCCGTGCACTTCCCTTTCCTTCCCCCCTCTGTCGCGACGTCGTTGGCCAGAGCTGGAAACCCCCAACTGCCCCCTTGTGTGTGCGTGTGTGGGTTGGTCGTTGTTGGTTGTTCGTTGTTCATGGGATCGTGAGAGTGAGTCCGTAATCATGTACTCATTGTTGGGTTCTTGTTTTGCTCGTAGTTCGTGGGTTTTTTCTTGCTTTTGGAGTTCGTGTGTTCGTTTGAGTTCGTTGCCGAGAATCCGTTTTCGTTATTCTTGCTTGGAGTCGTTTTCGTCGTCGATTAAGGCAAGTAACTTTTATTCTTTTCTTTGTGTAATACAAGTACCAAATACCGCTTGTAGTGTAGTTGGGTTCTAGAAATAATTTGTGTATGAATTCCCTTGTTGATATTGTCTCTATAGTGATAATTCGACCATAGTTGCCTTACGACATACATGACATGAAATAACCTAGGATTGACCACTTCTTGTTGTATATATGCTTGTTGTTCATATGATATCATGTGCTCGTTCGTGTTATTCGTGGTAGACTTGTTGTGAACTTGTGAAATACTTTATACCATGTTGTTTGAAAATCTAGTACATTATATTTCGTGTTTGGTTATGTTATGGATGAGTTCTATGTGAACTAGTGGATTTTGTTCATATGCGATATTTTCAGTTTTGCTGGCTTTTCCGTTTTGATCAGTATTTTATACCCTATTAAGATCAGTATTTGGAAATACCTTGTGAACATGATTTGTAGAGAATTCTATCTATTTTCTATCCCTTTTGATGGATCCCAGTTTTGATTTACGGTTTGCGAGTTATGTCTATTTTAGTACAGTGGTGTCAAAAGGTTTTCAGATTTTGTTTCTATGAATTTTGTGGAGTAATCTATTTTTATCATGATGTCAAAAGTATTATTCTGATCCAATATTTTTCACTGTACAACTATACTTGATTGGGAATAATCCTGAATTTTTGTGGATTTATTTGATGAGTTTTACAAGCCGTTCTATGTTTCCAAACGATTACTATACTAGCAGATTTTTCATACTGCTCAGTAAAGAACCTGATTTTCGACCTATTTCTACTTGCTTTTTGCAAAATCTTTCTGAATATGAAAGTTAGCCTACTGTATCTATTTTATCACCCTTTTAGCGGATTTGGATTTCAATTTATGGTTTGTGAGATATTGCTATTTTCGTACCACAGTGTTTGTGATTTCAAATTTACAAAACTACTGCATCCTGATGTTTTCTGATTTTACTTGACTACTCTATTTATATTGAAAAATTATGAAACATGTTTCTATGTTACTATACATATAGGTGAATACCCCTGATTTTTCGTGGATTTATTTAATGAGTTCATGATGTTTTCCTGTTCTTGAATACAATCTTCTGATTTCTGGCTGAACGCATTTTCTGGTTTCAATTCAATTTTGGATTATGTTTTTGTGAAATACTATATGACTTATATATATTCGCTGGAATCGGCAGGGAGCCTATTTTCTAGATTCTTTGATAGATTCAGATTTGCATATTTGTATCAACGGGAATCCCTGTTTTAGTGAAGTACTATCTTGCTGTCCTGAACTAGAATTCTCGTTGTCCCACTCCTTGATGTGTTGTCTTTCACATATACATGCTTATCTTGCAACCTGAACTTGTTACTTGATCATGGAATGTTATTCTTGCTATGTTTTGCACACATACATGTCTGTTTGATAATAATAATAAATAACTAAGGCGGGGTTTAAGTAAAAGATCTAATAGTGGATAATACAGAAACGTGTACTCAGAAGGGGATCCACAGATCCTACGTGATTACTTGATACATGATACTTGACACGTGATTACTTGATGCTTTTACGCAAGACACGTGATTACTTGCCACTTGCACAACTTGACACGTGATATATGATACATGATACTTGGAGCTTGGAGCTCAATTACTTGATATTTGTCCCTGAGTACACTGCCCTCTATGGTCCACTATGAAATCTAAAGAGAAACTGTTTAATGTAGCAACCATGTAGTAAAAACCGGAATGTATGAAGTTCTACCTAGATAGTAATAACTACAAGACTTGATACATGACACATGAACATGATACATGATACATGCCTACTTGATACTTGATTATGTGATACATGATACTTGATACACGACACTTGCTACTTGTTTACATGATACTTGATACTTTTTACTTTTTTACATGATACTTGCTTCACTTGACACTTGCTACATGTTGCTTGCACTTGTTCATCTTACCATGCTAGTATTCTATATTGTTATCATGCATATTTCATGTTATTAGTTAGTTTTTTTTGTACTTGTATCATGCACTACAAGCGGCCCGTAACTTGCATTGATGGGAGTTTATTTTCTTTTTCCTATTCTTGCAATTTATTTAATTGTAGACCAGGATGATCAGCTTCCAGATAGAGTTGGCGATATGAGATATTAGTGCTGGATTTTGCTATTATTATATTCTTGTTGCTTGTTTTGAACAATTGTATTTTGTACTTAAATTTTTTTTTATTTGTGCCATGTGACCAAGAATATTGACTTATTCATATCTGGATTATTTGAGATTAATGTATTTTATTTTAAGTATTCTTGTTGGTATTTTGATTCATATGTGCATGCTTGGTTGATTCTTTTGCTTCCGACTCTGATTATTCTTGTGAGATGTTGTAAAGATTTCGAACAGCTTATAGATGATGAAAATCATTCGCTAGGCTTTTTTTGCGTATCTGTGTTCCGTGTTCTCTTTTGGGAAGCGGGGCATGAAAATATCGGAACTAATCGTCATCTAAAGGCAAGTCATCTCTCTCGAATTGTATTGTATCATATTTGAGACTGTTTATTGAATCCTGCAAGTAGATTCCTATTTATTATCGTATATTTTTATTGTTATCTATCGTTGGGATGTTATGGATTTATACGAGCGAATCCAAGTAGTAGTCTTGACTTCTTGCCATCTTTGTCTCCAATGTATAGGGATCTTACATGCATACATATAGTTAGTTATTGAATATAGGAATATGAATTATTATTGTATTTCATGTCATGACTTCTCACAATAATTGTAGACTGCATACTAGTATTGATGGCTTATATGATTGATGTTAGTGTATTAGTTGATTGTGATTAGTAAGATTATGGACATTATACATCTTAATATCATGCTCACATAAATGTAACTTGCTGTGATTTATGTTTTCGACCCCTAACTCATCGTTCATAACATTCTAGTCATTTTATGCATGAAAAATATATTGAGACCCTGAAATTTACTACCAACCTGAACATTACCATGCTGTTTCGACCTAGATAATGTCACCAAAATTAATAACTTCAAATGTAGCCGCAGATGTCTAGTTTACTATCCCTTTGACGGAATTGAATTCTGAGTTATGGTTTGTAAGATATCGCAGATTTACTGCTGCTGGTTCGTACAATTCCCGATTCTAAAAACTGCTGCCACACTGATTCACAATTAATTTAACCATGCTACTTGTAAGAAAATGACTTAAAATTTTGCATGCTGATACTAGACACACTATAGAACATTCCCTAATTTTCCTGGAATTAATTAATGTTGTTTCAGTCTTGTTTCATATGTATAAACACAATTTTACAAATTCTGGTTGAACACAAATCCTGTGTAGTTTACTGTTTTGACACCTGATGCCACAACTTTTATGTACCTTATTTATATGCGTTGGAACCGGGTAGGAGTCTAGTTTTTAGAGTTTCTGACGGATCCAAATTTATTATCCTGTAGCAACGGAAATTCTGATTTTGGTAAACCAACCTACTGTGTCCAGAATTGGGTTTCCATGTTTAATAATATATAATTGAATCTATAATGTTGAATTTAGTGTATTTAATTTTATAGAGTACATTTCGTGATCTTAGGGTCGTGTTGTCATCTTTCTAGTGTCCCTTATTAATCGCATTATCGTATGTTAATTAAGTAAAGAATGTTAATCAAGTCGGTGTTAAATGTTGACCATAGTAGTAGACAATATAGGTAAGTGTACTCGGAAGGGTGTTTCCCATGTTTTTAAAGTTAAATGGAACAAGTGCCACTTAAAACTAAATGTCACGTCAGGAATTGACTGGGGCCACCTCTACAATCCATTACATGGAACTAAGTGTCACGTAGACTAAGTGTCACGTCAGGAATTGATGGGGGCCACCTTTAGAACCTACGGGGGCCACCTCTAGAACTCATTAAATGATTACATGATTCATGAATGTGTTTATCGGTCTTCCTGTTACCAATTAAATAGAACTAAGTGCCATGTCAGGGGCTGACGGGGGCCATCTCTAGAACCTATGGGAGCCACCTCTAGAACCCATTACCTGATTACAGGATATGTTATAATGATACCTAAGTACACCGTCCTATAAAATCTACCATTAAGTCTAAACGTAACTTGTTTGCATGTAGCGATCATGCGGTAAATAAATGGGATGCATGAAGTGCTACATTAGTTAGGATTGATAAAAAACTTATAGACATAAATAAACACTGAACATTGACACTAATACTGAATACTGGTTATTAAACATTGATTCCTGATTTCTGAATTATTGATTATCAACTTTTGATTTTGCTACCGTTTATCATTTATTGACTCCGACATTGTTCCAATTTCTGTTCATGTTATATAGTACTTTATTTCCTATTTTACTACTTCCTACTACTTGTCGCCCGAAGCTTGCTCTAACGGGTTCTCTTCATCTTTCTTTTGAGTTATGTTATAGAGGTACAGTGTTAGGTAACTGAAAGGAACTCGTCGAACTGTTACTGCATTGCATATTCTCGAACTATTTGGTAAGTCTTGTATCCCAGATTTGGTTATTGGATTTTATTCTCGTTTATGTGATTATGTTTTCTGGGTGGTTGTGATTATTTCTTTTCTGAATTAAGATGGGTACATCTTATTAATGATGTTAAATCATTCGTTGGGCCTTCGTCATGGGCTCGTATTCCCATATTTTGGGAAGCAGAGCGTGACAGCAGTAGAAAACAAAAATTATACAATTCTGTAATTATGACTGTTTCTACCAATATCATCTAAGATCTCAAATTATCAAGTTAATACCAATAAGTAAAAAAAAATCTAACAATCATAAATAATTATTAGATTTAAACTTATATAAAAAAATGAGATCTAGATTATTGGTAAATTATCAAGTCATATTCAACTGAATATGAAAAAGAGATCTAAACTTATATTTAAATTGAATACTTCACTGTTCATCAGTTTCGTATCTAAACTTCATTGTCCACTGTTCATCAGTCTAGAATCTTCAAAGTTTCATTAGTTTCATAATTATACAGCCATTATAATACCCTAATGTTGGTACTTATAGATCTAGGATCAAGATAAACCCATACCATAGAACACCCAACACAAACTTGAACAGAAATACATGACAAACCCAAAATTTTACTAGTGATCTCTAACACATGGCCAAAAATAAAATTCTGATTTGGATGTGCCGATCTCACGAAGTGCTGATCTAATATTATATATATATATATATATATATATATATATATATATATATATATATATATATATATATATATATATATATATTGGGTCTGGAGTAAGGTCGCTAGACCCCCCCCCCCCCTTCTCTTCCAAAACTTGATCATCTCTTCCAAAAACAGGAAGTGTCAATCTCTCTCTCTCTCTTTTTAAAAAAACTAATAATAATCAATATGATGATTGATTAAAATTAGATCATAGTGGCTCTGATACCACTGTTGGGATTTGTTCTACCCTATTTCCAAGATCACAATGATCTAATATTTAATCTAATCTCAAATAAAATAATAAGAATAGAAATCAATAAGGTTTACCTTCAAGTTTTGATTTCTTGTTTCTTCTCCTTCAATTCTAACTCTAGTTCTTCCTCTCATTTTCTTCTATATTCTGGTGGGAGGCACAAGAGAGACGGCTAGGTTTTACCCTTGCTCTCATATTTATAGAGGAGATGAAAGCCTAGGGTTAGGAACTTTAGGAAATCCTAGTTGGGATAAAATTACAATACTGTCCACTATGTATTTGTATTTTTCTTCCCAACTAAAATCTAAATTATTATTAGATCTATGTCACAATATAGTTCTATAAGACACCCCTCCTTTATCGATATTTACAAACGCACCCTTGGAATTCGTGATACCACCTCCATGGGTCAATTTGTAACTTAAATTTTGTTTTCACATTTAACCTTTCATACAATCTGATAATGTCTCTAAAATTTAATATTTACAAAAAAATAAAAATTTGTATATAATAAAATATTTTTTCTTTAAAATATACCCATGAGATTTTACTGTCATATTATAACCATCGTTAAATGAACAAGGGAATATCTTCTCTTTTAGAGATAGGATTCCGTATTACAAATACATGTTCTCATAATTCTAATAAGACACATCCAATGCATCGAGGTATTGTTCTAGAAGGTCTAACTCTTTGATTTATCAAAATACGCGATATTAAAAAATGAGTTCACTATATGCTCAGGATTTAGAGGTCATATTTATATTGCCTTTAACGATAACATTGTCTTGTGGTTATTTACAAGTGTAATCATTCTTTGTTCCATCAATTCATACTAAACGAACTAGCACAACAAGTTCGAATCAACTCTCTCACTTGTTGTACTACAGTCTCCCAAAAGATTGTCCAGTTCTATTATAGACTGTGAATATGTTTTTTGTGCATAGACATAATTACTATGCAACATGGACCTTATTGATGCACAATATCAATATTTGTGAATAAACCAAAAATTGTTCTATTAACAAAATGACAAATAAATAAATTTATTTCTGTCTAATCATATAACCCTACATGAATCTGATTACCTTTGTGTTCTGTGTCGATCATCATCGATCGTTCAAGTTTATAAACAAAAGACATACTTCCTTAATTTCTCTACTTCTTCTAACTGTATTAATTTCTGCTATGATCAATAACATTTTATTTATGTTCACAATGAATGACTTTATTGTACACAATTTATATCAAAGGTTTGACAATAACGATTGTTTTAGGATTTCGACAAAACAATTTATTTAATCAACTGTGTCTTTTCTTTCTCCTGCGTCAAAATCACAGCATTTTTGAAATATAATTTTTGTTGCAGTTGCTTTACAAGGGAACACAGAGTTTGAAAGAGTGAGATTATGACTCTCCTTACCTGTAAATTAATAATCATGCTTAGAGGCAACAACATTCCTTTCAAAAGTGTCCAGCTTACACCTCAAAGTACAAAATTATGAATAACTTGTTCATAAATGGAAAAGCACATAAAGGTTACGGTGCTTTTCCATTCAATGCAAATAAAATAAAATAAAATAAAAATTGTTGCTTTTAGAAATAGGAGTACTAAAATGTTTTCAATTGGAGCATTTGCTTGTATACATATATTTCAGTTGAATCAGAAAAAAATGGTCTACTTCCATGAAAGTAGAATGACAACTTTCAGAAATTGCCTGTGTATTTTTGACGTTACTAGTTTGGCTGATGAGGCATGGGGCATGATATAAGATTTCTGTATTCAGAAGCAAACTGAATCATTTTCTTCCTTGGTATATAAAGGCAGAAATTTGGGAGCAACATTCTCAGTGGTGTGAATGATTTACTGCAGGCAATAGAGAAAAAGAAAACATTCTCGATATTGCATTATTTCCTTTTACGTTTGGATCATCACTAACTGCAAATGCAGTCCTCATCAGATACAATGAATTATTGAAGACAAGTCTCTGTAGAAATTCCACTTGGGTTCTTAATACTTTCTTGTATTTGTGTCAATAGAGTCATAGTAATTGTTAGTTTCTTGTCAACTTCCATCGCCATCTACAATTGTGATAGTTCGATTCTTTGTTGATAGTTTTGAACCTCTTTTCTGGCTTTCAAATGTGGTCCAAGCAACCTCCTCTCTTTGTTGACGACGGGAAGTGAGTATCTCCTAAGCAAGTATCAATACATCACGCACTCTCCCAGTGGTTATGTTTGTTGTTGCAAGTTAAAAGGGCGTCTGTTTGAACGTTAGATGGTGGGGAAAGTAATGCTTAATTAGAATGCTTAACCCACCCCTCAACAGGAGAGACGAGGCTTGGTTGGTTCCGCGAGTTAGATAGATTTCCCAAGTTTCTTTTACGACAATTCATGAACACCTGCTAGGTTGCACATCAACACAACTTAGTTGTCTTTATTGTGTGGATAAGAATCTATCCACTTTGAAAGAAAAGAGGAGGACCGCTCATAATAAAGTTGTTAATAACATTATTCACAATTACAATAAATCCTAAGTAAATAGGTATTTGTTGCTGCTAATTTTGGTGCGGGAGCAATTAGAGTATGAATTCTTTTATAGAGAGATAAAGCACTGATCTAGACCGTCGATCAAGATCTGAATGACCGTAAACGGCTGGTTCTTGAGCTGGATGGATGAGACTGCTGAACAGCTGGAATCACCTGGATCCGCACAACTGAAAACGTCCGAAAACCTGATAAAAGTCTCATACCGGAAGTAGCTCCGGCGTAAGACCCTCTGATGCTTAAGTCAACAACACAAAATAAAGATTATGATTTTTTAGTGGGGAGATAATGATTACCTCTTGCTGAATGAGGGGAGAGGGTATATATAGGCTAGGAATCAATTATAAAAGATAAACTTGAAAATGTATCTGTTAAGATTCGGTTCATATTTATAAGGATTTTTATTTATTTATTGTTATTATTTTGATAAAAGATGGCATCGTCATCACTTCATTAACAAACCATTAACGTAACATAGTAGTCCAAATTACAACAATCACAAAAGCACCAAATCCGAACCTACATGGCTCGGATACAAAACATCCAATAATCTAAAACAAGAGAAGATACATAAAGATCTTTAGCTGAAGCTGAAGTCTTGTACAACAATTTATGGTCCATCTCCTAAGTCCTCTCTCTGACCGCCTGCTCCTCCTCCAACCGGATCCTTTTCCTTGTTCCCGCCTGACCTGCCTAGGCATGAATTGTTGCGAAGATGTTATGCATAAAGACAGGAAATTTACTATTGCAATTACGAAATTGAAAGTTATTCCGGTCTAGCCACAAGCCCTAAATAGTCGTAGATACCGACAAGTCCCACGCCTCTCTGTCCTCTCTCTTAATGCTCCCCTCCCCCTCCCCCCCCCCCCCCCCCCCCCTCCTGAGATTCCATGCCCCTATAATCAATGTTGGAGTTTCTAAGCAACCAAACCCAACACTAACGACTTCCCAAGCTAGCTTGGCCCTAGTGCAGTTGAAAAATATGTGTTGAGAGTCTTCCTCTGCGTTGCTACATCTAGAGCACCTAACATCAATCTGCAATCCTCGCTTCTGCAAATTAATCTTTGATAATATAGCATCTTTTTCCACTAGCTAGAGGAATGCTTTAACCTTTAAAGGTGCTTGTGTACTCCATATAATCTTGCTGTGTGTGCTTCTGATTCCCCCATCATTGAGTCTGTAATAAGGAGATGCTATTGTGAAATTGTTGTCAGACTGTAGGCTTACATATTTGTTGTTGTCGGAGTACTTTCCTTCAATACGAATGAAATTATTAAGCTCCTCAAGTTGTACCATACTCTCCTCCGACAACTCTTTCTCCACCCTTAGCTTAAGTCTTTGATTTCGCCATACCTCCGCAACCAGTGAATCAACATTTGCAACTGCCTTAGCAGCCTCCGGGAACATACTAAGAAGGGTATTGTTGGCACACCATTTATCCTTCCAGAATCTTGTATTTTTCCATTCCCAATAGTGTATGTGGTATTTGTGTGAAAAATCTCTCCTACTCTGGCAACTCCCTTCCACAGACGAGAAGCTTTCTTATGCACACTTCTTCCCTCAAATCTGAATTTCTTCCTTGTCCGATAAGCTCCAGATGTAATACCCTGATTTTTTAAATATATGAAAGATTATTTATTTTATATATGGTGTGCTTGTGTAATATGTTGACTATTATTTTCAACATGATGAATAAGAATATTGTTTCCTATAAAGCAAAGCCCAAGTGTTAATTTACATATTTACTTCTAAAAAATAACTATTTTGGCCCAATAAATTTTAAGCCCATGAAATTAATCTTTTATTATTTTCTACAACTTGTATGTATAACATTTCTTTTAAAGAGACTTATTATTTTATGTACAAGTTCTTGTAGGGGTGAATTGTGCATGCACGTGCATTTCACATACACGTGCATTGAGCACTATTCTTGGCCGGACTTGAAGTAGAGAAGTGGGTGTGAGTCATGGGTAGTTATGTGAGGTGTGGGTAGTTTTCACAACTCCCTAATCCATCCTAGCCCTTGATCCTATAACTATCTACTAAATCCTAGCCCTCCATCTACTCAAATTTGTGTATAAATACCCCCTCTCATTCATTATTTCTTTTACACTAGAATCATATTGTAAGAGAGGTATTTTTGTGAGAGAGTGGTGTGTGCTCTTTCTGTGGAGGCCGAGCAGCATTTTCGAAGGCTTCGGTGTGGAACAAGGAGCAAGGAGCAAGGAGTCGTCCACTGCAGTAAGGAGCTTTTGCTGGATTCGATTACTTCGTCAAATAAGGTGGGTGTTTCTCAGGACTTCTAATGTAGGAATTATACCATGATTGTGATATTTGTTACCATGTTTCTGAAAAGTAAATTCAACATATTAGAATTTGCCTGAGTATGTTCATGATGATAATCATGAAAGACAAGTGGTGTAATAATGACACTGCAAATAAGAATGAATTGGGTCTGTACAGTCGACTGTCTTTTGGATGAGTCGACTGATACGAGACGTATATTCTCATAATTTGATAGAAAGTTTCGTGATGTATATGTGTATGGACTAAAATGAAACAGAAATGCCATTTTGTATCTTCTATGTCGCATATGACTGAGAGGACATGAACATGTGGCAAGAAACTAGTGATATTAGAAAAATTGAGATTGGGTCGGTACAGTCGACTGTCGATGGATAAGTCGACTGGTACGAGACATCCGTTACATATTTTGTTAGAAGGTTTTCGTTGACATACATGTGTACAATGAAAATGAAATAGTAAGGCTAAACTCATATTCTTTATGGTATACATGAATGAGGAGCCATGAGCCTGTGGAAAAAGAACTAGTGATGATTAACAAAACTAAGAATGATCTATGCAGTCGACTGGTGATATGAACAGTCGACCGATGCTTTGCTTAAACTATGAATAATCCAGTAGTCTCATGAAATGAAGTATTTTTCCATTGTGTTATTTTAGTGTAATGGTTTGAGATTAATATTTTCATCTCTGCAATGCATGTTTAAAACATTTCCTTGAAGAAAAGACAGTATTAGTAACTTGAAATTCCAAGTTGCGATGTTACTGAACAGTAAGAAACTCTGTATTTATGAACATGAATGTATGTAGACTGTAAATTGACAGCATGATGCAAGTGCATGTAAGATCTGTAAGAAAGATAATCCCTCAAATTGAAATATGAATCTGTCCAGTCGACATAATGCGAGTAGCAAGTCGACTGAGCTGAACATAGAAATGTACTGTTAAGAACCCCCAGGACAGACGACTGATGGAATAACAGTCGACTGTCATATGAATGATTTTTGAACATAGGAAGCTGCGGAACAGCCGACTGGCCATGTATAGCAGTCGACTCTCCCGAGTGTTTATGAAGAACTGGTATTGACTGTATAAGTCGACCGGTCTTTTCCAAGTCGACTGTACAGAGTAGATTTTGATATGTCTGAGATTTCTTTTCGATTACTGCTAAGAGTTGGGAACTTTATGATTGGTGTTGATGAACTCTTTCTGTTGCTGTATAAATCTATATGAAATGAATCATAGTTTGAATTGAGAAATTTACATGAAATGAATCATAGTTGTGGATTGGGAATTACATGAATATAAAAGTTAAGAACATGATATGCTGAGGCAATGAAAGATGAATTCATGAGTTAGAAATGCTCAAATTGAAAATTGTGAATTGGAAATTGAACAAAAGAGTAGCTAAGTCTCCCCCGGCAGTGGAAATGAAATGAAATGAGAATTGAAAGACCAAGGTTGGTCATGTATTGAAATGAATGATAAGTCCGGTTTGGTGGAGAGGCTAACTCTAGAGCTTTGATTTTTTATTCATGATTCTAATGATTTTAGTGCATAGTGAAGATGTGATGAAAGTGAGAGAAAAACACGGGTATGAGAACTAGGGTTTACGGTGCGGGTGTGTGAGCCACAGAATGCATGCTTGATGAGTCAAGACATGGCGTGGGCACAACTCAGAATGATCGGACTTTAGCCACGCTTGTGGGATGTTTGGTGACTGCAAGAGGATCGTGTTCAGGGAGGAGGCTGAATTGCCACAGAATGCATGCTTGATGAGTCAAGACATGGCGTGGGGTTCCCCTCCAGGGTCCAGGACACGTGCTTGTACTCATAGATCATCTAGGATATTCGCTGTAATTACAGAAGTAGATTAAGTCATGGCGAGGGATTGAACCCTACAAAAATGAAGAACGATTAAGAGGCTTGCCCTCGGACCTATGTAGTATGGGATGCATAGAATCCGAACAAGTGCGCATTAGTGTCATGTAAATTAAGTAATTGCATTAAGGATTAAGTGCACGATCACGACACGACATCATTAAGATTTTCCCCTTTACTTTAATTGTTATGTGAACAAGTTTGTGATCTGTTAAGAAATGAGATTCGTTATACTGTTTCTGGCATAGAGAGGATGGCCATGTATAATTATCGTCGGTTGAATAAACTGACATACCCACAGTTTTGTATGCAGGATAAATTACATATAAAGAGGAATGGATGCATAAAGATTTTACCATGTTGTTGTACATTTATGTAAATGTTGTATATTTTTACTTCCGCTGTGCAAATGAAAAGTGTAAAATATGATGTAAACTCTGATGTAAAGTGAAAAGTTTAAATTCCTTGTAAAGTTGTACTGAAGAAAGTGAAAAGATCCTTAGAACATCTCGAATTCAGTGTATTTGGGATTCGGGGCGTTACAGAGTGGTATCAGAGCCACGCTTTCTACGCTTTCCTGTTGATACAAATTTATAAGGAACGACACCCTAGATGTGGACATTAGAGTGTGTGTCTGAGTTTGGAGATTTAAATGTAAGTGACTTACATTTTTGTTGCTCTATGACTTAAGCTTCTTCCTCTCTATTCTAAGATGGCTGATCACTTCGACCCTGCTGGAGACGACGACTGGCATATCATTGAGGAAGAGTACCATCCTGGACAGGCTGATTCTGAGGATGAGTATCACCCTGGGCAAGCAGATTCTGATGAGGAGGAGTGGCCTGAATCTCGAGAGATTACCCCACCTCCAGACTCGTCTGACGATTCTTTTTCTGATGAAGAAGTGGGACCAGCTCTGAGTAGCACTGTGGCTTCTCTTCAGAGGCAGGTGGAAACACTGCGAGAGAGAGTTGGAGTATTGGAGGCTCAACTGGCGAAGCGAAAGGACGACTTTTCAGTTCTCAGTCACCGAGTATGGGAACTAGACAAGAGAAAGAACCAGACAGATGTGCTGAAGGATGAAGTTTATGAACTACGGGAAGAACTTCGAGCAGCGAAGAGGACCCGTAGGAGTTAGATTGTTGTAGCTTCTATTTTCTTTCATTCTGATGTCAAAAATATTTTTTATGTATAAACTTTGGAATTCAATAAAATGCAAGTTGGTTTAAATTCTTGTCTTATACTTCGAATTTAATGGATCTTTTGCATCAGAATATGTCGAGAAGGGGAGATAGGAGTGGGGAAGGTTTGGATCTGGAGACCGAGCTTGCAAGGGTCTACCAGACGCTGAATGCAGTGGCTATGAATCAAGGAAGGGGACCTGTGAATCCAGTGCCCGAGGCGATTAAGCTGGTGGAATCGTTCAAGAGAATGAAACCACCTATATTCGAGGGAAAGTCAGACCCAGATGCGGCTGAAAACTGAATTCGGCAAGTGGAGACAATCTTTGAAGTGTTGGAGACACCGGAGGGCAGCAAGGTCAAGTTGGCGACTTTGCAATTGGAGAAGGATGCGGCTGTTTGGTGGCAGTCGATGAAGAGGACCATGGGAGGTATAGTGCTTGGCTGGGAGGAATTTCTAGAAGAATTCCGCAGTCATTATTTCCCGTTCGATGTTCAGGAGAAGAAGGCCATGGAGTTCCTGTCGCTTCAGCAAGGCAGCATGTCAGTGAGGGAGTATGAGACTAAGTTTACTCAGCTCTCCAGGTATGCTCCAGAAGTGGTGATGGATGAGGCGAAGAAGGCCCGTAAGTTCGAGCATGGACTGAGACCAAGCTTGAGATCCCGGATGATACCTCTTGGTATCAGGCGATTTGACAAGTTGGTCAAGAGGGCGGCAGCGATGGAGGCGGATATGGAGCAGTTCCATGTTGTTCAGAACCGGAGGAACAACTGGCAGTCTGGAAAAAGGCCCGCCAATTCTGGAAGTTTCAAGGGGCAACCATCTGCATAGAGGTTCAAACCAACAGGGGCGAACGCTAACAGTGTAGCTGGAGGACCTGGGAACAATGTGGTGAGACCTTCTGCAGTCACTTGCTACAACTGTGGTGAAATGGGACATTACCAATCTCGATGTCTCAAACCACGGGCTGGCAATCACAATGTGCCAATACATCAAACTGGGAAGAGACCGTACCAACCAGGGCGAGTATTTGTCTTGACGGAAGCTGATGCTGAGGAGGCAGATCAGGTCATCTCTGGTACGAGGGCTGATGTTTAGTGGTTTTTGTCATTTCTTCTTCCCGTTCATATTGTGAAACTGTTATGTAATGGTGTGTATTATGTAACAGGAGAACTCTATCTTAATGGAATGAAAGCTGTTGTATTGTTCGATACTGGATCCTCTCATACATTTGTGTCTCCTAGATTTGCTAAGGTGTTGGGAGTTGAACCGAAGACTTTTCCAGGTAAGATCCTAGCAATAGCTACTCCATCAGGGGAAACTTTGACCACTGATCGGTATTATGCTGATTGCGAGATTGTGATTGGGGATAGAATCTTTGGCATTGATCTGATCGAGCTGACTATCTTGGGAGTCGATGTTATCATTGGCATTGATTGGATGTCGGTGTACAGTGCAAGCACCGAGTGTAAGACCAAAATGGTAACAGTGAAGGTGATGAACACAATATTGTTCACTTTTTAGAGCAATAATCTTAATATAATTAGACATTTAAAAGCTCTATATGTGGTATTTAACTCATATTTTTTCTTTTCCATAGGAAACAGCTTATAACAGCAAAACGAAGCAGATTTAGGACTTCAAGGATAATACACAGCAAACTGCAGAGGATCAGTCGACTGGTTCCCCATCACAGGCGACTGGACAGGAGAAGCTGATTTTCCACAACTCTCGACACAGTCGACTCACTCCCAAGAGCAGTCGACTGGCCTGATCACAGATGAAATCTACATAAGTCTCGACTCAGTCGACTGGTTCGAAGATAAGTCGACTGGTCTGCGGCGGAGTAAACAGATAAGATATTCGAAGATACACCTGAATCTGATTTCAAATCTATTTGAATCAAGATTTTATGCAGCGAATCAAATCAAAAGACAGGGTATTTTCCAAGTGGACGTGGTAAACAGATAAGGAAGGAAAGGAGAAAAGAGAAAGATATTAATCATCAAATCAAATAAAGAAGGATCTTCCTAAAAAAGTGGAAACCCTAATTCTCAGCCGTGTTCTATAAATATCAGAATACCATCTCTTGAACGGGCTCTCGCTGGACTCCACGACTCCATCCAAGGACGATCAGATATATCTCTGAAAAGCAACTCAATCACCAAGTTCCTGAACAAGCATCGAGAGCATCACTCCATCAACATCGAAGAAGGAGAGAGAAGATCCAGCAACCAGAAGGCAGTCGACTGTGTGACAGCCAGTCGACCATATTGCCGGAATCCATTAGTTTATTTTTTTCTTCTCTCTTTATTCTTTTATGTTGATCATGTATTCAAACTTGTTAAGCAATAAAGTTATTATTATGTGGAACTAATTTCATAGTTGGGTAGATCGAAACCGTAGTTATGTAGTGCTATATTCTTCTGAGATCTTCTGATTACTTATTGATTGAATCTGGTTGAATTGACATAGATTGATGATCATCAAACTTGATCTCGAAGTCTGAGAGCAGTCGACTGAGGTGAGAGCCAGTCGACTGACATACAGCACGTGAGAATATCAAGTTTATGTTATCATTTATCTAAATCTGTTATATGAAGCATATTGAGACGACCGAATCTCGTGCTCATAATTTGTAACAAAAGAATCTTTAGGGGTTCTTGGTTCAATCAACTTAGAGGATTTAGATCTGATACCAATTTCTAGAACTTTAAGTGTTTGTTCGTTTCCACTGTTCTGATGTTTTCTCTAAGTATAACTTAGTAGATACCCTGCTAGATACTTATGGAAAGAAACGAATTAGAGTAGATACCATGCCTAATTCTTGGCTTAGGGAAACAATACTTTAAGGAGTAGATACCATGCCCTTGAAGTGAACAACATGAGTAATTAGAAGTAAATTCAGAAGGCTAATTAGCATTACTAACTATTGGTGGAGATCAACAACCCAACTATTCAAGAGATATTTGTGATTCAACAATTCCTTCTTAGTTTTAATCTTTTTATTCCTTTTAGACTTTTAAAACAACTCCTTATGATTCTCATTATTTTCTATTGATTAGTTAGTTGAAATCTACAATCTCTGTGGGATCGACCCTTGCTATTACTACGATTCGATTCGTGCACTTGCGAGGTTTTTTTTTTATATAATTTGTGTCTAGTTTATCTATTAATTAGGTAGCTAGATTTCCAACAACAGAAGGCTCCAGGTGGACCTGAAGTCACTTTCCAAGGGAAGCAAAAGTGTTCTAAGCTGGTGGCAACTATCCGCAAGGAAGAGACTCCTGTGGAATTGCAAGGGATTCCTGTGGTTCGGGACTATCCGACTGTGTTCTTGAAAGATTTTCCTGGGTTACCTCCACATCGTGATGTAAAGTTCAGCATCACTGTTCAACCGGGAAGTGCACCCATTTCTAAGGCACCGTATAGGATGGCTCCAGTGGAACAGGATGAGGTAAAACGGCAGATTGAGGAACTGTTGGAGAAAGGCTTTATTCAACCTAGTACGTCACCTTGGGGAGCACCAGTGCTTTTGGTAAAGAAGAAGGATGGATCGATGAGAATGTGCATCGATTACCGAGAGCTGAATAAGGTCACTGTTCAGAATAAGTATCTGATTCCTCGAATTGATGATTTGTTCGATCGTCTACAAGGAGCAGTTGTATTCTCCAAAATAGATCTTCGATCAGGATATCACCAAGTTCGAGTGAAAGCTGAAGATGTGCAGAAAACTGCATTTAGAACTCGACATGGGCATTACGAATTCTTAGTTATGCCATTCGGAGTGACGAATGCACCCGCAATCTTCATGGATTTAATGAACAGAGTTCTGAGGCCGTTTATTGATTCTTTCGTCGTGGTGTTTATCGACGATATTCTCGTGTACTCCAAGTCAGAGGCGGAGCACACCGAGCATCTGGCAGCAGTTTTGCAGAAGTTGGAAGAGCAGAAGTTGTATGCCAAGTTATCCAAGTGTGATTTCTGGAAATCTGAAGTGGCATTCCTAGGTCACATCCTTTCTAAGGAGGGAGTGGCAACTGACCCTCAGAAGATAGAGGCAGTGAAAGATTGGGCTAGGCCTACTACAGTGAAGGAAGTCAGAAGTTTTCTTGGGATGACTGGATACTACCGGAGATTCATTCAAGGTTATGCTCAGATAGTTGTACCGCTTACTGGACTGACCAAGAAGAATGTGAGCTTCAAGTGGACCGAGCAATGTGAGGCGAGCTTTCAGGAGTTGAAGGATAGACTGACTACTGCACCTATTTTGGCTCTTCTTAGAGCAGGTATTGAGTATGATGTCTATAGCGATGCTTCACATCGTGGGCTTGGTTGTGTCTTAATGCAAGAAGGAAGAGTAATCGCTTATGGGTCTAGGCAACTACAACCACATGAGAAGAATTATCCGACTCATGATCTGGAGTTGGCTGCGATTATCTTTGCTCTGAAGCAATGGAGGCACTATGTGTACGGTGAGAAGTTGAATATGTACACAGACCACAAGAGCTTGAAGTACATATATCAGCAGAGGGATCTGAACCTGAAGCAGCGGAGATGGTTGGAAGTGCTCGAGGACATGCGACCTGAGATCAAGTATCATCCTGGAAAGGCTAATGTTGTTGCTGATGCACTTAGTCGCAAGAGCAGTTTGGCCAGTTTGATTACAACTCAGGAGCATCTGATTGAGGAGTTGGATCGAGCAGGTATTGAGGTTGTCTTGCAAGGATTGGGAGCATCTTTGGCTCAGTTGAGGCTTCAGCCTACTCTGAATGCAGGGATCATTGCAAGTCAAGAAGTTGATGCTGATATCTTGGAGATGAAGGGGCAGGTTGTGCTGGCAGGTTGCCCGAATTTCAAACTAGGGATGGAGTGCTGTGGTTCGGAGATAGACTATGTGTTCCAAATCAGGCGGACCTGGAAGAGAGTATTCTTCAGGAGGCGCATGCTACTCTTCTGTCTGTACATCCTGGAAGTACTAAGATGTACAAAGACATCAAACAACATTTCTGGTGGTCAGGTTTGAAGCGGGATGTGGCTGAATTTGTTGCGAAGTGTGAGGTTTGTCAGCAAGTCAAAGCCGAAAATCAGAGACCCGGAGGTCTATTACAGCCGTTACCTATTCCGGAATGGAAGTGGGATAACATCAGTATGGATTTCATCACGGGATTGCCTAAGAGTCCTAAAGGCAATGATGCAATTTGGGTTATAGTCGATCGACTAACCAAGTCCACTCACTTTTTGGCGATGAAACTCACTGCTTCGATGGACAAGTTGGCTGAGATGTATGTTGGTGAGATTTTCCGACTTCATGGTGTTCCCTCAACTATTGTGTCTGATCGAGATGCGCGGTTTACTTCGCATTTCTGGAGGAGTCTTCAGACAGCTTTGGGTACCAAGACAGATTTCAGCACTGCTTTTCATCCGCAAACTGATGGGCAGACCGAGAGAGTTAACCATATTCTTGAGGATATGCTTCGGTGTTGTATACTGGACTTTGGAGTCAGTTGGGAAAGGCATTTACCTTTGGTAGAGTTTGCCTACAACAACAATTTTCAGGCTAGCATCGGGATGGCGCCGTACGAAGCTTTGTATGGCAGGAAGTGCAGGACTCCTGTTTGTTGGTATGAAGTTGGGGAGCGTCAGTTGTTTGGTCCTGAGCTTGTACAGCAAACTTCTGAGAAGATTGTTCTGATCAGGAAGAGGTTGGTAGACGCTCAGAGCAGGCAGAAAAGCTATGCAGACAACCGGAGAAGGGACCTTGAGTTTGAGGTTGGTGACTTCGTCTTTCTGAAGGTATCACCCAGTAAAGGTGTGTTTCGTTTTGGCAAAGGTGGGAAGTTAGCCCCGAGGTTTATAGGCCCATATAAGATATTGAAAAGGATCGGAAAAACTGCTTACCGGCTTGAATTACCGGAAAAGTTGTCTCAGGTGCACAATGTCTTCCATGTGTCTATGCTGAGAGATTATATTCCAGATCCGAGTCATCATTTGCCTGAAGTGCCGGAAGGTTTGCAGTTGGATCTGAATTACATCGAGTCTCCTGTCGAGATTGTTGACCGTAGGGAGAAAATCTTGAGGAATAAGACGATACCGATGGTCAAGGTAGTCTGGAGAAACCATTTGGTTGAAGAGGCTACTTGGGAATCTGAGGAGAGGATGTGGAAGGACTATCCTGAGCTTTTTTGCTTGATTGTATCTTTGTATTTTTTTGCTCTTGTTGTTGTGTTTTCTGTTTTCTCGCTCTTGACTGTAGTTCCGGGGACGGAACTATTCTAAGGAGGGAGTGATGTAATACCCTGATTTTTTAAATATATGAAAGATTATTTATTTTATATATGGTGTGCTTGTGTAATATGTTGACTATTATTTTCAACATGATGAATAAGAATATTGTTTCCTATAAAGCAAAGCCCAAGTGTTAATTTACTTATTTACTTCTAAAAAATAACTATTTTGGCCCAATAAATTTTAAGCCCATGAAATTAATCTTTTATTATTTTCTACAACTTGTATGTGTAACATTTCTTTTAAAGAGACTTATTATTTTATGTACAAGTTCTTGTAGGGGTGAATTGTGCATGCACGTGCATTTC
Source organism: Hemerocallis citrina (assembly GCA_017893485.1). Classification (NCBI taxonomy): domain Eukaryota; kingdom Viridiplantae; phylum Streptophyta; class Magnoliopsida; order Asparagales; family Asphodelaceae; genus Hemerocallis; species Hemerocallis citrina. The sequence continues at coordinate 330,589,586 of CM030360.1, read as the reverse complement.
ACATACACGTGCATTGAGCACTATTCTTGGCCGGACTTGAAGTAGAGAAGTGGGTGTGAGTCATGGGTAGTTATGTGAGGTGTGGGTAGTTTTCACAACTCCCTAGTCCATCCTAGCCCTTGATCCTATAACTATCTACTAAATCCTAGCCCTCCATCTACTCAAATTTGTGTATAAATACCCCCTCTCATTCATTATTTCTTTTACACTAGAATCATATTGTAAGAGAGGTATTTTTGTGAGAGAGTGGTGTGTGCTCTTTCTGTGGAGGCCGAGCAGCATTTCCGAAGGCTTCGGTGTGGAACAAGGAGCAAGGAGCAAGGAGTCGTCCACTGCAGTAAGGAGCTTTTGCTGGATTCGATTACTTCCTCAAATAAGGTGGGTGTTTCTCAGGACTTCTAATGTAGGAATTATACCATGATTGTGATATTTGTTACCATGTTTCTGAAAAGTAAATTCAACATATTAGAATTTGCCTGAGTATGTTCATGATGATAATCATGAAAGACAAGTGGTGTAATAATGACACTGCAAATAAGAATGAATTGGGTCTGTACAGTCGACTGTCTTTTGGATGAGTCGACTGATACGAGACGTATATTCTCATAATTTGATAGAAAGTTTCGTGATGTATAGGTGTATGGACTAAAATGAAACAGAAATGCCATTTTGTATCTTCTATGTCGCATATGACTGAGAGGACATGAACATGTGGCAAGAAACTAGTGATATTAGAAAAATTGAGATTGGGTCGGTACAGTCGACTGTCGATGGATAAGTCGACTGGTACGAGACATCCGTTACATATTTTGTTAGAAGGTTTTCGTTGACATACATGTGTACAATTAAAATGAAATAGTAAGGCTAAACTCATATTCTTCATGGTATACATGAATGAGGAGCCATGAGCCTGTGGAAAAAGAACTAGTGATGATTAACAAAACTAAGAATGATCTGTGCAGTCGACTGGTGATATGAACAGTCGACCGATGCTTTGCTTAAACTATGAATAATCCAGTAGTCTCATGAAATAAAGTATTTTTCCATTGTGTTATTTTAGTGTAATGGTTTGAGATTAATATTTTCATCTCTGCAATGCATGTTTAAAATATTTCCTTGAAGAAAAGACAGTATTAGTAACTTGAAATTCCAAGTTGCGATGTTACTGAACAGTAAGAAACTCTGTGTTTATGAAGATGAATGTATGTAGACTGTAAATTGACAGCATGATGCAAGTGCATGTAAGATCTGTAAGAAAGATAATCCCTCAAATTGAAATATGAATCTGTCCAGTCGACATAATGCGAGTAGCAAGTCGACTGAGCTGAACATAGAAATGTACTGTTAAGAACCCCCAGGACAGACGACTGATGGAATAACAGTCGACTGTCATATGAATGATTTTTGAACATAGGAAGCTGCGGAACAGCCGACTGGCCATGTATAGCAGTCGACTCTCCCGAGTGTTTATGAAGAACTGGCATTGACTGTATAAGTCGACCGGTCTTTTCCAAGTCGACTGTACAGAGTAGATTTTGATATGTCTGAGATTTCTTTTCGATTACTGCTAAGAGTTGGGAACTTTATGATTGGTGTTGATGAACTCTTTCTGTTGTTGTATAAATCTATATGAAATGAATCATAGTTTGAATTGAGAAATTTACATGAAATGAATCATAGTTGTGGATTGGGAATTACATGAATATAAAAGTTAAGAACATGATATGCTGAGGCAATGAAAGATGAATTCATGAGTTAGAAATGCTCAAATTGGAAATTGTGAATTGGAAATTGAACAAAAGAGTAGCTAAGTCTCCCCCGGCAGTGGAAATGAAATGAAATGAGAATTGAAAGACCAAGGTTGGTCATGTATTGAAATGAATGATAAGTCCGGTTTGGTGGAGAGGCTAACTCTAGAGCTTTGATTTTTTATTCATGATTCTAATGATTTTAGTGCATAGTGAAGATGTGATGAAAGTGAGAGATAAACACGGGTATGAGAACTAGGGTTTACGGTGCAGGTGTGTGAGCCACAGAATGCATGCTTGATGAGTCAAGACATGGCGTGGGCACAACTCAGAATGATCGGACTTTAGCCACGCTTGTGGGATGTTTGGTGACTGCAAGAGGATCGTGTTCAGGGAGGAGGCTGAATTGCCACAGAATGCATGCTTGATGAGTCAAGACATGGCGTGGGGTTCCCCTCCAGGGTCCAGGACACGTGCTTGTACTCATAGATCATCTAGGATACTCGCTGTAATTACAGAAGTAGATTAAGTCATGGCGAGGGATTGAACCCTACAAAAATGAAGAACGATTAAGAGGCTTGCCCTCGGACCTATGTAGTATGGGATGCATAGAATCCGAACAAGTGCGCATTAGTGTCATGTAAATTAAGTAATTGCATTAAGGATTAAGTGCACGATCACGACACGACATCATTAAGATTTTCCCCTTTACTTTAATTGTTATGTGAACAAGTTTGTGATCTGTTAAGAAATGAGATTCGTTATACTGTTTCTGGCATAGAGAGGATGGCCATGTATAATTATCGTCGGTTGAATAAACTGACCTACCCACAGTTTTGTATGCAGGATAAATTACATATAAAGAGGAATGGATGCATAAAGATTTTACCATGTTGTTGTCCATTTATGTAAATGTTGTATATTTTTACTTCCGCTGTGCAAATGAAAAGTGTAAAATATGATGTAAACTCTGATGTAAAGTGAAAAGTTTAAATTCCTTGTAAAGTTGTACTGAAGAAAGTGAAAAGATCCTATAGAACATCTCGAATTCAATGTATTTGGGATTCGGGGCGTTACACCAAAAGATTTGCACCACCAGTTATTTCGCATCCTTTTCATCTTCCACCACCACTTGCTCATCTGGGCCTAATTCATGTCCCTAAGATCTAGTATTCCTAGACCCCCAAATTCTTTTCTTTTACATACTCTTCCCCACTTAACCAAGTGGACCCCTTTGCTTGCTTCGTCAGCTCCTTTCCAAAGGAACCTTCTTCTTAATTTATCAATTCTTTTGATGACCTACTTGGGGAGCTCTTAAATCGACATCAAGTACTCGGTAAGCTACTAAGCATCGAATTAATCAAAGTGATCCTACCCCCCAGTATGAGGTACTGTCCCTTCCAACCTGCCAGCTTCTTTTCCACCTTGTCTATTAACGGCTACCAGTCCTTGTTCCTCAGTCTTCCTGGTCGGATAGGTGTCCCCAGATATGTAAGTGGATAATTATTCACTTCACATCCCAACAGAGTGCTGATGGAATCAATTGATGTTGATAGGTTATCGCTCAGTGGAATAACGCGACTCTTGTTAAGATTCACTTTGAGCCCTGCCCATGCTTGGGCACAACTGAGAACCATATTAATAGCAAGGATCTCCTCCACCCTCGCTTCCCCGAAGATTAATGTGTCGTCCACATATTGTAAGATCGAGATAGATTCTGGGATCCCTCTCACCCGAACTTCTGTGATAATATGTTCGTCCCTTCCTCTCCTTATCATTTCTGCTATACCATCCACCACAAGTGTAAATAGAAGTGGAGACAAAGGGTCCCCTTGTCGCAAGCCTCTTCGACATCTAATTTCCCTCCCTGATATTCCGTTAAAATGGACGAATGACTTACCTCCCCTGACACATTTCATGATCCACGCTCTCCACTTCTCTCCAAAACCTTTGAGTTTTAGGACCTCATAAACGCTATCTCATTCCACCAAATCGTAAGCCTTTTCAAATCTAGCTTAAGAAAGAAACCATTGGCATTTACTTTGTTTCCTCTATACACTGCCTCGTGTGCGGAGGCAACGCTGTCCATAATGTCTCTTTCTTTAATGAAGCCACTCTGCGATTATCTTACCACATCGTTAAGATGGGGCGACAGTCTTGAGGCCAAGGCCTTCGTGATAATCTTAAAGGATCTGTTTAGAAGACTAATAGGTCGAAAATCTCCGCTCCTCAGCACCTGGTTTTTTTGGGGGTTGATAAGAATTACGTCAGCATAGTTTAGTCTGTCGATGTCCGCCTCTATCCTGTGAAATTCATTGAAAATTTTCATGAGGTCCTTCTTGATGATTTTCCAATATATCTTATAGAAGAAGATTGGGAATCCGTCTGGGCCCGGAGCCTTGTCTTGGCCTAGACCTGTGATAGCTCGAAACACCTCTTCCTTGGTAAACGGTCCTTCTATACCTTCGCTTCCATCCACTCTCACCCCTCCCAAAAATCCTCCTTTAGACAACTTCTGTATGGATTGCTGTATCCAACCAAATCCTTAAAATTTTCGTCTAGATGCCTTCTGATCTCTCCCTCATCCTCAGTCCATCTTGACCCAATTTGGATTCCCCCAATGTGATTTTGTCTTCTCCTTCTGTTTGCCACTGAGTGGAAATACTTTGTATTTGTATCTCCCTCTTTGAGCCATTGAATTCTCAATCGTTGCCTCCAATATTGCTCCTCCATTTTAGCAACCTGATGCATTTGTAGTCTGATATTTGCCAGCTCCTCTACCTCAGCTTCGCTGAGGTCTCTACCCTCCTCCGTCACTTCTAAAACCCTAACTCTTTTCCCCATTTCCTCCACTCTTCTTTTGATCTGTCCAAACTCTTTCCTAGCCCATTCCTTCAGGCATTTGCGCAGACGTCTCGTCTTCGTGGTCCATTTTCCAATGGCTTTGTCTGGAGTAGTGTCCGCATTCCATGATTCCTCGATAATCTTGCGGATGTTGTCATGTACCGTCCAAGCCTTCTCGAAACGAAATGGATGCGAGGTGTATCGTAGCACCTCCTCGCAGTGCAATGCTAGAGGGGTGTGATCCGATGTAAATCTCGTGATGGACTTAACTGATGCCAGTGGGAAAGCCTTTTCCCACTCAATGGACACAAAGAACCTGTCTAGCCTAGCCAGGATTGGATTTTGTTGCATATTCGTCCATGTGAATCTTCTGTCGGTCGAATTGAGTTCTATTAGTTCTAGATCATGTATGGTTGTATTGAAGAAGTTTCTGTCGCTGCTACTAGCTCCTCTGCCCCCTGTGCTTGTGGCGGAATCTAGTTATATTGAAGTCTCCTCCCACTACCCATGGCCTCGACCATCGTACTCTAATATCTCTCAGCTCCTCCCATAGTTCTCCCCGTCGTAAACGGAAGTGACTACCTGAACCCAGTTGTCACTCCTCCGCCTGATTCGGATAGAAACCATGATCACTCCAATGAATTCTTCAGTAATTTCAAACATTCGGGATTCCACCCCTAACGCGATCCCCCCCGACAATCCTACGGATGTTTGGAATCTCCATTCATACCCTCTAAGAGAACTAAGTCTGTGGAAGTCCTCCTCCTTAGGGTTCTCAATCCTAGTCTCTTGGAGCGCACAAGTCGTTGGCCTATGTTTAGAGATGGTTTTCTTAATTAACCTACACTTTGATTTTTTCCTCATACCCCTCACATTCGAGAAGATGTAAATCACTAAAAACTATTATTTTTCCATATCGTCTATCTTCTACTCCCGGCTATAGCCAAACCCAATTCTTAATGGACTACCCTCCTAACTTCCCCTCTCAGAGAGCTCACCGTTTTTCATTGCTCTACTGTCGTGGAGTCCGTGGCCAGACCAAACAAAGTAGCATAGTATAGAAGAGTATTATCAGAGATGTAATTCAAAATTGTAAGATTGCAACTACTGTTACCTCCACATACTAAGGCTGGCTCCTTTGCTTTAGCTGCCTCCCTAATTAGGTCCTCCTCACTTGGGCCTTGTTCTCCCTATTTGTCTAGCTGTCTTTTGCTCTTCCTCTTGTATTCGATCTGTTTCTTGCTTGCGCTCTCACCTCTTGCTAGTTCTCATACCCTCTTTTCCCATTTGTCTGTGTCCATCTCTGAAACATGTGAATCATCACCCATAATTCCTCAATTATGTCTCCTCTTCCTTCACTTGAGCTAATATCCTTGCAACCCTGTGCCTCCTAGATTGTCTCTATAGACCAAGTGTGAAACTCTTGCAGTGGGCTTCCATCCTGTACCTGATCCCCACTAAATTCCGTAATCACATTTTCACCTTTTTCCGAATGTTCTCCTAGCTCGCTGCCTCCACTTCTTTAATCCGGCCCACCTCTTGACCCTGTAGTTGTTCCATAGGGATGTGGCCCACATCTTTAGTTTGGCCCAATATCCCGCACGATTTGATCAACTCTTGGACAGCTTTCGTTATGCTTTCGTCGAATTGTTGTCTTGTCATCTCATTAATAACTCTCTGCCCCTCTATTTCCTTAACTCCCGTAAGCTTTGTCTTAAGAATCCCCCCACTCTGATGCTCTTGACGCTAATGTTTTTGTGGCGTAGCTGGCATGTCACTATCCATAGAAAGTTTCCCTTCACGCTGCTTCACGTCAGATCTGATTTGACAGCTGTAAAGAGCTTGCAGACATCGAGCCGCCCCTACTCTATCCAACTGTACAGCCCCCTCAATTTGAAATTCATGTTCCAGATTCGTTCCCTTTGCATCTGATGGTTCTCCCTTTCTTGGCGCCTTTTTGTTGATTGTATGGCTCAGATTAAGCCTAAACTAATCTAACGGCACTCTGTCATCTTCAACCTCCTGCTCATCTGTTGCAATCGAAAGTACAGGAGAACTCCTCTCCCCCGCTCCAGAAAAGGACACGCTCTTCTTCGTCTCAGTAATTATTTTCACCTCGTAAATTACTCCTTCGAACTCTGCAAGAATTGTGGACGGGATATCTTCCTTCGCTTAAATCCCGATTTTAAGACGAGCGAAGTCCCGTCTGGAATGAAGCAGTGTACCTCTATCGATCTCGATCAAGTAGCCGAAGCTCCTAATAAGGTTCTGAAATCCGGATCTAAACCAACAATGGAATGGGAAATTAATCACTCTAATCCATACCGCCGAGAGTGATTCTGACTTCATAGCTCCTACCTAGCGCGACCAAGGAGTGAAGGTGATGTAAAATTCTTCGCGACCCAGACCATTTAAGCCTCGTCGAGCTAAGACCTTCTTAACCATGTCTTGGTTTTCGCTATGCACGAAAAATACGTTCTGGTTGATTTTCTACACTAGCCAATTCGACTCCGGTGTGTCTTTTGAATTAGCCGCCAAAACTTTCTCAATGTCGACGGTCGATGGGTTCCCACTTTGGGCTTTGATCATGATGCACAATGAGAAGCACCTTTTGAACTCAGCCATAATTGGCGTTGGGGAAATAACAGCCTTGGTTCTTTTCCTCCCCCAGCAACACTTTCCTCTGTTTCACTCAGAACTGGGTCAGCCCTATGCAACAGCTTGGGAGTTGTATGCGATCCCGTTGCAGCTTTCGATGCCTCCTTGCCCTTATTGCAGTCTGTCAAGATATGCCCAAATAGTTTGCAGGCGTAGCAAAACCATTGGTTTGGACAGTCGTGGATGGTGTGTCCCCGTTGAGCACACTTGTGACATTGGAGTGCGATTGCAGACTTCGACGACTCCGGCGAGCTTCTTTGAGAAGACCTTCCCACTTGTTGAGACCTTCTCACTTTCTTTGGCCGCACTAGTACCCATTCCCCCTCGTCATCCTCTTTCACCTTCATAATCTCCTTCTTCGGCGACACAAACCTTCGCACCTTGTTGTGATCCCCAACGCCGTTAGTAGTAGACTTCGTTACCTCCGCGTAGGATTTCCTGTTTAGAGACTCCTTCTGAGCTACTTTAGTATCCACCTCTGGCGAGCGTCTCCTCTGAGCCTCATCTCTAACTCTCGAGTCCATATCTCTGAACCTCTCCTTCGAATGCCTTCTATGGGTCGTACGAGGTTCTATCCTCTCCCAACGATACTCCTTTCCTCTAATAGGAGCACCGCGGTTCTCCTCCTCTCTGCCAAACCTGACATGACGTCGTTCAGTCTCCTCCTCCCTCTCGTGTTTGCCCATTGTTGATCGTCTATGAAAGCTCCCCTCTGCCCTCTCTGCCCTCTGCATCTTTTTATCGTAGTAGACTAAAACTTTTTCCATATTTATAGGGATTAATATTTTTTATCCCTGATTTGGGAGAATTTTGCTGATAGCTGTAATTAGCTGGAAATCTCTCTCTTTTTGGGTTGTAAGTCATAATTGTGAATCTAATTGAGCTGGTGGATCTGAAGACAGCCCGTGGTCTTCTAGCAGGTCTATTGTTATTGTGAAATTATTGTATTGTTTTTGGAGGTTTTAGGATGAGTGTTGGGAACTTGTGGTTCCGATTTTACCCATATCGGTATTGTGACTTAGATTTTTTTAATCTAATCACAATTGTTGCTAACGAAAAATGATTGATTGAGGGTCGTAACACTTTTCTCAGTGAAAAGGATTCGTATTGTAGCCACAATGCAATAATTAGCTATGGTGTTTCCCCCTTATTTATCGACAGACATAAATGAAAAGCCGTCAGTACAACGATCAAATCTTTAATGTCTCCCAAGTCGGTGAATGGTGAAGCTCTCACATTGGAGAGGAAATCTTTTGAAATATAGAATTCCATTAAAAAATTTATCTAAAGAAAAAGGAATCTTTATTAGTTGCTTTTGAAAGAAGTAAAGCCTAAAGGTGTCAATCCAATACACCCTCCCTCCCTCCCTCCCTCCCTCTCACTATGTCCTTCTGAAATACTATTTTGAAATGTCATTTGTAAGATTTTTGAAGAATATGGAAAGTGTGTAGACTTGATTTATGCTTTATTTCATTTGCAGAATCTTAAGTTTATATCTACCAGAATCTTACCGCAAGTATATGATTGCCATAGAAGCATCAACCATGCTTTATCTCAAATCTCTAATCTCTAATATTATAATAGAAGAAGGTCTTAGTATCATTTGTGAATCTATCAACATATGCATTACACGTGTATAATTAATATAAAGAATGTCTCAGATTTGAGTCATCACTACGTCAGATTTTTTATTTTAAATTTTTTAATATATTAAATGTGCATCACACGTGTAGTGTCTATCTATCTATCTATAATATATATTTTTTTAATTAGAAGTTGAGTACATTATTCTATTGAAGAAAAAATTATAACAATTTTAAGGACTACTAAAAGGAAGCTCTAAGGTAGTGTTCTTTTTCTCCTCTTATAAGCGATTTACCTCTTGTAAGATGTGATCCACCTCTTACAAGAGTTTTTTAGCGTTCTTTTTTTACCTCTTATAAGACATTTTTTTCAAAATCTTTTATAAGCCTAAAAAATTTCTAGTAGCCTCTTTCAAATTCTTATAAGACTTCTATCACTTAAAAAGTCTATATTACCCCCAAAGTCTATATTATAATTATTACTAATTTCAATCTCAAATTTTCTTCATCTCACTATTTTTATACTTTGCTTATGTCATTGTTATCTTTTCGAAGGGCATGGTAGTGGCTGTTAGAATCATAATTGTTATAATATGATTCCATCTAGATATTTTGATTATTTGTAATTCATGGCTTCTTCAATCTGACTGCCACTTCTTGGCTCGCCTATAATATTTTTGAATTCAATGTTGCTGATTTAACTTTAGATGGGGCTTGTCAATTATTAGTAATTGATTTAGAAGTGTAGATACACATTCATTTCAGCATCATATGTAAGTAAATGATTTAGATGTTTAAAAGCAGCTACTATCTATATTATATTAATGTTGTATATTTGACTTCCTTCTATAGTGCTGTTGAGGTTGTATTGCACTGATAAAATTGTCGCCTCCAATCTTTGCATACCTTCTGAGGATTGTGATGTATTCCTTATTAATTAACTTTTTTTTCTTTTTTTTTATATTCATTTTATTGGAATGCCACATTCAATCTCAAATTTCCTTCTTTTCTTGTCCTTCATCTCACTATTTTTATACTTTGGGGTAATATAGACTTTGGGTAATATAGGCTCTTGTAAGAGGTGAAAAAAGAACAGAAATGTCTTATAAAAGGTTCTTATAAGAGGTCATTTTTATATAAAAAGAACACCTCAAAAAGAGGCTCTTACTGTAAATCTCAAGTAACCTTTTATAAGAGGCAAAAAAAAGAACAGTACCTAAGTTTGCTATCTGCAAATCTGTTCGTTTCCAAGATGCAAGTCATTTAAGGGTTTTTTCTTGTTCCCAAATGTAAGGCGTCTGTACTTTCCAACATGATATCTTTATGCTCTCTGTCTTTCTCTAATTATTTTTTTTTAACCAAACTACGAATTCTACTCTTGAAAACCTAATTTTTGAAGGGAAAAAATAAACATAATAATCAAATAAAAATGCTTTTTCGATCTGTACACTATTAATAAGTTAATTAAGGTTCAATTAAGATGAATATTAATTTATTTCATAATATATATATATATATATATATATATATATATATATATATATATATATATATATATATATATATATACACACTAATTTGGACCTTAAACCACTTACATTTGGAAATCATGGAGTATTTGCTAATATGCACAGCTATATGGGCCTGTGCGGATTCCTGGGCGGTGGCCCAATGTGGGGATCCATCCCATCCACCAAAGCAGAGAAATGAGAAAACAATGTTTGTTTAATTGCTTTTGTAATATGATTGTGATGTGGGCATGCTGACGCGGTCTTTGATAGACAATTGAGTTTCTCTCTCTAGATTTTCTAGAGAGTGAAAGTCCCAAAAAAACCCCAAAACAAAACCCTAGATCTAGAGAGAGGTTGGAGGGGGTGGCGGCCGGGATCGCGCCGCCCCCTCCCCGACCGCCGTTCGACGCCATGTCCACCTCCAATCTGTCGACGGTGCCGCCTGGTCCCCTTCACGCTGCCCTTCCTGTTCCTCTTCTCCGGCGGAACTCCCTACCTCCGGCGACCCCCCCCCCCCCCTTGTCGATGCCGTTACCACACCGAAATCTCCAGCAACCTCCTCCTCTGGCCTCGACGTCGAACAGCAGAACCCCTAATCTCCCCTTGCTCCTTTCCGTCGACCTGCAGTAGCGCCGCTCGTCGTCGCCGCGCCGCCCTCCCCCGCCGTCGTCTGCACCCGTCGGCGTCAACCCCGATGACGATTGCTGCCATTGTTGACTTTGCTGTTGTTGTTTGGGGGTGTGTTGTTTGGGGTTGGTGTTTGGGTTAGGTTGGGATTGGAAGGCTTTGCTAGATGTTTGCCCGGATGTTCTGCGCGCTTGCCAGCATGTCCACACTCTCGGGGCCAATCACGGTGATCTACGCCTTTGATTTGGTTTTTGCGAGGGTTGGTAGTGTGTGTGAAGATGCCGGGAGTTAGCTTGTCTTGTACGATTGTGGAGCTTGGGCCCAAAGATGGGGTCCCTCCGTGATGTGCGCTCACTTGTCTCAACTTCCGGGGTGTTTGTCTCAACTGTCGCGGAGCGACTATGTCGTGCCAGAGCATCCTCCCGCGCCTGTTGTCGCGAACACCATGGATCTGGGGTTCAAGTATGTGAGGTCGGTGGTTCGGTTTGGGGTCCGTGGAGCCAGGCCGGTAGTTTGTTGGTGTTGGGGGTGATGGGGTGTGGGGTTTGAGTATGGTTGGTCTAGAGTGTCCTACGATGTCGTCGGTGAAGTCTTCACAGCGCCTACTGTCAGGCTATTGAGTTTCCTCCAGCTTAGGCCACTAGCTCGTGACAGCATCACCTCTTTCCTCGGATTGAGAGTATGAGTCGAGATAAGTCTGTGTGGTGAGAAATCGCCGGAGAGAGCTTGTGTGTGAGAGAGGTGAAGGTATCCTCTCCACGGCTCTCTCCTAGAGCGTGGTGTTTAGTGGGGTGAGCGAGATAGTTGTTTGGTGAGAAATCGCCTGAGAAAGCGCTATCGCGTGAGAGGTGAAGGTATCCTCTTCACGGCTATCTCTTTGGTAGCAGCCGTGGGAGCTACTGGCACGTTTGTAGGATGAGTCGTGGAGATGGTAGGAGGGTGTGACGTTGAGCATGTGTCGAGGGGTCAGTTTTCGGGCTTGGGCCCATATATGGGGTCCCCCCAGCGAGATGAAGGCAGGGATCGGCGGGTGATAAAATCTTGTCAGACTTGTCTCAGGTGGGTGTGCATGTGCCGTGAAGGCACACGAAGCTAAACTGACGTACTTACAATTTTGCTGGATCGAGCTTGTTTGTCGGCCCACCCTCCAGAGTTGTCGGAGGGAATTGTTGTTTGTACGCGTCATGTTGCTTCATGTATATTTTATTTTCTGTCTATAGTTTGTACTTGGGCCCAGTATTCTGAGTTTGCTTGGTTAAGCTCTTATTAAATAAACAGGGTGGCCAGATTCCACATTTTCCCTCCAAAAAAAAATATGATTGTGATGTGGCTATTTAAAGACTTTTACAATTTTTTTATTTTTGTGATTTTACTTTTGGTAGATGAAAATCCTGGCTCTACCACTGCTTTTAAGCCTAGCTCGTTACCTATCCCTCTGTGATGAATAAAACAAAAGTACAGATCCTTATTGATTAGCGGTACAAACCATATCAGGTGCTTTAACCACATGACGTCGCTTTTGTGCCTTAAATTGAAGGCACATAACAACAACTGACAGACAAATTAAAGAAGAACTGAAATATCACCTAGTTACTTTTCTTTACAGTTGGAATCGACATTTACATTATATTGCTATGCTATGCATGTTACTTTCCTTCTAGAAATTGAACGAGCACCTATAATTCTTATGCTTGCAGTTGCAGATTGGAAGAAGAAGAAGAAGAAACTGCCAACAAAGTACATGCTTAGATGCATCTGAGAGTCTGCAATGCACTTTACTATTAGGAGGGATGGGATCTCAATTAAGAGTACTTACTACATGCTTTGTCTTTGACAGGACTTTATTAGTACCAGTCGGTACAAGTTGTTAGATCAAGATGAGTAATTAGGGTTATGGTTTATATCTCATAGCCGCTTAAGATATTATACCGTCCTTATCAGTATTGGAATATCACAGAGCACTACCTCTAGACCAGCTTTTATATAAGATGAACTGGGTTTAGGGTACTGGGCTTTATTCACACTCAACCCGGTCCAACAATTAAACAGATAACACGTGCTTTGCACGTGTTGCCCCATAGAACATTATAGACGATAATATTCTATTACATTGAGAATATAGCTATATAGCTAACAATTTCCTCCTATATTCTCAATATATTAGGCAATGCCCCGTTAAATTATTGGCTCATAAAAATAGTATAGTTCACAGACTAAATCAATTATAACTCAAATAGTTTAAATGAGACTAAACAAAAATAATCAAATAGTTCAAAGATCATATCAAAACAGAATAGTTCACAATGACTGAACCAACTAGAGAAACCTATCATAGTTTCAAAATCAACCAAAGCAAATAAACTTCAAGAACAAAATAGAAGTTTTAAGCTCATGAACATAAGAGTTTTAAACTCAACAGAGGTTTTATCAAGCAAGTAACAAATTTATTCTCGAGAGAAATAAACCAAAACTGTATCCTTGCAAACTGCTTCATGTTTACTCCTCCATTTTGAGCAAATCATTATTTTGAAATCTATGTTTACAGATTCAACTCCTCCATCTTTGCTAACTTATAGAAAACAAGAATATCAAGAGACATATCTCTAAGAATTCTAACGAATTTCATAAAGTATCTAGTTCCACTAAAGAACTTAGTACAATTCAACGGTAGCTTAGCAAAATACAACGCAAGCATCACAATCAAGTCTCTTTAACAAAATAAAGAACAACAACTATTATAGTTTCTACACAAGTACTATATTATGTTTCATAATGGAATGAGAGAACAGTCAAATTAATTATGGTTAATTCTGAATCATCAAAATTGGAATGAAACATGAGTCCATAAAAGAGTTATATCATCAAAATTGGAATGATATAACAATAATTCTAAACATCGGAAACACATTGACAAGTTTTTATGCTTTCTTTTGCAATAATGAGATGATTCTAAGTAAATTATGAAAATACATAGCATCATCAAAATTAGAATGAAATTATATATTAATACAATTTACATAGAACTTTTCAAATTATCTAAAACATGTCAACTGCCTAAAATTGATGCTTCAGTTTGAACTTCTCTATGGCTCCAATTGGATTCTAAATCTCAAAACAACTTGGATGTTAAAGCTTTTGACTCAGTAGCTTTTAACTCCATTTCCACCACAGTTTTGATAATTAGATCACTTTCAAGTCTCTTAGAAAGAGCATTAGCCATACTTGTCGCAATTGCACTTTATCTATGAGAAAGTTCAAGTAGGCTTCTTTCAGCCTTAATATACTACTCTTACTATTATAGAGTGAGTTATGAGCTACAGTACATTATAGCTTGATAGTCGCATAACAGAATTAGAGAACTTACTTTAAACTTCTCAATGGATGATTATCAATAAGTCATTCAATCCACTCAGCCTCTTCCCCTGCAAAGGATAACACATAGAGGTCTAATTTCTTAGATGAGAACGCAATGTTTGTTTGGCTTTTATTCTCCATTATTTTCTACTCCTCCTAGTGTGAACACATATTCACTAGTTGTCGACCTTCACTAAACTTTGAGTAGCACAAAGCAAACTCTTGAGTACCACTCAGGGATCTCATTGGCCTCTTAGGGCTCTCCAATGTGTATGAGATTATTAATGAATCTGCATATCATACCTATCTCAAAGGCTATGTCTTTTCTAGTACAGATCTTTATATTTATGAGACTTTCAATTCTTTTAGAATGATCTAATTGTCCTATAGTTGCACCATCATTAGGTGTCAATATTTTATCATAATCATAAGGTGTTTCAAAACACATTTCCAGCCACTATATCCCCACTTTTTAAACACACTATTGATTTAACAAGTTTGACTAAGGGTTATCCCTTGCCAACCAAAACTCACCCTTATACATAATATGGTGTCTACAACACTTAGGTGTTTCATGCTAAATTTATTTGGATAGCACAATTTTAACTCCATTTATAATATAGATGTCACTTCCAATCAACAAGCATGTCAATCAAACCAAGTAAATAATAGTCATTATATTTGACACACCACAAAGTTAAAGGCACTGATCTAAATTACTTGATTCATATACTAGGCTCTTTGAGAAATTTGTCAAATTATTTATATGTTAGCTATATTACATGTTTTAAAACATACGATGATTTTACTAAATTATAAATCTTGTTCACTAAACATATTAGTACAAAACTCTTAGAACAAAACTATTCAGTACAAAACTTTTCAATATAAAATGTTCAGTACAAGACTGTTTAAAATCTTTTATGAATAACAAAATTTTCAAAAGATGTAAGGGCAAGAAGAATCTTTATTGTAGCAATATGACAAACAAGTGAGTAGACTACAAATCAGTCTACCTCATTTATCTCATTCAATTCTTAAGTTACTAGAAGTGCTTTAAAATTACTACTGATCAATCAAAGCTAAGTTTCTTCTACAAAACCCCATTAACTATAGTTTTAGCCCATTTCGGCAGATCAACTAATTTAAAGTATTATTGTATGACATAAAATCATCTCATTGTCTACTAAAGACTCTTCTTAGCTAATTTGTCATTCAAGTTTAAGTGTCAGTATGACTGGTTATTGATTCCAACAGTGAATCATTGACTATATCAGTAGAACTAGATAATTTCATACATTTATCTTTGATGAACACGTCCTCAAAGAACTCTACAAGTCTAGATTCTTCTAACACAAATTAGATAGATCTAAAATCTTTCCAAACAACCATATTCTGCACTTTCTAAGTACACACAAATATTTGTTATAGATCCTACTTTAGGCCTTCTAGGGTCATGTACTCTAACAAATGTATCACAATACATATTTTTACTTTAACAAAATTATTTGTATTTTCAAGCCATAATCTACAAGGTGTATTCAAGTTAGAGTGTAGTAACACATTAGAGATATGATTAACAATACAACATCACTCATAGTTACACAGGACAAACAATGGTCAGTAATATAGAATTCAACATTTCACCATATGTTTGATTCTAACTTTTATCAATATCGTTTGACTGTTGTAAGTAGAGTGCAGAAGAGATTATGTCATATGCAAACTTTTGTAAAATCATTGAAACATATTCACTATCTCTATCAAATCTGAACCCTTGATTTTTAGCATTTAACTAGATTTTAATTTATCAAAATAGCGAGTGCTACATCCTCCATATATGTATGACAAATATTCAATAATTATCTACATAGGTGATTAAATACTCCTAACCAATTATCGTCTCATCTAGTCACAAAGCTACTGAGATCACAAATATCATAATGTTTTGACTCAAGAAGTTGTGTGCTCCTAGAGACCATACTAAATGATTTTCTAGCTAGTGATCATAATCTGAGCACAACTTTCATATTTGTCATATTTAATGGAGTGTCATTTAGTTAAGTTATGAGTTTTAACAAGAATAAACAATTTAATATATAGTTCTCAAATTCTAGCCAATTATGCTATGTTTAGGAACTATACACAATAAGAACTATTATTATTAATTGTCTCATTTGTTAAACTTAACTTATACATGCGATTGACAATATATGCTTATTATAAGAGTTGATACAAAATTACTCTACCACATTTTACAAAATTATTTGCTTTCTCTAATGATTCTAATAATGTCCACTTGCTTAAACACAGTAAGCAGAATTTTCTTTATTCGTTCTTCATCATCTTCGAAACGCTAAACAAGATAATGACTAATATGTTATAATTCAACTTTACACACATAGTACAATGAACAAGAAAGAACAAAACGTAATTAATGGAGTCATATCCTGCATTAAGAGATGCTCTCTCTTAAGTTACTAACATTTGTTATACATCTTATACAATTTTTATTTTTATTTTTTTTATAAAAAAAATTAGAGAAGCAAATATATATAATCTCACACAAACTGCAAACAATGGGTTTGTCAAAATATCTATACACATAGTATGATAAAGCACTTAACAACCCTAAACATGCTATTTTTCAAAGCGAGAATAACTATGATCTAAAACTCTCAATCATGTTATAAAATGCACAAAACGTTAACACATTCATCATATGAAAATACTGAAAATTTAATTAGAGTAGATCATACTGAAACTTCAAGTTAGAAGTGTTTTCCAAACTCGATGCAGAAGCCTGCGTAGTGCAGACTTATTCAACCATGATGCATATCCATCGTCTCCAACACACACAATTTGTAAGTAACTTTGAAGTTCCTACATTCATCAAATTGTTAAAGATTAGGCAATTAAACAAATTATTAGCTCTATTTAATTCTAAGAACAATTTAATTGGAAATACAGTGTTGTAGTCAAAATTTATAATTTAACCTATCAAAATAAATATTTGATCCTTAGCACATAGCCAAAATAGTTATTCAAAATAAACAATGGTTAACACGATTTTGAACTTTAACACTTGGCAACAACAAATAATTAAAATGTATGCAGGTAAAGATCGAATTTATCTTTAATTTAGATCTGATCCATTCCAAACATTTTAAGATATAGTCTAAACAACATTCTCACCTCCCACACTATTTCCAACAACTACATCCACATCTTTTATTGTGCTTTCACTTTCTAACTGTTAAAATTCAAAATTTTCAAATATTTCTAGTTTCAGAATCTTTTACACATAATTAAGTTTTTCCATCTTATAGGAATAAACAGTAAATTCTAAAATCTAGAGGGTTTACTCTAAATAATCACTACTAGCATAATTTCAGTAAATGGAAGGATTTTTTTTCTGTAAAACTTTGTAATAAACAATAAAACAGCATTTAATTAATTAAGAGCACAACACTTAAAGTTTAGAGAGGACCGTATCTTGATGAAAATCAAGGAGTAAAGGAGCGTTAGATCTGATTAGGAAATATGCTGCAGCAAATCCTCTGCTCCACCCAAACACGAAATGGCAGAATCTCAACCAATGAGATCCCTTATTTGTTCACATATGAGTCAAAGTGACAGCACACAATGATCCCCTATCAAAAATCAGATCTTTCTCTCACACAGAGATCTGGTCTCTTGCCCGAACACGCAACACCAAAATCCACCAATCGAAAAATTCCCCCCCAAAAGTCAGGTGTACAACAGTGGATCTGGGACCTCCAAACACATGGATTTGACATCTTGCCCAAAACACCAAACATCGAAGCAACCCAATCGAAAATTTGGATCTGATTGCCACAACCCGATCATGTTTGCAATTGGGAAGAAGGAGAATGAGGTTGAGGTCAGGGCAGCAATTGGTCGTGGGGTGCGCCGGCGGCGCTCTCGAGGGCAGCACTCCCGACGGAAGAGGTCGGGACAGTGGCGCTCGCGACAGCAGTGGTCGCGACGGAAGCAGTCGAGACAGCAGCGCTCGCGACGGCAGTCGAAATAGCAGCGCTCGCGACGGCAGTGGTCGGGACAGCGGCGCTCGCGATGGCTGCGCTCATGACGGCAGTTACGGGGGCAGGTGTCGGCGCCGTTGTTGGAGTCCAACGATCAACCAATTCCAATTAACTCTCTTAATCTCAAAATTAAATTTTAATATCTTAAGACTGTTAGATCAAGATGAGTAATTAGGGTTAAGGTTTATATTGTTAGGTTTTGTGAGAAATTAACAATTGGGAAATTAGGGTTTATCTCTAGATCTAAGTTGCTTGAGATATTCACCCTAGGTATCAAAATTTGAATACCTAGACTGCTATCACAAGCCAGTATTTATTCCTAAATACTAGTTTGGATATCGGGTTATAAGCCCACAAACCCGCGTTCCAATATCCAATCAATTGTACGTTCATTACACGTGTTACACATATGCACGTGCTATATTTATATAGAGAGAATATACCAATATATCCAACAATCTCCTCCTATATTCTCAATATATAAAGTACAGGATTATCTCATCAGATCAATATACAACTGACTGGCTGATAGCAGTCCATAAAGGAAAAGCATCATAAAGATATAGTTTCATAAGAACCAATAGAATTATAAAACTGAATAGTTCAATCAAGACTAAACCAATATAATTAACTAGTTCCAAACCATATCCAATTCAGAATAGTTCACAAAGACTAAACCAACTGGAATAATCTGTCATAGTTTCAAAATCAAACAAAGCAAATAAACTTCAAGAACAAAATATGAGTTTTAAGCTCATGAACACAAGAGTCTTAAACTCAACAGAAGTTTTTACCAAGCAAGTGACTAATTTATTCTCAAAAGAAATAAATTGAAATTCTATCCTTGCACACTGCTTTATGTTTACTCCTCCATTTTGAGCAAATCATTATTTTTGAAATCTATGTTGCCAGATTCAACTCCTCCATCTTTGCTAGCTTATTGAAAACAAGGATATCAAGAGACACATCTCTAAGAATTCCAATAATTTCACAAAGTATCTAGTTCCACAAAAGAACTTAGTACAATTCATAATTAGCTTAGCAAAAATATAACGCAAGCATCACAATCAAGTATCTTTAATAAGTAAAGTACATGAACTTTATAGTTTCTACACAAGAACCATGCCATGTTTCATATTGGAATGAAAAGACTGTCGTTTCAATCATGATTTAACATTGAATCATCAAAATTGGAATGAAACATGTAACCATAAAAGACATATCATCAAAATTGGAATGATATTTAGGACAATTTAATCATCGGAAACACATCGACAAGTTTTCATGTTTCGTATTGGAATAATATGATCATTCTAAGTAAATTCCTAGATATATAATACCATCAAAATTGGAATGACATTATATATTTGTGGATATTATGTCGAATCATCAAAATTATCTAAAAGATGTCAACTGCCTAAAATTGATGCTTAAGTTTGAACTTCTCTATGGCTCCAATTGGATTCTAAATTTCAAAACAACTTGGATGTTAAAGCTTTTTACTCAATAGCTTTTAACTCCACTTTCCCCCACAGTTTTGATAATTAGATCACTTTCAAGTCTCTTAGCAAGAGCATTAGCTATAATTGTCGCAATTGCACTTTATCTATGAGAAAGTTCAACTAGGCTTCTTTCAGCCTTAATATACTCCTCTTACTATTATAGAGTGAGTTATGAGCTACAGTGCATTGTAGCTTGATAGTCGCATAACAGAATTAGAGAGTTACTTAAACTTCTTAATGGATAACTAGCAACAATTTCTTCAATCCACTCAGCCTTTTCCCCTGCAGAGAATTACACATAGAGGTCTGATTTCATGGATGATAGCACAGTGCCTGTTTGCTTTTTGTTTCCATAACATTTCTGTTTCTCCTAGTGTAAACACATATCTACTAGTTATCGACTTTCACTAAATTCTGAGCATCATAATGCATCAGGTCAGTCATTCATTCAAAGAATGACTAGAGTAGTACAAAGCAAACTCTTGAATACCACTCAGGTATCTCATTTGCCTCTTAAGGACACTCAAATGTGTATGGGATTATTAGTGAATCTGCAGATCATACCTACCTCAAAGGCTATGTCTATTCTAGTACAGATCTTTGTATATATGAGACTGTCAATTCCTTTAGAATGATCTACCTGTCTCATAGTTGTACCATCATTAGGTGTCAACCTTTTATCATAATCATAAGGTGTTTCAAAACACACTTTCAATCACTATATTCCCACTTTTGAAACACATTTTGATTTGATGAGTTTGGCTAAGAGTTATCCCTTGCCAACTGAAAACTCACCCTTATACCTATGGTGTCCACAGTACCTAGGTTTTCGTGTTGAATTCTTTGGATAGCAAAATTTTAACTTCATTTATAATAGAGAGGTCACTTCCAAGAACTTGCATGTCAACAGAACAAGCAAATAATAGCCACTATATTTGACACACCACAATGTTGAAGACACTGATCTGAATTACTTGATTCTTATACTAGGCTCTTTCAAAAATTTGGCAAATTATTTATCTGTTGGCTATACATGTTTTAAGAACATACAATGATTTTAATATATTGTAAATCTTGTTCACTAAACATATTAGTTCAAAACTTTCCAGTACAAAACTGTTCAGTACAAAACCTTTTAATTATCCTTTATGAATGACAAAATTTTCAATAGATGTAAGGGTAAGAAGAATACTTATTGTAGCAATATGACAAACATGTGAGTAGACATCAAATAAATCTACCCCATTTTTCTCAGTCAATCTGTTAGCTACTAAAAAGCATTAAAATTGCTACTGAACAATCAAAATTAAGTTTCTTCTACAAAACTCCACTTACTTACTATAGTTTTATCCCCTTTCGGCAGATCAACTAAATTAAAGTATTATTGTATGACATAGAATCATCTCATTGTCTACTAAGGACTCTTCTTAGCTCATTTGTCATTCAAGTTTTCAAGTGTCAGTAAGGCTAGTTCTTGATTCCAACAATGAATCATTGAACATGTCTGTAGGACTAGATTATTTCATACATTTATCTTTGATGAACATATCCTCAAAGAACTTTGCAGGTCTAGACTCTTCTAACACAAATTAGATAGATCCAACATCTGTCCACAGAGCTATATTCTGCACTTTCTAAGCACACAAATATTTGTTGTATGTCCTACTTTAGGCCTTCTAGGGTCATGTACTCTAACAAAAGTATCACAACACACATTTTCACTTTAACAAAACTGTTTATGTTTTCATACCATGATTTACAAGGTGTATTCAATTTAGAGTGTAGTAACACATTAGAGATATGATTAACAGTAGAACATCACTCATAATTACACAAGACAAACAACAGTCAATAATATAGAATTCAACATTTCACTCAGTGTTTGATTCTAACTTTTATCAATACCGTTTGACTGTTGTAAGTAGAGTGAACTAGAGATTATGCTCAATGCAAACTTCTCTAAAGTTGTTAAAACATATTCACTACCTCTATCAAATCTGAACACTTGATTTTTAGCATTTAACTATAATTTTTAATTCATTAAGAATAACAAGTGCTTCATTCTTCTTATATATGACAGACTTATATTAATCATCTACAAAAGAGATTAAATACTTCTGACCAACAATCGTCTCATCTAGTCACAAAGCTACGGAAATCACAAATATCAGAATGTATTGACTCAAGAAGTTGTGTGCTCCTAGAGACCATACTAAATGATTTTCTACTGATTATAATCTGAGCACAACTTTCATATTTGTCATATTTTAATGGAGTGTCATTTAGTAGGGCTATGAGTTTTAACAAGAACAAACAATTTAATATATAGTTCATAGTGATTCTAAATTTCAAAACAACTTGGATGTTAAAGCTTTGACTCAATAGCTTTTAACTCCATTTCCCCACAGTTTTGATAATTAGATCACATTTCCTCACAAACAATTGAATATATAGTTCTCAAATCTTAGCCAATTATGCTATGTTCAAGAACACAATTAGAACTATTATTATTAATTGTCTCATTTGTTAAACTCAACTTATACATACGATTGACAATATATGCACTTTATAAGAGTTAATACAAAATTACACTATCACATTTTTCAAAAATTATTTGTTTTCTCTAATGGTTCTAACAATGTCCACTAGCTCAAACACATTGAGCAAAGAGTTCTTTCCTTTACTCGTTCTTCATCATCTTCATAACGCTAAATGAGATAATGACTAACATATTATAATTCAACTTTGCACACACAGTACAATGAACGAGGGGGAACACAACGTAACTAGTAGAGTCATATTCTACATTAAGAGATGCTCTCTTCTAAGTTACAGACATTTGTTATACATCTTATACAATTTTATTTTATTTTAAATTTTAGAGAAACAAATATATAATCTCACACAAACTGCAAACAATGGATTTGTCAAAATATCTATACACATAGTATGATAAAACACTTAACAACCCTAAACATGCTAGTTTTCCAAAGCGAGAATAACTATGATCTAAAACTCTCAATCATATGATCAAACGCACAAAACGTTAACACATTCATCACATGAAAAAATACTAAGAAAATTAGATTAGATCATACCGACACTTCAAGTTAGAAGTGTTTTCCAAATTCGATGGAGAAGCCTGCGTGGTGCAGACTTATTCAACCATGAAGCATATCCATCATCTCCAACATACACAATTTGTAGGTAACATTAGAGTTCCTACATTCATCAAATTGTTAAAGATTAGCCAATTAAACAAATTATTAGCACAATCTAATTCTCAACAATTTTATTGGAGATCCGAATTTTATAGTCAACATACAGTTTAACTTATCAAAATAGATATCTTGTTTTAGCACATTGCCAAAAACAACTGTTCAACTTGTATTTAATTAAACAAATGATTAATACGGTCTTAAACTTAACCACTTAGCAAGATATTTAACAGAAATTTAATACGAGGAAAGTAAAGAACTTATCTTTCACTGTCTTTTCCCCTTCAATTGATTAGACTCATGTCTGTTGGGAACAAATCCAAACGACAAACTATTCTGCACCAAAGAGACCCTGCATCAAACATATTGTGTGCGTCTAAACAAATCTGATAATGAGAAACTAAAATCCCTTCCTTGACCCCGAACACCAAACACC
This sequence comes from Hemerocallis citrina, assembly GCA_017893485.1. Taxonomy (NCBI): domain Eukaryota; kingdom Viridiplantae; phylum Streptophyta; class Magnoliopsida; order Asparagales; family Asphodelaceae; genus Hemerocallis; species Hemerocallis citrina. The sequence goes on along the minus strand of CM030360.1, from coordinate 330,566,041 downwards.
ATAATGAACCAATCAACAAATCAAATCAAAACAAATCTGATCTCTCCTTCTTCCCTTCACTGTCTTCTTCAAAGTAGGGTTCCATACACACACAAACCCAATCTGCCAAGATGAAGAAGAGAGAAGATTATCGGAGTCGGCGCCTGAGGAGGAGGCTGTCGTCAACTGCAATCGGAGAAGAGAGGGGGTGAAAGCAGCCCCGGTGAGTCGAGGCCCGTTGGGTTCGCGCGACCCCGGCGTCAGGAGCGGCGAAGGAGCCCAGCGACTCCTCCACTGGCATCACCAGATCCGAACGCAGACGCCTTCATTGGATCTGATGCGGGGATGTGGCGGTGGCAGCCAGCAACAGCCAGCGGTCGGCTTCGCAGCGGATCGGCGAGCGAGGGACCTCGCGACGCGATCGGCGAGCGACGAATGGCAAGAGATGGACCTCGCGACGCGATCGGCGAGCGACGAACGGCAACCGATCGTCTTCGCGAGAGACGGCGTTAGGGTTCCGATGAGATCTGGTGGCTCCAGAGGATTCCGACGGGATTGAACAAACCGATGGTATTCCCCTTAATTAATCTCACAAAATTAATTAATATCTCAAGATTGTTAGGTTTTGTGAGAAATTAACAATTGGGAAATTAGGGTTTATCTCTAGATCTAAGTTGCTTGAGATATTCACCCTAGGTATCAAAATTGGAATACCTAGACTGCTATCACAAGCCAGTATTTATTCCTAAATACTGGTTTGGGTATCGGGTTATAAGCCCACAAACCCGCGTTCCAATATCCAATTAATTATACGTTCATTACACGTGTTACTCATAGCCGCTTAAGATATTATACCCTGCTTATCGGTATTGGAATATCACATAGCACTACCTCTAGACCAGCTTTTATATATCTCATAGCCTCTTAAGATATTATACCCTGTTTATCGGTTGAAATATCACAGAGTACTACCTAGAGTACTACCTCTAGACCAGCTTTTATATGAGATGAACTAGGTTTAGGGTACTGGGCTTTATGCCCACTCAACCCAGTCCAACAATTAAACAGATAACACGTGCTATGCACGTGTTACCCCATAGAAAATTATACACAATAATATTCTATTATATTGAGAATATACCTATATATCCAGCACAAGTACTCAAAATTTGATGTGCAAGAGTCTGTACAGTGCACTACTTCAACAACAACGGAAAGATTGCTAACTGTTAATAAACTCCAATGCCAACGCCAACTCTTGTTTGTTGATAATAGTTTGGTAATCACACTGAAATGATGACTTGGTTGATTTCATTATTTTGTCACGCAATTCAACCCTCAAAATCCATAATACTACATCTTCCTTTACAACGGAGTATAATTTAGTCTCAAAGCAATAAACACGCATGCAATAAGTGGAGAACATAATTTAGTTAGAAAGCTGGCTGAACCCACTTACCAAACTGATTTGAATCGATGTCACTACTTTGTCCTTTAATCTAACAAAGACATGTAAATTTATAACAAGATACTAATGTAAAGGATACGAGAATATGAAGCATTTTTTTCAATGAGAACGAAGAAGTCATTCAGGCAAGATGTCAACTGTTTCCCACTTCAATCAAGAAGTTAAGAGAAATATCAAAAGTAAATTGGTTCACAAGTAAATCATAATACTATTAATGCATGGACTGGACAGTTCAGCTAGGGCTAGGGCTAGGGCTAGGGGTGAGGAAGAGGCTTCGTATAATGTGAGGAACTGAGATGGGATGGACTGGGCAACAGAGGCGCTCCTATCAGTGCAGGGTTGTGCTTCATTCTGAGGGAGGGAGTCTTCGTGTCTTTTGAGTAAATGATGTATTGACTATTGAGTAGTTTATGTATCTTCATGTAGTTGTTGTTGCTTAATTCTAGTTGTATTTTGAGAAAGTCCACGTGAGTGAGACTAATTAAGATTGTAATATCTAGTATTTGATGTACCGTTAATTCTTCATTAATGATATCAGTGACTCGGTGTGACTTTTATTCCTAAAAACAAAAACAAAAACAAAAAATCATAATACCATCTGATAATCAGGATTAATATATATATATACTACATAGCAGGATTAAGAATCAAACTGGACGAAACTATAGAGCCCACCGATATACTTATATACCCATGGCAATCCTTGCCACTAATACCTCAATTTCCTTGTAATCTAAAATATGTAAATTTAGGCCACACCGCAGACAAACACACGAGAAAGGTTGAACTCCAGCTTCTGATTTTCATATTAATAGCTTAAATTAAATCATACACTAGGAACTAGCACCCCCACAGAATTAATGAAAAATGTGATATTTACAGGGGAAAACCCTATGGGAACAGCACAAGCCACTCGTAACAAACATTTAGCAAGTTTTGGCATCAGTTAAGTAGCTTTGGTGTCTACCTCCACAATCTTGTTTTACTATGGGTTTGACGGACTCTCCATGTGTTTTCCCTTTGTCTCTTGGTGACTATCAATCTTCGCGCTGCAGTTAACAACCTCAGGATGCATGGAAGGTGCAGCTCCAGATGGCTCGGAGTTGAACTGATCCTCTTGTATAGGCGCCATTCTCTGGTTATTTCCAGACACTTCGGAATAGTTATGGCTGGTATACAAATAATTATAAGAATCCAATTCGAAGGTTTCTCGAGGGTATAGTGTTCTGATGGCTCCACTGTAGACAGGCTGCATTGCCCTTTTCCTATCAGGCGAGCAATGCAATGAAATTCTACACACAGGGCACGTCGAATGTTGTTTTAGCCATATATCTATGCAGGTGACATGGAAAGCATGTCTGCAATAAGGAAGAATACGCAGAACATCTTTCTCCTGGTACTCTGAAAGACACACCGTGCACCTGCCAGACAAGGTTCAACATTAATATGTATATATAAATATCATGAATCCCAACAAATTAAGTTAAAAGTGACTGAAAATAAAGTTGCAAGGTTCAAAAGTGATGAAACATTGTCAAGAAAGGATATACAGCAGGAGTTCGCAGCTGAATGTTTTGAAGTGACACGAAAACAAATAAGCTATCCTGTGAGCTGCAATTGCTACAACAATATTACGCTATTCAAGTCAATACTTTTTGTTTCCTAATGTTATATTAGATCAAAAATAACAATAATTTTATATTAGATATTACTAAAAAAAATGTTACATTCAATTAAAAACTTTTCCCTCTCTTCTTCCTTCTAGAAATAAACATTCTATAAACTTGAACTTCAAATTAAATGCAACATAAACTATTGCTAGAATTGGGCTGAAATTGGACCTAAGCCGACCTAGTGCATGACAAACCAGCAAAAAGAATAAGATGCAAGTGTCTTTCGGTAGAAGCCCTAGACAGTGATGCACGAGCCAAGTGACCCAGCTCTCAATCAATCAGGACCACCACCATCGTCATTTTCATGAGATCTTACTCTCGGGCTCACTTCTCTGATCCTTTCATTTTTGACTTAGATCTCTCACGCTTCTCAACTAAAAGTGCGAGATGGCTAGAATATGATGAAAACTCTTCGTTTCTCTTCCTTCTCACCTCCTCGTTCATGATGCTACTCACAGCATCCTCTGGAGTAGTCGAATCTGTCATAGTCCTTATAATAGTCTGTTCTACAGTACAATAACTGTCGGATAGAGTAGATAGAAGTAATAATGACTACCCCTTTCTGAAAACTTCAATCCTACAACTTCCATCTAGTTGTAAACCATACAGTAATTGTTCACAGGTTTCGCTACTAAACCCTCTTCTCTCAGATTCATGATAACCAATTTCTTCATGTGAAGAATTTGATTAGATGTCGACAGCTTCTCATACATGCCTCCTTCACGGTCTTTCCCTCGAGATATAAAATAATATTTTCCTACTCATTGCTAACTAGATCTGCCCAAGCACCTTCTAATCCAAATGATTTCATGCCACCAAGATCTTTGCATCTTTGTTTGCACCTTCCGGCTTCTCATCAAAACAGACCATCTAGATCTTTCTGACGGAGATACATCACCATCTGAATCTTCCACATCATGAAATCACTTCTACCAAACCTTTCGACTTTCGACTTCCTATCGGCCATCACGAAACCCTAAGGTCTGATATCACTTGTAGTACCTAGATGCACCAATAACAAGATTCATCACACCATACGCAAGATCTCACAACCACAAGAACACAACAATATACAGAAATAACCAATACTTCTTATTACTCAAGAAATACAAAGATACAAATACATCACACTCTAATCTCTCTCTCAACTTTGAAATCACTCGGCACAAGACCCCTTTTGAAGTTGTAGTTGTAATCAGTTCTTTAAACCCTAGCACCTAGGATTTACATCTATATATATATATATATATATATATATATATATATATATATATATAGCCCCAAAGTAATCTTTAAAAGATAAACAAATATACAGTCAATTGGATCCAAAATCTGCAACCCAAATAAACACATAGCATCACTCGCGGTCGACTACACAAAAGTCGGTCGACTACAATACGGGCTCGCCAAAACAAAGAGTTGGGCAATAGACCGCTTAATCTGTCGATCGACTGTCAACTGTCTCAACACAGTCAACTATCATTGCTTCTGTTTTGTTTTGTTGCCTCTTCTCTTGTTGTTGTCTTCTCACTGCCATCTTCGTGTCTTCTCTCTTCTTCTTCTTGTGTCAGTGTATGTGTATTTGAGTCTGATATGGCTAAAAATAAAACGAAATCGGAACCATTCAAATCGGGCACGAATCTTAAAGCACTCAGGGGTAAAACGGTAATTTCACCTACAAACGGATCAGAAATGGGAACTAGGCCTTTCTTCAAAGCCCAATAACCCATAAACGGATCTGTCCTACTGGATATGGGTAGCAACCTGTTACAAACCGACCCAGATGGATAAAGAGTAATTCAAATTCATAGTTATCTCTATGAAACGATTTAAACTCTAGATCTTATCCATCCACACCGGGAAGTAGAGATTTGTCCTTATCTCAAAACGGATCCCAAAGGCAACTATAAATACCCCTCTCACCGTAACAAGGTAATCAATCTTTTTCTACCTAAAGCTCTTTCATAATCTTCCTGCTTACTGACAAGAGCGTCGGAGGGTTCATCGCCAGGATCCATCCCGGTATATCGAACTTTTTTGCAGGTCAACAGCAGCAACAAGAAACCAGTCAAATGTTGGTGAAGGTCAACAGGTTTGCCTTATTCATTTTCTAAAGAATCCACAAATTCATCTGTTTGCTCCCACACCAAAATTAGCAGCAACAGATTGGTGCTGTCTGTGGAAAACATAAAAGCAATCCGACCTTACTTCATCAGAAAAAGTAGTATCAAGCCATGCATCCGAAAGAGAAGGAAAAGACAGCGATCTCCAGCCGAAGAGCCACTCCTCTTCCTCCTACTCCTCTAGTTCAAGATGTTCTTCCTCAATAGGCTCCTCCTCAACAGGCACTTCCAGGGTCTCGGGGGCTGCCCAGGGGACTCTTATCGGAGTCGTCCAAAGCAACATCCTCTTCATGACCATGTCGCAGTCCACAATCCTTTAGTTGACTCTATGGCTTCTCAAATCCCTCCCGAGCCGGATCTCCGTCAAGTGATTGTCAACCGCCAAAAGGGGTCGACCTCCGAACTTGCCTGAATGGATGACGAGCCCTTGGGGGAGTCCATCAACCCGAGCACCTAGGGGTCTCAAGAGTCCGGACCCCCAGTAGACCGAGGACCAGAAGATCCCCTCTCCCGAGGTGGCGAAGAGAGTCTCCTCCACGTCGTCGGCGGAGAAGTCATACTCCAGTCGGCGGAGAAGTCATACTCCAGTCAGTTGAGCCACACCTAGGGACCGCCAAGCTGAAGGGGCACCAGTCACAAGGGCCGAGTTCCAGGATTTTCAAGAAACCGTTCTGCGGGCCCTCAACATCGCTCCCAACCACAAGCAACGGGGACCTACTCCTCAACCTGCACCAAGCCATCACCACCGCACTCCCAGTCTCCTTTCGCATGAGAAAGAGTCTCGGGGCTCGGCAAGATATGACCGAAGGGAAGACTCGGTCTACTGCCATCTCCACGAGATGGAGAGGCGCCTTGGCCGACTTGATAGAGAAGAAGAACGGCCGAGGAATTTCCGCCCGAGCAGGCCTCCGTTCTCCCGGGCCATCATGGAAGCCCCGGTCCCGAAAAACATCAAGCCCCCTAACTTTGAGTCATACAACGGGGAGTCGGACCCTGCCGACCACATCGAAAATTTTAAAACTCATGATGATCCACCAGGCTTCGGATGCGCTCCTTTGCAAAACCTTTCCTGCCACGCTAAAGGGGCCTGCGAGAGAATGATACTCTCGACTCGTCCCAGCCTCCATCTTCTCCTTCAATCAGTTCGAAGGGTTCTTCCTTACTCATTTCGTGAGTTGCCGTCGGGTCGAGAAAACAAGTACAACTTTGGTGACCCTCGCCCAAAGAAAGGGTGAACGCCTAAGAGATTACGTTCGACGTTTCACTGTCGAAGCACGGTCTATTTCCTCTCTCAACCAATCAGTAGCCTCGACGGCATTCGGGCACAACGTCACTAACGCCGACCTCAAGCCGCCCCTTACCAAGAAGCCTCCTCGGGACTTCTCAGAACTCCTGCTTAGGAGTGAGAAGTACATCCGAGTGGAAGAGGTTCGCAACCCCCTCACTCCTGAGGAATCATCTTCCGGGTACAAACGGAAGAACACAAGCGAAGAAGGGTCCCAGAAATTTCAGATGGACGACAATGGCCAACGCCGCCTAGCTCCTCGTTTTGAGAAGTTCACCCCCCTCAATGCTAGTATATCAGCAATTCTTATGGAGGTGGACAAGGAAGGGCTACTCCGCACTCCCCCTATAATGCATACCCCTAGCAAGAAAAGAAACAGGAATAAGTGGTGCCGCTTTCACAGGGACCACGGCTACGATACGGATGATTGTCGGGCTCTTAAAGAGGAGATCGAAGAACTCATACAGCGGGGACACCTGGACAAATTCGTCCGAAGAAATGGGACCGACCTTCCACCCCGAGGAGCCTACAAGCGAGCAGAGAGATCCGCCGAGTTCCAAGATTCCGAACCTGGGGCCGTCCTCCACCTTATCTAAGGAGGTCCAATGGGGAAAGAACCAAACTCCTCCCAAGAGGCCTTCACCCTATCGTAGAAGTAGATTTTTAGTTTCAATAAGGCCGATGCTTCTAACACGACCAAAAGCATGTAATAATGGCTCGCCCCATTGAAGCGGCCACTTGGTTTATTTCAATAAAACTTAGCTTTTCTATTGAAAATTATTGTGTGCCTCATTTCTATCTCTCCGAGTCACATCTACGACTCGCTAAATGGTAACTTCGAAGTCCAGTTTGTCCTACAGAGCTGCTCCCACAACTTACTAAGCTCAAAAAAACGAGTTCGGAGTCCAACACTTGGTTCGACGTTGCTTTAGCCGCTTGCAAACAAGCAAGTGCGGAGCAGCTCACCATTCGAAATTGCTCCTACAACTCGTTCAACCCCTCAAACAACAAGTTTGGAGTTCAACACTTGGTTCGACGTTGCTTTTGCCGCTTGCAAACAAGCAAGTGCGGGGCAGCTCACCATTCGGAATTGCTCCTACAACTCGTGAAACTCACCTAAACAACAAGTTTGGAGCTCAAACTGTCCCCTAGAGATGCTCCTCAAACTCGTCTCCCGAACGGCTCTCTCCTACAGCCTGGAGATGATTCTTCGTCCCACTCGCCTCCCGAGTGGTCCTCTTCTAAACGGGTTCGGAGCTCAAACTCTCCTCTAGAGTTGCTCCTCAAACTCGTCTCCCAAATGGCTCTCTCCAAAAGCCTTGTGATACTCTTCACTCCGCTCGCCTCACGAGCGCCCTTCTTCTCAATGGGTTCGGAGCTCAAACTCTCCCCTAGAGTTGCTCCTCGCACTTGCCTTTGAGAACGGATCTTCCCATGGGTCTTACGAGGATCATCCTAGCTCATCTTCTTAGCCCAGAGGAGTGGAGCTCATCTTCGAGGATTTCGGAGACCGAAGCTCCTCTCAACTTGACATAAACGAGGACATTGCAGGCCTATTTTGACCCTAAATACGGGTGATTCTTCAACTGACCTCCAAAGAGAAATTGTAGATCTTCGGGACATCTTCGAAACGAGGGGTCACACGGCCAGATCGGACCTCCGTAGCACCGAAAAAGTAGGTCACAACACGGCTGCGCCGAGCGTGCAAAATGGCAAAAACAACCGCCTAACAATTCGTGCCAGATCTTCATCAAGCGGCTCAGATCTTGCCACGTAGCTCGAATCTGAAATCCGAGCTACCGAGCTACGAATGAGGGAAAAACTAATCCTTCATGATTCATGCCTGATCGTGATCAACCGTCCAGATGGAGCCACGTAGCTCGGATCTGAAATCCGAGCAACCGAACTACCGAGCTGCAAATTGGGAAAAAAAACTCTGCCTCGAAATTTGTGCTCAATCACGATCAACGGATCAAATTGCCAAACCACAATAGCCAAAAAAAGAGCTAAAGGGTTAACGGGTCGGGTTCGGACCCGTTAGAGACCCGAACCCGCAACTCCCCTTCTTCCTCTTCTCCTTCGAGTTTTGGCACCAAAAACACAGACCCATGTCCTCGCCAAACTCCGAAAGCTCCGTCCCCAAGCTAGCCATCCTATCACCTGTCTCCACCTCCTTCGCGAGCTCCAACGTCGAGTCCACTCCGTCGAGCTCCGCTGTCGAACTTCACGAGCTCACCATCGTCGAGCCCAAAGCTCCACTGGGCCGAGCACCAACAAGGAATCCCTTGTCAACTCTCTGTGAAATACTCTCGTCAAACTCTTGCCATTAACGAGCTCCGAGCTCAAACTCTCGTCAAAGCTCCAACCGAGTTTCTTCTCCAGCACCTCCAAGCCGTTGAGCGTCAACCCCCCTCGCGAGCTCTTCTCCTCGCCGACCCCTCACGACAGCCAAGCTCGAGCTCTGAAGTCTCCTTCGTCGAGCTCCGAAACATCGAGCTCCTCGTCGTCGAGCTCAACCACCTCCTCGCTGAGCTCGCCAACTCACCGAGCTCCAAGCTCCTCGCCTCCGAGCTCAGCGAGCACCTCAACCAAGGCCAGCAATGGCTAAGACCCCGCCGAGCTCTCCTCCAGTGTCGAGCTCCAACCTCAACTCCAAGCTCCTCCCTCATCTTCGAGCTCCTCGCCAAGCTTCTTCCTCATCGAAGCTGTTCACCACCGAGCTCTCTCGCTACACGAGGTGCTCGGCAAGACGGAGACGAGGTCAGAGAAGGCGACGCTCGAAGAAGTCAACAGGAAATGCAACAAATTGAGAGAGAGCAGAGGTCGGTGTCGAAGGAAGGAAAGAAGAGAAGTAGGAGGAGAGCGGGAAAAGAAAAAAATACCACGTGGCATCACCTCAAGCTGCTCGGCCAGATGCGAGGCCAGTTCCAAGCTACCGAGATACCAACCTGGAAATTGGAGAAAAATGCTTTGCTTTAAGATGTGCGCCCCTTGACCGTGATCAACACAGGATTGCGCTACGTGTACAGGTAAAATTTAATTTATTTATTTATTTATTTAATTGAATTAATTATTTAAAAAATCCAAAAAAAAAATTAAAATCGAAATAAGTTAATTTAAAAATTCTTTAAAAATTATTAATTCAGAAAATAATTTTAAAATTCTGAAAATATAATTATTAAATTAGAATAATTAATTAATATTTTCGATAGTTAATTATTTAAATTCGGGAATTGAATAAAAAATTCAAAAAATGATTAAAATTTGGAAAAAAAATGGAAAAACCACAAAAAATCCAGAAATTTATGAGGATAATTTTGGGTACTTTACAAGCTCATATTGACATCGTTACACCTCGAGCAAGATCCAAACTCCCCCGAGAACTCTGATAAATTCTATTAGCCATTGAAAACTGACAAAACTACTCCTTAAAGACTGTAAAACTCAGTCTCCAAGAGTAGGGGGCTTTTGATATGGCTAAAAATAGAACCAAATCGGGCACAAATCTTAAAGCTCTCAGGAGTAAAATGGTAATTTCACCTACAAACGGGTCTGAAATGGGAACTGGTTCTTTTTTCAAAGCCCAATAATCCATAAACAAATCTGTCCTACTGGGTATGGGTAGCAACCCGTTACAAACCGACCCAAATGGATAAAGAGTAACTCAAATTCATAATTATCACTATAAAACGATTTAAACTCTAGATCTTATCCATCCACACAGGAAAGTAGAGATTTGTCCTTATCTCGAAACGGATCCCTAAGGCGACTATAAATACCTCTCTCCTCCCACCGTAACAAGGTAATCAATCTTTTTCTACCTAAAGCTCTTTCATAATCTTCTTGATTACTGATAAGTGCGTCGGATGGTTCGTCACCGGGATCCATTCCGGTGTATCGAGCTTTTTTGCAGGTCAACGGCAGCAGTAAGAAACCAGTCAAACGTTGGTGAAGATCAACAGGTTTGCCTTATTCGTTTTTTAAAGAATCCACAAATTCATCTGTTTGCTCCCACACCAAAATTAGCAGCAACATAGTCCAGTAACATAAGGAAGCTAAAAGCTATGCTTCTTCATCCTCTGAATATCTAAACTTGATCAACAATGCATATTGCTAGTCACTTAATTGGAGTTATCAAACTATATTGGTTGATTATGTGAACTTATATTATTCCTCTTAAGGCATTGCACCCATCCTTTCTAATATTAGAATTTTGTTGACCACTTAGTAGTGAGTGCCTAGAAGCCAAGATGTGCAGTACAAATAAAAAGTATTAATCTAATACTTCATCTCTTTAGTAATTAGTTCAAACTCGATCTTATTCAATTACTATCAGAAGATTAAAACGATTTGTTTAATACTGTACAGTCTAGTTTGGTGCAAACCGATTCACTAATATATATTTAAGTTCCTAGCAAATATTCATATTAAATTGACAAATTTCTGTGGGACATATAGTCTGATATACAAATTCATGCCCGTCTTGATATAAAAACAAGCATAGAAACACAACAAGGGAGTGATCGGGTACAATGATGTTGGTGTATAATCAAAGCAGGAATTAATTCATGAAAAATTGGAAGTATTTGCAATCACATAGATAAGCACCAAACAAAGAATGCTTGGCATGACCTGAAAAATTAGATATACAAGAAATATAATTTAACGGAAGCATGATGAATTGCTTGGTAAGGATAAAACTTACTGGGTGTCGTGTCCAGATGAAAAATGGTCACCAAATTCCTTTGTGGGAAAGCTTGCAACTTCTACAGGCTCTAAACCATGGAGCCCACGTTCCAGCTGTTGCAGGAGATACTTCACAATCAGTAACAACATTTTTTTTTCTAAAGTAATACTAAATAATTAAACAGATAACAAAGTAAACGCAAGGTGCATGCCCACTAAAAACCAGTATAATGCGAAATTTCTCGGTGATAAAAAGGAGGGTCAATTATTATAAATTACTTTCGATAAAGAGAACCCATAATTATTATTTTTTTAATCAAAATTATCAAAATTATCTTCTTTTGTCTCTGTATCCCTTTCTCTGTGAGGTGGAAGGAAGGCAGGCAGGCAGGCAGGCTGCCCCCCAGTAAATGGAAATCTGAGGTATCCATCTCCACCCCCACCCAAAAATCCCATCTTACATGACAGAATCCAGCATCATCATCTCATAAAAGTAAGTTGCTTGCTCCAACAATCCTCCATACCCCTCCTTTCGGCCTAATTTGCTTATTCTAGATCAATCACATGTAACAAACATCAGAACATGGCATGAAGTAAGACAGAAGGAGTTGTGTTAAGAAGATGCCAAATTTTGAGAATATTTAAACAAGTTACAATACAAAATTCCCAAATGCGAAAGATAACCACCTACAATATGTATGCATATCATATGTATGTAACAACAACAACACCACAACAACAACAACCACCTTAAGTAAATTGATTGATGCGTAACAGTAACAATAAAATTTTAGAATGAGACATCAAAATCCAAAAGCAAACAGTAATATAATAATAATAATAATAATAATAATAATAATAATAATAATAATACAGAAAAATGAATAGGTAATAGGATTGATTCACTGGTTCAATCGCATCGAAAAACAGTGGCAAAAGTAGAGGGGGGAAAAATGATAATCCCTTTTCACTAAAGATAGAAAATCACCGAGCGATAAAAAAATTATTTACAAAAAAAAACACGCTTTCCAGAGAAGGAAATTAGAAGGAGGAGAGAGAGAGAGAGAGAGAGAGAGAGAGAGAGAGATTGGTACTGACGATGCTGAGATCGGATCTGGATGCGGTGGGGAAATTTCTTCTGGAAGCGCGCAATTGGATGCGGGCGCAGATGAGCCTGGTGCAGACGAAGACGATGAACATGGTGCTGACGGCGAATCCGATCACCGTCATCACCAGATTTATCCCCGTCGAAATCATAATCACTCTCTCTCTCTCCCTTTCTCACTCACTTGTACTCCAGAAAATACAATAATAAAAATCCCAGAAAATATATATAAGAACAAGGAATCCTCTCAGATTCCTAATTTACTCCTAATCGTCATCAATAAGGAGTGAAGAACAAGAAGAAGAAGAAGAATAGGAGTTGAAACCCTAACTAAGCAGCGAAGTTGGTTTGGGGGAGAAAGAGAGGGTGAGGATAGATTAATTTGGGGGAAGAAGATGAAGAACAAGTGTCACTCAAATCTTCTGCTCTCTCAGCCATTACAATTCAGAATTTTTACAACTTCAGAATGGAATCAAATCCAATCAATTTTTTATTTTAAAATAAATAAATAAAAATGAGAGAGAGAGAAAGAGAGAGAGTGATGAGAGAGATATAAATAAAAATGGATGGTGGACTGGATTGCGAGGACCCAATTTGCAATTTCAAAACACTCACTCACTCACTCTCTCTCTCTCTCTCTCTCTCTCTCTCTCTTCGTCCTCTTTTGAGTTTTGAGTTTTGACACTGGCCATTAGTAACGGTAATTATGTACTACTCCAACTCTACCACCATATTCACGGAGAGACAGACGGACAGTCACTATCTCTCTAATCTCTAATTATATATACTAGTAATTTACACGTGCGAAGCACGTTTTAATAATTTTTAAAATTAAAAATAAAAATTCTAACGCAGGGAGGACTTAAACCTGAACCTCCTTTATATTAGTTATGTACAACATGTTAGTAGATTTACAAATGACACTAGGGTCTTCTCTTATTATAAGATTAGAGATTAGAGATTAGAGACTAGTAGTTTACACGTGCGGTGCACGTCTTTATAAATATATTTTTTTTCAAAAAATTCTGACGTTGTCTGGCATCGAACTTAAAACCTCTTTTATATTAGTTATGCATGTGCATTGCACGTGTTTGTTGGTTTACAATGCACGTGTTTGTTTGGTTACAAATGGAGTTTGTTTGGTGACACTTTTCTATTAAAATACTACTAAAGATATCTTACTAGTATAATCCTATGCAATATTGTATATAATTTTTTAAAAAAACTGAGGAGATAACAAATTTATTTTCTAAAAATTACCTAATAACATCTATAGAATATTACACGTTTTTCTAGGTTTGATTAAAAGTTAGGATTCCAGTTAAAATTTTGGATGGTGAAAGAGTAGGTGGTTACCTCCTTTGTTTTCTCTCTTTTTTATTTTAAAAATAAAAAAATAACAATATTGAACCAATAGTAATTTTAACATAATATATTGTACAAATACATATAGAATAGAAGGGGAATTTTTAGAAAAGCTCTTTGGTTATCTTTTTGTTAGAATTAAGTTCTCTGACTTTTGTAATTTCACTATTAACTCCTAAACTTTTAATAATTCATGTTAGGTTATTGATTACTGTTACCGCTAATTCTGGTATTTTTAGCCATATCAATTACAATACCCACATTTTACCATTTGGATAATAACAATATATTTGGAAGATACACAAAGCACAATGTAATAGAACTAAAAGTAGCGCATCTATTTTACCGACTGGTCATAAGTCACTCTGTATAGTACCCTCAATTTATTGTAAGGATAATAATAGTACATTTTGATAATTGGTAATGCATTAGAACTAAATTAATGCTTCTGAAATATAAATAAAGATGTATTATTTTCTACTATATGGTAAGATTTTCTTAGTTACTTACCCACCAATTTTCTTATCCCATTGCAATTTAGATATCCTATATATTTTCCCTACATATTGCTCAAGTTCTATTTCTTGTTCAACCAAAACACTAATTTCTAAAAAGATCAGGGGTAAAAGCGAGAACCTCCAAATTAAAGAAATACACTAAATAAAATTTACGTTGATCAGGGGCAAAAGTGCAAAAGGCCAAATAATTTTTTTTTTAAAATGAATTGCACCAGCCGGGAATCGAATGAGCGACCTCCTAATTTTTCTCTCATTTTTTCCTTTTTAAAATGGAGAAATGAGAAAAATCATGGATAAAAGTGGTTTAGCATAATTATATCTATATATTATCTCTAATATTATAATGGGAGAGTTGGAGTTGTCATTTCTAGGAGCATCCACAGTCGTTTGCTGTATATGCCATTTTGCCATATTATAGCAAACGAACCCCTACAATCGTTTCTCATTTTGCCATTTTATAGCAAACGTTCTATTCTCATTTCTCAAATATGAGAAACGAAATGTAGTTTCTCAAATTATAAAGGACGGGATATCATATTCCGTCCCTCCGAATTAATGATTATTTAATCGATTCAGACGGAAGAACATATACCGTCTTAATAATTTTAATTATTTTTTTAAAAAAAATGGTCGGTCGGGGATACATACCCCGGACGAGATATGATACCCTGTCTCTCCCCTTAAAAAATAATTTTTTTTAGTTTTCCCTCAGACGGGGAATGATACCCTGGCCGGGGTATCGTACCCCGTCCGTGGAAAAGGTGGCACAGTGGGCTAAGTGGGCTATTAATGCCGATTGGGAGCATTTAGGAGTAGTAATTAGGTTTAGGTAGTTAATTAATTAGGTTTAGTTATTATTATATTATTTAATTTAGTTAATTAATATAGTTTAACAATTAATAAGTAATTAACTTTTTTTAATTTATTTTAAACGATGAGACGGTATATCATATACCGTCGCTCGCTTTTTTCTAAAAAATGAGAAACAATATAGCAAACGACCACTGCAGCGATCGATCGTATTTGCTATTACTGTAGCTGCCATTTTATAGCATATGAGAAAAACGACTGTGGATGCTCTAAACAAACTGTAATACCCTAAATTTTCTTTTTAATAAAATATTGACTTTCACGTGTTGTGCACGTGAAAATTTCATATGTATAATATTTATTTTTATATACAAAATCTCTTTTGATAGTAAGAACAATTATTTTTTATTTCCTTTATTTTCCTAAAAAGCTTAATTTTCTAAAAAGCCTAAAACACTAATTAATTGTTTTAATTTATTACTATTTTGTTGTTTGGCCCACAACCTAAGTCCACTATTTATGAAACCCACTAATTTAATAAATCAATTAAATGGCCACACTTGTCATGTAGAGACAAAATGTGAACAAATTGATTTATTAAAATTGTACAACTTTTAAATATGGGTACTAGGTGGTACGTGCATGCACGTAGTGTGCATTGCACACAAATTGGGGCCGGTTTTGGGTATAGGAGTGGGTTTGTGTACATGGGTGGTTACTTAGTGTGTGGGTAGTTGCTATAACTCCTACTCCTATCCTAGCCCTCCATTCTCTAACCATCCACTGAATCTGTAATACCCCGATTTTCCTAATATATATGAAGGTTATTTATTTTCATAGATGGTATACACGTGTAATATTTTGATTATTATTTTCAACATAATGAATAAGATCATTGTTTTATAAACATTTTTCCCTAAGCCCAAAGGTTAATTTACATATTTTCTACAAGATGATTATTTTGGCCCAACTAATTTTAGCCCATGAATTTAATTATATTTTTACAACTTGTATGTGTAGCATCTTTTCTTTTTATTTCTCCGGGTACTTGATGTACAAATTATGTGGTGTGGTTTGTGTGTACACGTGCACTCAATGTACACGTGCACAATGCACAAAGCATGGCCGGATTGGGAGAGTAATGGAGATGAGATGTGGGTAGTTTTTTAAGGAGTGGGTAGTTCCATAACCCCCTTATCAATCTTAGCCCTTGATCATCCAACTCCCTAATGCATCATAACCCTCCATTTCACCTATAATCTAGTATAAATACCCCCTCCTATTCTCTATTTCTTTTACACTAGATTAATATTTTAAGAGAGGTATTTGTGAGTGTGGGTGTGCTTTGCTGTGGAGGCCGGAGAGTAGCATTCTGAAGGATCGGTGTGGAGCAAAGGAGCAAGGTGCAAGGAGCGAGAAGGCGTTCACTATATTGCGGAGCTTTTGCGGGATTTCGATTATTTCTTCATATAAGGTGGGTGTTTCTCAGGACTTCTAATGTAGGAATTATACCATGATTGTTATGATTGCTACCATGTTACAAAAAGTAAATTGGATGTATTAGAAATTGCTTGAACATGCTGTTGATAATGAGAGCGGAAGTGTCGATACAGTCGACTGTCATATGAACCAGTCGACTGGTACGAGACAATTAATTTATGATGTGGTGATAAACATGTATGCAAATAGACATAATGGTGTGATTACTAAGTTGTAATTCCCCTATGACATATGATGGAGGGAAGGTAAATGAATGAAAAGAGCTAGCGATGATTAATAACTTAAGAACTGTCGGAACAGTCGACTGACGCTGTGTTCAGCCGACTGGTACCGTACTTCAAGTATGACTACTTGGAAATTCCAGGGAATAAGATATTCCATTGTGTTGACCTGGTATAATGACTTGAGATTTGTATCTTTATCTTCGTAAGGAAGTTAGGGATAAGTGTGAATGCATGTTTAAGAAATCTTTCCCTTGAGGAAGAGATAACATTCGTAACTTGAAGTTTCGTGGTTGTGAGATTACTGAACAAAAAGAAATACTGCTTATGAAACATGAATTTATGTATATTATAAATTGATATCGTGATGCAAGTACATGTAAGAACCGTAGATAACCTCTTAATCTGAAAGGTGGATCTGATCAGTCGACCGAATGCGTGTAGCAAGTCGACTGGGCTGGACTTAGAATTGTGCTGTTGAAAATCCCAGGACAGACGACTGGTGGATGAACAGTCGACTGTCATGTGGATAACACTGTGAACATGAAAAGTTGCGGGACAGGCGACTGGTTGTGTACAGCAGTCGACTATCCCGAGCATTTATGATGAACCTGTATTTGACTGTATGAGTCGACTGGTATTCTTCCAAGTCGACTGTACAGAGTGAACTTTGGTATATATGAGATTTCATTTTATTTATTGCTGTTGGAAATTGTGAATTTTATGATTGAAGTCTGTGGACTCTTTTTCATGGCTGTGTGGATTATGTAAAATGAATCATAGATGAGAATTGAGAATTAAATGAATATAAAAGGCTAAGATCATGATGAGAAAGTCTGTGAGACTCTAAATGAATGATGAGCTGAAAGTGCTCAATTGGAAGTTGTGAATTGTAAATTGAAACCAAGAGTAGCTAAGTCTCCCCCGGCAGTGAAATGAATGAAATGAAATGATATTGAAAAGAAGGCCAAGGTTGGTCGTGTGTAAATGAAATGGTAAGTCCGGTTTGGTGGAGAGGCTAACTCTAGAGCTTTGATTTTTATTCATGATTCTAATAAAATTTAATACATAGTATGGAGGTGATGAAAGTGAGAGAAAAACATAAGTATGAGAACTAGGGTTTACGGTGCGGGTGTGTGAGCCGCAGAATGCATGCTTGATGAGTCAAGACATGGCGCGGGCACAACTCAGAATGATCGGACCTTAGTCACGCTCATGGGATGTTTTGGTGACTGCAAAAGGATTGTGTTCAGGAAGGAGGCTGAATTGCCGTAGAATGCATGCTTGATGAGTCAAGACATGGCGCGGAATTCTACTCCAGGGGCCAGGATACATGCTTGTACTCATAGAATCATCTAAGATACTCACCGTAATTACGGAAGTAGAGTAAGTCATGGTGAGGGATTGAACCCTACAGAAATGAAGAACGGTTAAGAGGCTTGCCCTCGGACCTATGTAGTATGGGATGCATAGAATCCGAACAAGTGCGCATTAGTGTCATGTGAATTAAATAATTGCATTAAGGATTAAGTGCACAATCACGACACGACATCATTAAGAGTTCCCTTTTGATCTGCATGCTTATATTGAACAAGTTTGTGATTTGTTAAGAAATGAGATTCATTATACTGTTTCTGGCATAGAGAGGATGGCCATGTATAATTATCGTCGGTTGAATAAACTGACGTACCCACAGTTTGTATGCAGGTAATTGCATGAGTAAAGAGGAATGGATGCATAAAGATCTTATCATACTGTTGTTCATTTATGTAAATGTTGTATATTTTGCTTCCGCTGTGTAAATGTAAATGTAATATGATGTAAACTCTGATGTAAGATGAGAAGTTTTAATTTCCTTGTAAAATTGTACTCAAAGAAAGTGAAAAGATCCTGTAGAACATCTCGAATTCAGTGATTTGGGATTCGGGGCGTTACAGAGTGGTATCAGAGCCACGCTTTCTACGCTTTTACACTTGTACAAATTTATAAGGAACGACACCCTAGATGTGGACATTAGAGTGTGTGTTGAGTTTAGAGATTTAAATGTAAGTGACTTACATTTGTGTTGCTCTATGATTTATGCTTCTTCCTCCCTATTTCTAAGATGGCTGATCATTTCGACCCTGCTGGAGGCGACGACTGGCACGTTATTGAGGAAGAGTACCATCCTGGACAGGCTGATTCTGAGGACGAGTATCACCCAGGGCAAGCAGATTCTGATGATAAGGAGTGGCCCGAATCTCGAGAGATTACCCCACCGACGGATTCATCTGACGATTCTTCTTCCGATGAAGAAGAGGGACCAGCTCTGAGTGGCACTGTGGCTTCTCTTCAGAGGCAAGTGGAGACCCTGAAGGATAGAGTTGGAGCTTTGGAAGCTCAGCTGGTGCAGCGGAAGGCTGATTTCTCTGTTCTCAGTCACCGAGTGTGGGAACTTGAGAAGAGAAAGAACCTGACTGATGTATTGAGAGATGAAGTGGATGAACTGCGGGATGAACTTCGAGCAGCGAAGAGGACCCGTAGGGATTAGATTGTCTTAGTTTCTACTATCTTCATTTCTGATGTCAAAAATGTTTTTTTAATTCGAATGTATAAACTTTGGAATTCAATGAAATGCAAGTTGGTTTAAATTCTTGTCTTATACTTCGAATTTAATGGATCTTTTGTATCAGAATATGTCAAGAAGAGGAGCTAGGAATGGGGAAGGTTTGGATCTGGAGACCGAGCTTGCTAGGGTCTATCAGACGCTGAACGCAGTGGCTCAGAACCAAACTAGGGGGCCGGCGAATCCAGTGCCCGAGGCAATTAAGCTAGTGGAATCATTCAAGAATGAAACCACCAGTGTTCGAGGGAAGGTCAGACCCAGATGCGGCTGACAACTGGATCCGTCAAGTGGAAACGATCTTCGAGGTGTTGGAGACACCGGAGGGCAGCAAGGTCAAGTTGGCGACTTTGCAGTTGGAGAAGGATGCGGCTGTTTGGTGGAAGTCGATGAAGAGTACCATGGGAGGTTTGTTGCTTGGCTGGGAGGAATTTCTGGAAGAATTCCGCAGTCATTATTTCCCCTCCGACGTCCAAGAGAAGAAGGCGATGGAGTTTCTGTCACTGCAGCAAGGCAGCATGTCAGTGAGGGAGTATGAGACTAAGTTTACTCAGCTCTCCAAGTATACTCCAGAACTGGTGATGGATGAGGCTAAGAAGGCTCGCAAGTTTGAGCATGGTCTGAGGCCGAGCTTGAGATCCCGGATGATACCTCTTGGTATCAGGCGATTTGACAAGCTGGTGAAGAGGGCGGCAGCGACGGAGGCGGATATGGAGCAGTTCCATGTTGCTCAGCACCAGAGGAACAACTGGCAGTCCGGGAAGAGGCCTGCACAATCGGGGAGTTCCAAGGGGCAACCATCTGCACAGAGGTTCAAACCGACAGGGGCAAACGCTGTCAGTGTAGCTGGGGGACCTGGGAACAATGTGGGGAGACCTTCTGCAGTCACCTGTTATAACTATGGGGAAGTGGGACATTACCAATCTCGATGTCTCAAACCACGGGCTGGCAATCACAATGTGCCAATACAGCAGACTGGGAAGAGGCCGTACCAGTCAGGGCGAGTATTTGCTTTGACGGAAGCTGATGCTGAGGAAGCGGATCAGGTCATCTCTGGTACGAGGGCTGATGTTTGGTGTGGTTTTTGTCACTTCTTCTTCCCATTTATATTGTGAAACTGTTATGTAATGGTATGTATTATGTAACAGGAGAACTCTATCTTAATGGAAAGAAAGCTGTTGTATTGTTCGATACTGGATCCTCTCATACTTTTGTGTCTCCTAGATTTGCTAAAGTGTTGGGAGTGGAACCGAAGATTTTTCCAGGCAAGATCTTAGCAGTAGCTACTCCATCAGGGGAAACTTTAACCACTGATCGGTATTATGCTAATTGCGAGATTGCGATCGAAGATAGAATCTTTGGCATTGATCTGATCGAGCTGACCATCTTGGGAGTCGATGTTATCATTGGCATTGATTGGATGTCGGTGTACAGTGCAAGCATCGAGTGTAAGACCAAGACGGTAACGGTGAAGGCTCCAGGTGGACCTGAAGTCACTTTCCAAGGGAAGTTGAAGCGTTCTAAGCTGGTGGCAACTATCCGCAAGGAAGAGACTCCTGTGGAATTGCAAGGGATTCCTGTGGTTCGGGATTATCCGACTGTGTTCTTGGAAGATTTTCCTGGGTTACCTCCGCATCGTGATGTAGAGTTCAGCATCACTGTTCAACCGGGAAGTGCACCCATTTCTAAGGCACCATATAGGATGGCACCAGTGGAACAAGATGAAGTGAAACGGCAGATTGAGGAACTGTTGGGAAAAGGCTTTATTCAACCTAGTGCGTCACCTTGGGGAGCACCAGTACTTTTGGTAAAGAAGAAGGATGGATCGATGAGAATGTGTATCGATTACCGAGAGCTGAATAAGGTCACTGTTCAGAATAAGTATCCGATTCCTCGAATTGATGACTTGTTTGATCGCCTACAAGGAGCAGCTATATTCTCCAAAATAGATCTTCGATCAGGATATCACCAAGTGCGAGTGAAAGCTGAAGATGTGCACAAAACTGCATTTAGAACTCGGCATGGACATTACGAATTCTTAGTTATGCCATTCGGAGTGACAAATGCACCCGCAATCTTCATGGACTTGATGAACAGAGTTCTGAGGCCGTTTATTGATTCTTTCGTCGTGGTGTTTATCGACGATATCCTCGTGTACTCCAAGTCTGAGGAGGAGCACACCGAGCATCTGGCAGCAGTTTTGCAGAAGTTGGAAGAGCAAAGGTTGTATGCCAAGTTATCCAAGTGTGATTTCTGGAAATCTGAAGTGGCATTCCTAGGTCACATCCTTTCTAAGGAGGGAGTGGCAACTGACCCTCAGAAGATAGAGGCAGTGAGAGATTGGGCTAGGCCTACTACAGTGAAGGAAGTCAGAAGTTTCCTTGGGATGACTGGATATTACAGGAGATTCATTCAAGGTTATGCTCAGATAGCTGTACCGCTTACTGAACTAACCAAGAAGAATGTGAGCTTCAAGTGGACCGAGCAATGTGAGGCGAGCTTTCAGGAGTTGAAAGATAGGCTGACTACTACACCTATCCTGGCTTTGCCTAGAGCAGGTGTTGAGTATGATGTTTACAGCGATGCTTCACATCGGGGGCTTGGTTGTGTCTTAATGCAAGAAGGTAGAGTAATCGCTTATGGGTCTAGGCAACTACGACCACATGAGAAGAATTACCCGACTCATGATCTGGAGTTGGCGGCGATTATCTTTGCCCTGAAGCAGTGGAGGCACTATGTGTACGGTGAGAAGTTGAACATGTACACGGATCACAAGAGCTTGAAGTATATATATCAGCAGAGGGATCTCAATCTGAGGCAGCGGAGATGGTTGGAAGTGCTCGAGGATATGCGACCTGAGATCAAGTATCATCCTGGAAAGGCTAATGTTGTTGCTGATGCACTTAGTCGCAAGAGCAGTTTGGCCAATTTGATTACAACTCAGAGGCATTTGATTGAGGAGTTGGATCGGGCAGGTATTGAGGTTGTCTTGCAAGGATTGGGAGCATCTTTATCTCAGTTGAAGCTTCAGCCTACTTTGAGTGCTAGGATCATTGCAAGTCAGGAGGTTGATGCTGATATCTTGGAGATGAAGGAGCAGGTTGGTGCTGGCAGGTTGCCCGGATTTCAAACCAGGGATGGAGTGCTGTGGTTCGGAGATAGGCTGTGTGTTCCAAATCAGGCGGACCTGAAAGAGAGTATTCTTCAGGAGGCGCATGCTACTCTTTTGTCGGTACATCCTGGGAGTACTAAGATGTACAAAGACATCAAACCGCATTTCTGGTGGCCAGGTTTGAAGCGGGATGTGGCTGAATTTGTTGCGAAGTGTAAGGTTTGTCAGCAAGTCAAAGCCAAAAATCAGAGACCCGAAGGTCTATTCCGGAATGGAAGTGGGATAACATCAGTATAGATTTCATCACGGGATTGCCTAAGAGTTCTAAGGGCAATGATGCTATTTGGGTTATAGTCGATCGACTGACCAAGTCCGCTCACTTTTTGGCGATGAAACTCACTGCTTCGATGGACAAGTTGGCTGAGTTGTATGTTGATGAGATTGTCCGACTTCATGGTGTTCCCTCAACTATTGTGTCTGATCGAGATGCGCGGTTTACTTCGCATTTCTGGAGGAGTCTTCAGGCAGCTTTGGGTACCAAGACAGATTTCAGCACTGCTTTTCATCCGCAAACTGATGGGCAGACCGAGAGAGTCAACCGTATTCTTGAGGATATGCTTCGGTGTTGTATACTAGACTTCGGAGGCAGTTGGAAAAGGCATTTATCTTTGGTAGAGTTTGCCTACAACAACAGTTTTCAGGCTAGCATTGGGATGGCGCCGTATGATGCTTTGTATGGCAGGAAGTGCAGGACTCCTGTTTGCTGGTATGAGGTTGGGAAGCGTCAGTTGTTTGGTCCTGAGCTTGTGCAGCTGACTTCTGAGAAGATTGATCTGATCAGGAAAAGGTTGGTGGAAGCTCAGAGCAGGCAGAAAAGCTATGCAGACAACAGGAGAAGGGACCTTGAGTTTGAGGTTGGTGACTTCGTCTTTCTGAAGGTATCGCCCAGTAAAGGTGTGGTTCGTTTTGGCAAAGGCGGGAAGTTAGCCCCGAGGTTTATAGGCCCGTATAAGATATTAAAAAGGATCGGAAAAACTGCTTACCGGCTTGAATTACCGGAAGAGTTGTCTCAGGTGCACAATGTCTTCCATGTGTCTATGCTAAGAGGCTATATTCCAGATCCGAGTCATCATTTGCCAGAAGTACCGGAAGGTTTGCAGTTAGACCTAAATTACATCGAGACTCCTGTCGAGATTGTTGACCGTAGGGAGAAAGTCTTGAGGAATAAGACAATACCGATGGTCAAGGTAGTCTGGAGAAACCACTTGGTAGAAGAGGCTACTTGGGAATCTGAGGAGAGGATGTTGAAGGACTATCCTGAGCTTTTTGCTTGATTGTATCTTTGTATCTTTATATTTTGGTATCTTTTGTCTGTTGTTGTTGTTGTATTATATTTCCTATTTTTCTCGCTCTTGGCTGTAGTTCCGGGGACGGAACTATTCTAAGGAGGGAGTGATGTAATACCCCGATTTTCCTAATATATATGAAGGTTATTTATTTTCATAGATGGTATACACGTGTAATATTTTGATTATTATTTTCAACATAATGAATAAGATCATTGTTTTATAAACATTTTCCCCTAAGCCCAAAGGTTAATTTACATATTTTCTACAAGATGATTATTTTGGCCCAACTAATTTTAGCCCATGAATTTAATTATATTTTTACAACTTGTATGTGTAGCATCTTTTCTTTCTATTTCTCCGGGTACTTGATGTACAAATTATGTGGTGTGGTTTGTGTGTACACGTGCACTCAATGTACACGTGCACAATGCACAAAGCATGGCCGGATTGGGAGAGTAGTGGAGATGAGATGTGGGTAGTTTTTTAAGGAGTGGGTAGTTCCATAACCCCCTTATCAATCTTAGCCCTTGATCATCCAACTCCCTAATGCATCCTAACCCTCCATTTCACCTACAATCTAGTATAAATACCCCCTCCTATTCTCTATTTCTTTTACACTAGATTAATATTTTAAGAGAGGTATTTGTCAGTGTGGGTGTGCTTTGCTGTGGAGGCCGGAGAGTAGCATTCTGAAGGATCGGTGTGGAGCAAAGGAGCAAGGTGCAAGGAGCGAGAAGGCGTTCACTATATTGCGGAGCTTTTGCGGGATTTCGATTATTTCTTCATATAAAGTGGGTGTTTCTCAGGACTTCTAATGTAGGAATTATACCATGATTGTTATGATTGCTACCATGTTACAAAAAGTAAATTGGATGTATTAGAAATTTCTTGAACATGCTGTTGATAATGAGAGCGGAAGTGTTGATACAGTCGACTGTCATATGAACCAGTCGACTGGTACGAGACAATTAATTTATGATGTGGTGATAAACATGTATGCAAATAGACATAATGGTGTGATTACTAAGTTGTAATTCCCCTATGACACATATGATGGAGGGAAGGTAAATGAATGAAAAGAGCTAGCGATGATTAATAACTTAAGAACTGTCGGAACAGTCGACTGACGCTGTGTTCAGCCGACTGGTACCGTACTTCAAGTATGACTACTTGGAAATTCCAGGGAATAAGATATTCCATTGTGTTGACCTGGTATAATGACTTGAGATTTGTATCTTTATCTTCGTAAGGAAGTTAGGGATAAGTGTGAATGCATGTTTAAGAAATCTTTCCCTTGAGGAAGAGATAACATTCGTAACTTGAAGTTTCGTGGTTGTGAGATTACTGAACAAAAAGAAATACTGCTTATGAAACATGAATTTATGTATATTATAAATTGATATCGTGATGCAAGTACATGTAAGAACCGTAGATAACCTCTTAATCTGAAAGGTGGATCTGATCAGTCGACCGAATGCGTGTAGCAAGTCGACTGGGCTGGACTTAGAATTGTGCTGTTGAAAATCCCAGGACAGACGACTGGTGGATGAACAGTCGACTGTCATGTGGATAACACTGTGAACATGAAAAGTTGCGGGACAGGCGACTGGTTGTGTACAGCAGTCGACTATCCCGAGCATTTATGATGAACCTGTATTTGACTGTATGAGTCGACTGGTATTCTTCCAAGTCGACTGTACAGAGTGAACTTTGGTATATATGAGATTTCATTTTATTTATTGCTGTTGGAAATTGTGAATTTTATGATTGAAGTCTGTGGACTCTTTTTCATGGCTGTGTGGATTATGTAAAATGAATCATAGATGAGAATTGAGAATTAAATGAATATAAAAGGCTAAGATCATGATGAGAAAGTCTGTGAGACTCTAAATGAATGATGAGCTGAAAGTGCTCAATTGGAAGTTGTGAATTGTAAATTGAAACCAAGAGTAGCTAAGTCTCCCCCGGCAGTGAAATGAATGAAATGAAATGATATTGAAAAGAAGGCCAAGGTTGGTCGTGTGTAAATGAAATGGTAAGTCCGGTTTGGTGGAGAGGCTAACTCTAGAGCTTTGATTTTTATTCATGATTCTAATAAAATTTAATACAGAGTGTGGAGGTGATGAAAGTGAGAGAAAAACATAAGTATGAGAACTAGGGTTTATGGTGCGGGTGTGTGAGCCGCAGAATGCATGCTTGATGAGTCAAGACATGGCGCGGGCACAACTCAGAATGATCGGACCTTAGTCACGCTCATGGGATGTTTTGGTGACTGCAAGAGGATTGTGTTCAGGGAGGAGGCTGAATTGCCGCAGAATGCATGCTTGATGAGTCAAGACATGGCGCGGAATTCTACTCCAGGGGCTAGGATACATGCTTGTACTCATAGAATCATCTAAGATACTCACCGTAATTACGGAAGTAGAGTAAGTCATGGCGAGGGATTGAACCCTGCAGAAATGAAGAACGGTTAAGAGGCTTGCCCTCGGACCTATGTAGTATGGGATGCATAGAATCCGAACAAGTGCGCATTAGTGTCATGTGAATTAAATAATTGCATTAAGGATTAAGTGCACAATCACGACACGACATCATTAAGAGTTCCCTTTTGATCTGCATGCTTATATTGAACAAGTTTGTGATTTGTTAAGAAATGAGATTCATTATACTGTTTCTGACATAGAGAGGATGACCATGTATAATTATCGTCGGTTGAATAAACTGACGTACCCACAGTTTGTATGCAGGTAATTGCATGAGTAAAGAGGAATGGATGCATAAAGATCTTATCATACTGTTGTTCATTTATGTAAATGTTGTATATTTTGCTTCCGCTGTGTAAATGTAAATGTAATATGATGTAAACTCTGATGTAAGATGAGAAGTTTTAATTTCCTTGTAAAATTGTACTCAAAGAAAGTGAAAAGATCCTGTAGAACATCTCGAATTCAGTGATTTGGGATTCGGGGCGTTACAGAATCCTAGCCCTCCAATCTACTTCAAAACTAGTATAAATACCCCTCCCATTTATTTGTATTCTACACAAGGAATCTATTGAAAGAAGAGAAAATTTTATAAGAGACATATTAGTGGAGTTGAGTGTGTTCCCTTGGAGGCCGGCCACCATTTCCCCCACACTTGGAGCTTTCATTTTTGGCAAGGATCAAGGAGGAGAAGTTCGTGCATCGCAATCTAGGAGGCTCTAGGAGATTTTTCATTGGTTTTCTTCAAAAAGGTGGGTATTTCTCATGACTTCTAGAATAGAAATCATGCTAGGGCTGAGAATTGAATTATGCGTGTTAGATTGATTGAATGATTGTCTCACGCTATATACATCATGTGAAAACTTGAATGAATGAAAAAAGAACTAAAGACATTTTGAGAAATTGGAAAACTAGCCTTACAGTCGACCGATCATGTCGAACAGTCGACTGGTCTGAAAGAATGAAACACACCTTGTTAAGTTTTGTACTAATTATGCATGAATAAATAAGTGGGATTATTGCTCTTGTTGATACTACGATTTGAATGAAATACAGTGTGATTGCAGGAAACGAATGAAATGTTATGATTAATGTTATTTTGATTGTAATCTAGCATGCTAATTTAGACTTAATATTCATCTCTGTAGAAAAACAATGAGTAAGAAGAAAAAGAATATGTGTTAGAAATCGTGGTTGTGTGAAAAATACGAGCTGTGAGAATCTCTACATTAAATTGTAAACCATGCGTGTAATGATGGTAATCAAATAATGATGCATGTTAGTGTTGATAAATGAACATATTTAGTTAAACTAAAATGCTGTGTATTAATCGAAAGGAAAGAAGAAACGATTCTATATTTCAAGTTTTGTTATTGATCAGTCGACCGAATAGGTGTAGTTAGTCGACTGACCTGGTTATTGAATTCTTCGAGTTAAAATCCTACAGAACAGTCGACTGGTCTGAGTAACAGTCGACTGTCCTGATCCTATTTGAATTCAAATTTTTTTGGAATAGCCGACTGGTCGTGTTGGCAGTCGACTATCCCGAGCATTTTTCTTGAATATTTTCTTTAGCTGAACAGTCGACTGGCTATATTTTGAGCCGACTGTCCAGATTATTCTGACGTCTAAGATTTTAATTTCTGTCCCGTAATAAAAATAAACACATATATATATTGCTTGAAAAAGATTTTGATAATGGAGATTGTATGTGACGGATTAGAAAAGTGAATTTTATTTACCTTTGCATGAAATCGCATATGAAGTGAAGTAACTTATTCTGTTGAATTTATGAAAGGTTTTACGATTATGAATGCTATGAACATGAAAAGGAAAATCTGATGTAATCATGAAAAATGAACTTATGAGCTTGAAAGGCTCAATTCTTGTGAAATTGTGAATTGAAATTGAGAACTAGAGTGTAGCTAAGCCTCATACCGGCATTGGAAAGAAATGAATTGAAATGAAATTTGAAATGAAAAGACCAAGATTTGGGTCAGGTTGAATAAAGAATTAAGACCGGTATAGTGGAAAGGCTAACTCTAGAGAATTGATGTTGTTCATGATTCTAATAAACTAAGGACTAGATACATAGTGAAGATGTGATGAAAGTAAGAGAAAAACACGAGTATGAGGGCCATCGGATTGGCGGTGTGAGAGTGATTCACAGACTGCCTGCTTGATGCGTCATGACATGGCGTGAGCACTACTCCAGAATTATCGTCCCGGTGGCGACACTTGTGGGGTGTTTTGGTGGCTACGGGTTGTGTCATTGTTCCATGGCGGAGGCTGAATTGTCCATAGTCTGCCTGCTTGATGCGTCATGTCAGTGCGTGGGATTTCCCTCCAGACTGCCTGGGTATGGGCTCGTAGATCATAAGACATCTAGGATACTTACCGTAGTTACCGTAATAGTTTAAGTCATGACGAGGGATTGAACCCTATAAGATGAAGTACGATTAAGGGCTTGCCCTCGGACTCATGTAGTATGGGATGCATAGAATCCGAACAAGTGCGCATTAGTGTCATATAACAATAACAACTGTATTAAGGACTAAGTGCACAGCACGACACGACATCAATAGGATAGTCCCTGTAGCTCTGTTTTGTGAACAAGTTTGTGATTTTGTTAAGAAATGAGAATCGTTATACTGTTTCTGGCATAGAAAGGATGGTCGTGTATAATTTCAGTCGGTTGAATAAACTGACGTACCCACAGCTTTGTATGCAGGGAAAATGGTCCAATAAAGATTAAAGGAGAACTGATGCTTAAAGATTATTCAAATGTTGTTGTACTTTTATATAATAATGTTGTAGTTTGCTTCCGCTGTGAATTGTAAAGTGTAAAGATTCCATGTAACTCTGATGTAAAGTGAAAAGTTTTTAATTCCTTGTAAAATTGTACGAAAGAAGCGTAAAAGATCCTGTGGAATCTCGTATTCAGTTGTATTTGGAATTCGGGGTGTTACACAAACGAACTCGTGCATCACCCGTGCATAACTGTTATAAAGAATATCTCAGGTTCAAGCAAAGACCATTTCAAAATTTTTATCTTTAAAATACTATATATATTAAGACGTGCAGCCCACGTGTAAATTACTAGTACTAATAGGAGAGAGAGTGTCTAGCCCTCTCTCATTTCTTTATCTCTAATCTCTAATATTATAATGGGAGAAGACCTTAGTGCCATTTGTCATTCTCCCAACATGTACAACGGACGTATATAACTAATATAAAGGAGGTTTCCGGTTCAAATCCTCCCTACGTCAGAATTTTTATTTTTATTTTTTGAAATTATTAAAACGTGCATCGCACATGTAAATTACTAGTTTTGAAATAAAGAAAGGAGATGAAAAGTATGAATTCTCATTTAAATTGACACGTGCAGTACACACATTTTCATATTAAAAAAAACAAAACAAAATAAAAGCCCCAAACCTCTCAAGCCAGCCACGATCTCTTCCCCTCCTACTTTCAAAATTCAAATCCTCCATTCATCCCCATGCCCCCTCCCCTCACATCGCACACTATTGCTGCACACCACCTCTGCATGCACGTCAGACCACACCGTCGCTCTCACATATCCATCTCACTTGAGAAGGGAAGGGGTTGTCGAGTCACTGCCACATTTGGGAGGGCGGTACTAGAAACGGAGGAAGTGGCAGAAGTAGGGAAAGAGGTGTCGAGATGACATGGCAGAAGGAGGGGGTATGACGACAGATGAAGCGACGGCTTTGACGAAGGCAGGATGGTGGAGGGAATGACAGCGATTTTGCTTATTTGAGGGTTTGAGGAGGAAATAAGGAAGAATCGGGTGAAAGAAAAGAGGAGGGCAGTGGTGGCACGATCGGAGCGGCGATGGTAGCAAGAGGAGAGGCAGCGGAGGGGGGGGTTAGGGTTAAGATTGTGATGGTGGAGAGATGTTGCTTTGAGATTGGTGTCAGCATTAGAGAATGGAAGATGAGTTGACTAGAGTCGAGAGAGAGACTGAGAGGGGACTGGAATGTGTTTGATGATATTCCCCTATGAAATTTGTTTTTCACGGGGTGTTTGATGGAATGCCTCAATGAGATATGGTTGCTTTGGTGCTTTGATTTGATGGGTTGCAGTTTTGGGCATGGAGCGATAATGGACGATGCTTAGAGTTTCGTTGAGTTGATCAAACTCAAAAGATTGGCGCACTATGTAGA
Source organism: Hemerocallis citrina (assembly GCA_017893485.1). Lineage (NCBI taxonomy): Eukaryota > Viridiplantae > Streptophyta > Magnoliopsida > Asparagales > Asphodelaceae > Hemerocallis > Hemerocallis citrina. The sequence goes on along the minus strand of CM030360.1, from coordinate 330,535,572 downwards.
CTAGAGCGACAACATTGTATTGAGTGGTGGCTATGATTGCTATTAAGGTCTTCAAAATGTGACAATAATACAATTGTTATTCTTTAAATTCGAATAGAACAATTATACTTATTGTGTGATAAACTACATGCAGGAAGATGGAACATGTATATTCAGTTGTTGATATAAGTAATTCTTATATTTACCTTCGACATTTTGTAGTCAACTCTATTTGTTAGACTACCCAAACGAAAATTGTAACCTAATTAGTCACATATTTTCATTATTTGAGTAAGAATATATAGAGTTCTATATCTATATTAATAATATATAGTTAGATAATTTAGTTTAGTTATATCAGTAGATATCTATACAAACAACAAATCCCTCTAACAACCCTGCAGGGTGGGCCGACAAACAAGCTCGGTCCATCAAAATTGTATGTACGTCAGTTTAGCTTCGTGCACTGCCTCAATGGCACATGCACACCCATCTGAAACTAATCTGACAGGATTTTATCACCCACCGCACCCTGCATTCTCTTCGCTGGGGAACCCAATCTTTGGGCCCAAGCCTCGCAGGCCTAATTTTGACAACTGCCGAGCTCAGTCTACTCGCTGGGGGGACCCCATCTTTGGGCCCAAGCCCCTTAGGCAGAGTTTTGACAGCCGCCAAGCTCAGTCTACACATCCTATCCTCCCACAATCTTGCTAAAATTACTCTGATCATGTTGTTTTTACTACAAAAATTGAGCATGTTTTGACTAGTTTTTATGATAGTTACGATAAACTTTATTCTTCTAACACTACACAAACACAAAATGTTAGTTCTTCTTCTTGTTTTATATTATCAAGAAAAAAGGGTCTTACAACTAGTAGTGATTTAAATCTCATAAAATCAAAATAATCAAGAACCAATTCACCAAAACAAGAGAACCAAAGGAACATTGCATACAAGCGAGCTTATTGATATTAGGGATATGAAAGGTAGGCCCATAATTCGATATATCTGGATTATTTTTGCAGCTTTTGCATTTAAATGATGAAATTTCTTAACTTTTTCATTATTTCCTCTTGGCATTTCTTTGCCTTCAAGTTATGCCAAAGCTGCTTTTCAGTTTCAGGCATGTAAGTTTGCCTGAGGAAAGCTTTTTTATGCCAGCTTGTTTTTTTATTTGTATCAACTGTTAAAATGGTTGCGAAAGTATCTATCAGTTTAATAAATTTTTTTGCCGATCGTGTAATTCTATTTAGAGAATCAAGAGGGACGGAAAAACCAATATTCTGGAAGTACAAATTTCTTCAGCTACAACAATTCTACGTTCACAGAGTTAATTACTTCAAAATTTAAAAAAAAATTAAAAAAAATAAATCACGATACCATTCTCATATCTAAATTAGGATATATAACTTCTCACAAAGACAAACAAAGCACAACGATTAATTATATCCAAGCCCCAACATGAAAACAACATCAATGAATATAGTCATTTGAGACAAAAATCCACACTTTTCGTCGATCCTGGCCTATATAGCTCGATCCCTGGAAGTCAGATTTTATATATATATAATTCGTTTATTAATTAGTGAAGAGAGTCGATGGTCTTGCTCAACTCTTCCAACTTTTTCATCCTCGATCTTTCACTCTCTGTCACCAGCTGCTCATACATCGATCGATCGATCCATCATCACAAGTGTAGTATTATGTAACCATTTAAGTCTAAAATAAAGAAAAGAAGAAGAAAAAAAAGAGACAAAAAGATTATGAAATACACACCTCCATTAACTTGTTGATCAGTTGAGCCTTCTCCTTGTCCTTCTCATTGAATGCCTCAAGTGCTTCTTTGTATTCCTTCTCCTACATTAAATATATAAACTTAAAATCATATATAATGAATGGAAATGAAACACTATTTTAGTTTGAGAAACATATATAACAAAATTTGTTTAATTTATATATATATTTAACTGAGTTGGACCGTAACAAAAAAATAAAAAAAATAAAAAAAAAATCTCCACCTTCTTAAGGCAGCTTTGTCCTAGAGGCTTCAATTCACGATTAACCGTATCAATTCTCTTACGTACAGCTGTGACTTCCTTCC